>OZ025275.1:9958029-10558029 GCA_964019165.1 Mastigias papua | reverse complement strand
GACAGGTTCACACACACATATATACACGTTGTAAACTAAAACAATAGCGAGAGCGAAGGATTATGGAAGTTGCGATGGAGGTGATTGACAACACTTTCAAAAGATCGTAGGGTGAAGGAGGTTTCTCTCGAATTAGCCAGTGATTGTGTTTCAGGGTAACTAGGGGGACTATTACTTGCTAATACATCATTTCTGAAATTTCAAAATATCTAAACAAAAATACTTTCCCTACAAACATAATGGTGACAAATGGTTTGAACATTTCCGTTTTCATTGCGTCATTAGAGCATAGAGATGACACAATGCAACTTAGCTGATTTTTTTGATGGAGACAAACAAATGCATCGTTCTCAAAGGAAAATTGGATTACATCAGATTAGGTTTCTAAATATTAGCACAAACAAAAAGAGCTAGCTCAAACACTATTCCACTTGCAAAGTCGTATTGAAATGATAGTGCAGGTAAGAATACAGTCTGTCGCAAAGTGGAGAAAGGTCATAATTCGGCATATGTGACTACAGGAAAACAGGTCAAACTCGGTTTCTCTCAGGAAAGCAAAACGAATGACTTTATGAGTTCGCATCAATGCAAGAGTGAAACCTTAAGGTATGACTTCTAATTTGTATTCACCTCAATTTTTGGATATTATTGCTTTTGCTTCTTAACCGTTCAAAGTACAATATGAAAATGGCAATTGAGTGATAGCTGTTGAATATATACTTGACACTTGAAACAACAGCAACTGTGAATAAGATTGGGTGAGATCAGAAGTAATATGCTTTCAATGCTAAGAATTGGAAGCTCTACAAAATTGCAATTCTTCTCTTTATCTGTGTTCTTTTTTAGAATAGGTGAAATGCTGTAGGATAAAAGGTATTGAAGATTCTTTACCATCGAAATGTCAAATGAACCATATTTCATAATAGGTAAAATCTTTGGTTGGAAGTCTGTTGAAGTGCGTTGTGTGCACTACCTGTAGTCAGTTGTAAGTTCTTTGTTGTTCTTTGTAAATTGATACTCGTGTATGTGTGAAAGTTAACAATCACGAAAGTGACTATTCACATCTATTTAGCTGTTTTCAGCTATGTACTCACTCTTTACTGAAGAAGGTATTACTCAGAAAAATTATTGGGACAGGCTCACAAAGAAAGACAAACAAACAATAAACAGCATGAGGCATCTTTACAACATGAGTTATAAACCAAATGTGAAAAGTTTGGCGCTTCCAATCGCTAATGGAAAGCCCTAATTTGAATCGCTTCTATTTTTCACTTTCTTTTGCTGCTTGAGAATCTATGAAGTTACTCAATGAGTAGCTTGACCAGTTTGGCCGTACAATTAGATGTCGGTTATATAGTATCATTCTGATAGGTGAACCATTAGAATTAGCGCTGATTTTTGATAGGAGCAAGCTGTTCGTTGTTCATAAAATTCAAATCTGTGCCTTGCGTTAGCTGAGCTCGGCTAATTAAAGAATGACCTATCACCATTCCTTTAGTTTAAAAGAACAATTTTATAAAAACCCGAGTCTCAAAATTTATGGGAAATTAAGAAAAAATTAAGAACAAAAATAGAACAGCCAGCTTGAACCTCAATTATGGGGACCTTTAAAACCTACCAGTAAATATTTTTTGCTTTACCCCGCACTACAAAGTCCTTCGGCACCCAACTGGTGCCTACCAAGCTCCCATAATTTGCTATGGTTTATTATAATACAATATTGGCTATGCTTTACACTAACGTCATCAATAATAGTTGAAAAACGTAAAAGTGAGTGAGACACGGCAGTGTATCTGATGCAGTGTAAGTTTGTTGATGACAGCTAGAACTTATACATCTTGCCAAAAATAACTCTCTGTTTTATTACAAGGTAATGGCATGATTTGGGTGGCAAATAAGGGATATGTTTTTCTGAGATTTCTGCTAAATAATTGACTTTCTTGTGTTGTAAATTCATTGCTCAGTACAATACACATAGACATTATGATTTTGTCTTTATTCAGTTTTGTGGTTTATGCCTCGCCACATTTCTCTGAAGCATTGAATTTTAGCGGTCGTGTTTTGATAGCTAGGCCATTATTTTCTTTGTATTATTCATAATGTGTAATTTATTGTAAACATATCAGCCATTATATCAAAAGCACAGTCCTCTATTTGTCATACGCAAATAACATATACCATGGAGAGCTTCGCAATAACTCAAAAAGCCGCATTTTATAATCTGCGACGTGCAAAGCATCACTCTCTCGGTGTCATGTTTTCTTGAAATACGTGAGGAGATTGTTCATTTTTCATCAAATTTTCCATTGATAGGCATTATTTTATAAATTTTATTATGGAAACCGACTTGCTATTCGATTTTGCTCTTTATGCTTGTTGTTGAACTGTATACAACTCGAGCAGGAGTAGAACGTATAATGTATCAGAGTGTAAACAAAGAAAGCTGATAGAAAAACATTTCTCCTATCATACGTTATGGATTTCTCAGGTAACTTGACAAATCAGTGAATATGTGCAAATATGATAACAACACATGGCTTGATGTAAGGGAAGTTAAACATTAGCTAAGGCCGTCTCTTTTTGTGCATTCAATTTACTGAAGCTAAAGATTTTTCCTTCCTTGATTTATCAGTTTTGTTCAAAATCCATTTGATATAAGTGAGCATTAGTTACAATATTTTATTGAGACAAATGCCATAAATGCATTACTAAAGACGTTTGGCAGAAAGGTTTTAACGAGCTGCTTGTTCAAAACGGATTGCATATAAATTGCAACTGTTCCTCTCCCTTACAGTTACAGTATATAAGTTTTATCCACGGGAGGAAAAACTTTATTTTATGAATACATAGCAATTATGAATTCTAGCTTCGTCATAGTGTTTATATAAATTGCTTCTGAGAGCTGTTATATCATAACAAGCTTTTTTAATTCTATCGGAGGAAACGTTGATAACAGAATTATGGAAAAGGCTCACTCTCTATTGAGCATTCTCTTTATATCTACCAAGTTTTTATTGCGAAATGATATTGTGTTGATTTAATTTTCTCCCTATAAAATAACTTTTCTTAACTTTCCTTTCTTGCTTTGTTCAGAATCTATTATACTAACAACGCACACAGTTGTTTTCAGTGACACAGGACAAACAGCTGTGGATGCCCTATTAATCTTGGGTGCATTGAAAATTGCTTTTTAAACACAAGTTAGAAATTGTCAATGCTTGTTGAACATCCTTGCTTGCAATACCGTATATGTCCGATACCATATTTGCTTCTTCATTCATTCTACAAATTATAAGTTAATCTTTTCTTCTTAGAAAATAAACACAGACGCATATGTTGCATTTCTGGTACCCTTCATAATGTTTAGAAGAAGGATGTACGTACTATTACTAAATTCTAATCACCAAACTGTTTATCCAATCAGCAACCTCTGTTCAACAAGTACACAGCTAAGACCTATGCAATATAAGTAAACAAATTAGATTGAGCATTGTTTTGAACTTCGCAACACATGTGAGGATTTATGTCCCAAAATTTATTATGGTTTGGCCCTTGGAAATTTATACAGCCTTATTGATCTCCTTGCATAACACATCTTATTGTTGCTGACGATTTCAATTGTTTGGGCCTCTTCCAATTAAAGTTAGGCAACTAACTTTTCTTTACTTCAATTTCTGCTAATTGTTGAAATATGAAATTTTTTCTTTGATTCCTTTGAGTCCATCTGTTTAAAATCACTTGAGTTTTATAAATAGCAAAATGGGTCATACTCTTCTTTTCTTATTGCTGAATATATCTGATGTATTGATACATGATTTGTTGCTTTACCCCCTCGAGATTTTAATCACCTTACCAAATGTTTAGCAGGTGTCCTCTTCAATGACTGAGCTGCATATCGTATCTTATTATGTCTTCTTCTGTCTCTTTGTGTTGCTTTTAATCAAACCAAGCCATTCAAACACTTCAGCGAAAAGGCAGGCGAAGCACCTACGAACTTAAGGTTTACTGAAAGACCCATTTGCTGTTATTGTTCTCGACTTGATATTTCGTATTTGACTCATGCTCATAAACAAAGCCACGATTACGGATTTTGCTCCCATTATCTTGACTGGTCAATGTCTTATGGCGTTGATTTCATGACTATCTGGATGATTTACCAATGTAAGTAAAACAGCAGATAAGAAGATAAATGTTTTGGTTATCGAGTGCATTCATATTGAATAGAGCAAGAGCAAGCTAGCACAACGGTTGTTGAGAGCTGAAATGTTGTCTTGCATGTTTTCTACAATGGATTATTACCATTAACAAATTAATCTGTCTCTTCATATACACGGCCCTGGCATCAAAGAGATTTCACTTTTGTTAATTATATTACTTTATCATAAAGCGGCAGTAGTTAACTTGAACCGACTTTGTTATTTTTAAAAGAAATTTCTGATTGTCGTGATAATTTCCATAGCAATGGTTCATTCTTGTGTTGCAATATTTATTTATCAAATATCAATTGTGATTGCAGTTAAATCATTGCAATATATTCCCCATTTGTGCTAAAGTTTCTGCAGCGTACTTTAACTGTAGGTACGCAGATTTTACAAAAGTAAGGATTCTTACTCAGTATGAGCATAATTTGCGGATTGTCCAGCATTAATTGAATCGTTTATCTATAATTCTAGCTATTTTTCAATATATTGAATACTGTGATAACACTTCTGACATATTCCTTCACGTTCAACAATGTATTTGATATCTTTCTTCGGTATCTAGGGGATATTCGACAGTCTTCAATATGTACTTCAACTTAATAACATTGCGCTAATAACATTTATCTATGTTTCATGATATTGCGCACTTTCAGATTCAAATCATTCTCATCTTTCTAGGGTTTTTGATTTCACTCGATGATTGGGAGCTAAAATGTGTCAGACAAAAAGGCAGAAAATTCTAGCTGTTGTTTATGTAACAGCTGCGCTAGTATTTCATGTCAGCGGTGAGAATTACATTACTTTTTCCCCAGCGTAATATACAACATTTCCCCTAAACTAAAGTATCCAGATATGAACATTTGCTGCATTGGTATTGAAATCTTCTGTTTTCAATGCTGATACAATTATAACTGTCATATTATGTATTTCTTAAGTATTGTATCAACATTTTAATGTGAATCTACAACATTTCAGGGAGCATCCAAAACACGGAGCAACGCTTGATTCAGCATTTGCTTACGAATTATAGTAAGGAGGCCAGACCAACTTTATCTCAAAAGACACCAACAAATGTTACTTTTGGATTGGAACTCGTTCAGCTAATTAATGTGGTTTGTACTTGGATTATCTACATTAGCTAATTTTCTGTGTCTGTTCTGATTCGTATGCACCTAATGAAGGAAAATCGCCACAAAATGCTCCCCCAGTTAGTAAACATGTATTTATGGTTTACAAGGGTATTTACAGTCTTTTTCGCCAATCAGCAAATCAAATTAGCCACACTCCCCGTTCAGAAAATCTGTTGGGGTGGCCTTGGAATTCAAAATGCATTTATCTCAAATTTGATAATTCCTATATTTTACAAATTCCTTACTGAACATTTGACTATAATCAGCACTTTGTTGATTTTTAGAATGATCGTTATCAAATGATCACAGTAAAAGTATGGGTAAGACAGGTACTGTTGCCCTATCATCACATTTATTACTTTCGCTAAGTTCATGCTCGACGCATTTTGTGTAAAGTGATGAATTTAAAGTAAACATAATATATTTGACCAAGAGGAAACAGAAATAGCTATAATATTGGTAGAAATCACACAAGACTTCAACAGGGCATTGGGAAACTATTGAAGATATTGCATAAGGTACAGAAATATTTCGCGAATAATACTTCGAACAATAAACATCGCTGAAAATGTTTTCGCAAATATTTTGCGCTCTCAGACAAATAAGGATCATTCCTTTCAATAAACAGCAAAGCTTTGATAGGTTACAAATAGTTTTGATTTTTAGTAAATTGTTGAAGACCTTGCAAAGAAAATCTAATGAAAAGCTGAATTAGAAATTTTCTGCATTATATTGGCTAAAAAGTCCTAGACACTTATAACAATACATACGTTAATACCTGCAGTCAAGGCCCTTTCTGAAGGAGGGATAGAAAAGTAAAAGTCTACTTGATTACAGTCATGGGAAAATGACCACATTTGGTGTATGCGGTCATATTTTTGTCACTTGTGTATTTCATTCAGGTGCGGTGAGAACACAATTTATTTGAAGAAGTATAGAAGGACATTTTTGAGCTGTTTGAATAGGAAGGTCCATTTTTACTGTTTTAAGTGCATCTTGGTACATAGTCTTTGACTCCATCCTTGACTCCATCCTTGACTCCATCCTTGACTCCATCCTTGACTCCATCCTTGACTCCATCCTTGACTCCATCCTTGACTCCATAGTCTTTGACTCCATTGGGTCCTTGGCTAGTCTTTGAGGCTGTATCACGCAAGCAAATTACCGTTTTTTCCAATGAGATTGTAACTTACTGACTATTGGTCTATGCGACTTTGACCTCGCAAACACATTTTCTTTCTCTTTCCACTTGAGAAGATATTTCAGTTACTTAACATTACTCATGCGTAATACATTCAAAACTTTTGGCGTGACAAATCTTCGGACAAAGAAAATCTTTGCAGAAATAAATTTTCCGACGAAATTGATTTATTGCACTGTCACGCTGAGAATTTTGCGCTTATTGTACTCAGGCATGAGCGTCAGTATTCACAAGCACAAAGTTTAAAATCAATGTACATTTTTTGACAGAACTGGAAGAATGAACTTATTCAATGGAATCCTAAGGAATGGGATAACATTCAATCAGTACAAATTGATGCCAAGCTGTTATGGAGTCCAGACATTGTTCTTTACAGCAAGTAATGAAATTGTTAAATCATACTGTTGTCTTATGTGAAATTTTATGTATAGGTAAAAAAAGGAAGGAAAGGGAATTTGCTAGAAACTTCAGCACAAGGATTATTATAGTAATATTTGCATTGAAATCATGAATTTCATTGTGGCCACTGTCGTTGGCTGGACATAAATGCAGCATGCAAGAAGTCAAGTGAGGCCATACTCAAGAACCTGCTGCAATTCCTATCTCAAGTCCTTCTGACACTTACACAAACAAATGACAAAAATTTCTATTCCTCTCAACAACTTTTTTCATCCTTACGTCTTACATGCAAGCCAGTCCTCCCTCCTCCTTAGAACAGTGTTGTTTCGCCTATGAGACACTCGAAATTGTTGTACAAGTCAAAGGTTTTTATTATTGCACCAAATTCTATTAAAAACAACATTGCTAGCGGGGAGGAGGAAGATTAAAGTTATGTGCGTAAAAAACAATGTAAAAATTATCCCTAAGACCATGAGAGACTATTGTACATTCTTTATGGAAGCAGACTTTGAAATCTGTAAAAAAACCTGACGAAGTATGATAGCAAGAGGAACTTGTAGTAAAAGGAACCTTTCGGTTCACCTTTCGGTTCACCTTTTGGTTCACATTTCGGTTCACCTTTTGGTTCACCTTTCGTTTCACCTTTCAGTTCACCTTTCGGTTCACCTTTCGGTTCACATTTCGGTTCACATTTCGGTTCACATTTCGGTTCACATTTCGGTTCACCCTTCGGTTCACATTTCGCTCGCTATCCGACTCTTCATACTCTAGATGTAAGGAATGCCCAGCTTTTTTGAGCCATAGTGAAATAAAGAAAGCTACAGAGGACAAGATATATAAATACTAGATTGCTATATAGATATTTACGATAGAAAAGTCATCTCAGAATTCGCTCAAAAACTAACCAGCATTTTGTGAGAAATTGTGATATACCGAAGACAACCTAAATCGAAATGATGAATATGATTATGATTAATATGACTATTGATTATGATTAATATGATTACTAGTGATTATATAGATCATCAACGTTATTCGCTGGCTTATAAATCTTTGTCTGAGACCAAAGTACATGTAATGTTCTGTCAATGTTGACTCCCTGGCTTTCAAGAGATGAGACTCTGAAATTTGATTTCAAATTTACTGTATTTAAATTTGATTCAAGGGGTGTATTATCGACAAATTAAGCAATAGTGTGAACAGTATTTATGCAATGGCTTAATTTGCTGCACTGAATTGCACTGGATTGTACTGAAATGAACTGGAGTGAACTGATTCATGCTGATATGCGTTGCATGAGCTAGGATTTCCTGTCAAAACTTTAAACTATAAATTATAGATTCTAGTATAAATTAAGTCCAGAGTTTTTCCTTTAGTGGAACAATTTAAAACTGTAATTTTGTCATGCTCTGTATCTGTGCAATAATATCCTTTTTAAAATGATTTTTCAGTGCTGACAGTGAATTCTCTGGAGGTTTGGAGAAATACAAAACAAGAATCATTTTATATTCAAATGGGATGCATTCCTGGTTAAGTCCATCTACCTTTACAAGCACGTGCAAAATTGACATAACATATTTTCCGTTCGATAGACAAATTTGCCGCTTGAAATACGGGTCATGGGCCTATGATGCCTCCGGAATTGACATGATACCTGATGCAAACCCAGTGGTAACATCTCAGTATATCAATAGCTCAGAATGGGAAGTGATGGAAGGCACAAAATCTAGAAACTCTGTAAAATATGCTTGCTGTCCATTTCCGTATATCGACATTACAATAAGACTGGTTTTAAAACGAAAACCATTATACTACATTTTCAATGTCATCACACCATGCTTGGTTTTGGCAATTACAATTCTATTCGGGTTTTTCTTGCCACCTGAATCCGGAGAGAGAATTAGTCTAACAATTACAATATTACTTGCTGTTGCTGTATTTCTCCAACTCGTAAGCGACAGTTTGCCGCGCAATTCAGACAGCATTCCTATCCTTGCCGTTTTCTACATGGTAATAATGGCAGAAAGTGCGCTATCATTGATCACCACATGCACTGTGTTGGTGTTCCATTTCCGTGCCAGTGCTCGTGGAATAGAAAGGCCTCCGCAGTGGATGAGGACCTTCTTTCTGAAACGAGTTGGAAAGCTTATCAAAGTTAAAAGTGTGCGAGTGTCGAATACAGATGCAAAAATGAATGTATCACAGACGAAAGTAGGCAGCATGCACACGTATTGTAACGATGGGTTTGCGGAGAGTTATGCCATTCCAGTTGAAAACGGTGTCCATGAAAATCGGCATGGGGTGCATTCAGCAAACTCAAAGCCAACACGGAATGGGGTATCCAGTGCGAAACGGCATAGACCAACACCTATATTGCATCTCCAAGACTTAGATATGGATGGAAGTGCTAATAAAAATGTCCTCGATGAGATCTTGAAAGAGGTGCAAATAGTTGCTGATAATATCAGACATTCGCAAATGGTCGAGGAGAATCAAGATGAATGGAAAGAAATATCAATGATTGTTGATCGAATGTTTTTCTGGATTTTCCTTGTGACTCTTTCAATTTCAGCAGTGGCAACTTTGCTACCAGTTTACTTAAAATACAATTAACCAGAGATTGCATGCAGTTTTTTTTTCAGATACAATATCAACTGTATATTATTCTATAGTAAATAAATCTTGATTGTCAAATGCATAGAATTGGAAATTCACATGCGAATTTGAATATTTTATATTTATCTTTCAACTTATCCAGTAAAAGTAATCTGTTACTTAATGTTTGGATTAAGAAAAGAGTTTGAAAGTGCAGTTTTGTTAAACGCTCAATTATGAACACCAAGACGAACAACATTTTAGGTTACTCCATGAAGTGCCCGTCCTGTGTAGAAGTAGGCATTTCAATCAATGATAATGAGAGAAAAACATTGTATATTATCAGACATTGAAGACTACACCATGTGAATAGAACTCCTCAATACGAGGTCATTCCATCTATGCTCAGTTTCATTTAACTAAATATAAGATGAGCTCGTCCAGAAACGTTTTTTCATATGAAGTAGGTTTCCATTTCCAATAACGTGTATTTGTCACTCAGCTCACTGAACTTTTGCTGTCTACGCTGAAAATTGTTCGTTCTAGGAGTAGCTTATGATTGTTGATCATCGTGGTACTCATGTTAAAAACTCTTTCTTGCATTTCCTTAAAGATTTTGCACGCAAATAGCTGACATTTTTAGTTCCCATTATGACTTTACCTCATAATGAGCTTTGCAACTCAATTTTATATTTAATCATGCAAGAGACTTAGGTACAGGCCATACAGCTACTTCTACAAAATGAATAAGTATGCAGTTTGTACTTATGAATCTTCAATACAAAGAAGTCAGGTTTTGTAGCACATATGCTGAATAGAGGATAATTTCATGCCTACCATATTATCTTGGGAGTTTTTCTTCAATAAACACTTAAAAATTACAAAACTCTATACTCTCAAGCTTATATGTATCTGAGCATGATACACAATAAGTAAATTTTATTTATAATTTTGCAACTTTACTCATATTTTAAGTTGCTTTATCCACTTAAATGTCTTAAACCTTTACCTTGTTGAAGTACCAATTGCCCAAATGTACCAGTTGATTATGCCAGGAAGCATAACCAATTTATGTATATCTCAAGCAGCATAGAGTTGCTTTACTTATTATTCTTTGAATGACAGCATAAATGATATTTAACAAGACAGGACTTGATCAGCCAGCACAACGGATTTCTATGATAACAAAATAGTAGTATAAGGTATATTTATCTTGCCACGAGTAGCAATCAAGATCTTTTATTTTATAAAATAGATTTATCGAGGAAATACCGAATCCTCTAGATATTAATTTCTTAAAATTATATTGTCTACGTTTGATAACTTTAAGCATATAGGTTGGTGACTTAAATGATGCTACATGAAAAAGCAACAGTATCTATCTATTGTCATTTAACATCGAGCATTTTTCTGTCATCATCTATGTCGCCACTAGGGCAGAAACAATTAGGAGGTCTGCACCAGTTCTTGATATTCCATCGCAAGTTTTCATGGAAAATTGATTCAATGTCGTCATGCAACGTTAATTTGATGTGTGAGGGAAAGGACATTGATCAGATCAAGATAGTGTAGCATAACTTTTATTCAGAAGAATAATTGATTAAGACAAATGCTAATGAGTATCTATTTGAAAGTAGGTAAGAATTGCTTGATAATTAAAAAGCTATAATTAGTAAAGAGGACACGATCTCAAAATTGCTCACGGTAGATTTTAGAAAAATATATCGTGATGATATTGATCGAAACAGGCATCATATAATACCAAGTCTTACACCTGGCTTTCTCAATGAGGAGTAGTAAAATGTAGAGTCACTTGCAAATCCTGACTATCTGATTGGTCAACAACTCAGGTGATTTCGAAAACGGGGATCCTGCTAACATACTTTCAATATTTGAGACCATTCTAGCTTTCAGGGTATTTATGTTCTGATTCAGAATAATAATGCTATTGCCGTTAATAAATTCTGTCAAGATGTGGGAAATCTTCCAATGGTTATGAATCTCGGAGATTTTCTCTCTATAGTGGCTCCAGCGTGAATATCAGTTAGATGACGACTCTACGCTAGTTTTCAAAGGAAGGTGTTTGCTATATACCAGTATATGCATTGTAAATCCTACGAAAGGCGCATAATACTATAGAACAAAGTAGAATATTTGGATATACAAACATGCCTAAGAAATTTATTAAGAAGGAAATTATTGAGAAGGGTAAGGATGATACAGCACTAAATGAGAAGCTTTTTCTGAAGCTGATGAGAAGTGGTTAAAAATCGTCTTCTGTTACATTTATTATGCATTAACGTAACCTCAGCGAGCAGACTGATTATTTTTATTGTTGTCATTAACGCTATGAAAGGTGTTGATTTCAGAGTAAATCAATAATGATTATCAAAGAATATTAGGTTAGAAGTCGAATACTATGATAGAAGCGTGTTGTGCGTATTGGTGGCCTATCTGAAGAATCCAAAACTCTACACTCTTCATTACATGAAATAACAGCCTCACTCACTAGGGCAGCAAAGTAGACTAGCCTGGTGTACATTGCAAACTATGGATACTAACAATAACAGTAGGAAAATGTTAGCAATAAAGGCTAGTGCAAATCATATAAAGGACATTGTAAAGGAAGGGATTAGGGATTTGTGGAATATTTCAAGATTTGCTCATTTGGTAAAAGATATAGCATGTCATAAGAGTGATAGAGTTTCGAACTTAAAATACGAGAAATTCTTCATATTTCAAGAAGATACTGGAGCGGAATCCTGAAAATTGGCATAGGTGGTGAATAATACCCGGAAGCAGGGATGAATAACTACAATACGAATAATAAAGCAACCAGCTGAAATAAGGCGCTCTAATCGTAATAAAAAATGCACCAAAATGATACGAACAGCCAGTGCCTTCAATGGTTATAAAGATCATTAATAGAAGGGTAAGTGATGTAGTATTGATGAAACAGCTGGTTCCCAGGACTCTTTACAGAGCAATGGAACGATATAGACATGATAGATATCAACGATATAGAGTCCATTGCTATAAATTTACTCTGATGCCTCATACCCTACGCTCTTTCCTCTTCCTTCTTTCTCCCTTTTTTCGAACAGTATCTACGGATTACCTTTGTATACCCTCTTGCCATTTTGTCTACTGGGTGTTTTTGTTTACTACACGTTTTTTTTATAAGAAACCTACCTCAAGGCCTAGTACTAAAAGTTTCTTACTTTTTGGCCACATTTTAGTTCTAAAAGTTTCTTAAAAGTTTCTTAATTGAAAACGTTATAAAACACGTGGATATAGTAAACTATTAGCATGATAGCAAACAAAAGACGTTAGTGCGGCTCTAAATCTAAATCAACCTCTTGTCCACACCGTTATTTTCAGTAAACTTTATATGATCTTCACTTTGGTCCTCGAAAAGGGTACTTTAATGGTTCAGTTTTGCGTTGAACTAGTTAATGGCTCCAAAGTGCCATTTGTCGCAAAACTGCGCATATCTTCCTCTTAACCAAAGGATCTGTCTCACGTCTTTTAGTTGACACTTGTTGCATACGTGGAGGAAATATATTTCACAAACCCCAAACTTTGAAATAGCACAGAAATTTCTAAAGTTTCTTAGCTCTTTTGTTGTAGTTCTAAAAGTTTCTTAATTTTTTGCGTGTCTAGTACTAGGTTGCTTATAAACTGGTTTCTTATAAAAAAACACGTGTAGCTCTTTTCCTTTTATTGATGACCCGTGGAGCCTAGCTTAATTTGCTGATGATACTCTAGAGCTAGAATCGAAACGTTAAACCGTTTTCTAGATATTTTCATAACGGTTTTGTCACTATTTTCAAGACTTGGAGAGTAGCATAGATTTTTGTCCTAGTCATCATATAAAAAGCATTGGCAATGTTTTGTTTCGTCGTCCTTATCGTGCAAGATATCATAAAGGAGTTGATTTATGTAGGCTGTAGGCTTGCTAGAAGGTTCTTTTCACATAGTTATTTCGCTATGTCTTATCACACATATTCTCTCTTGGGAAACACGCTATTCCGTCATTATGAAAATTCATATGTAAGAAGCGCATAGCTCTTTAGTCATAATTAGTTCGTTTCATTCATTTCATTTTCAATAGAACGGTTCGTCTTTGTAATCAAGGAGCTATTTTTCTTCCTATTGTTTATAGCTCTGCTTTACGTACAAGCCTCACATTCAGAGTGAGATTTTGATACTGACTATGATTTTACAGCATTCATGTTTTGATTGTAATCACGAAGTTATTTAATTTATTGCAATATCCTGTGTTTTAGTTTGTGATTGGTCAATTGATTTTAGAAGCTTATTCATCGCGTTACGTTAAGATTAAGTACATCGTACAGCGTAAAATTAGTTAGTTGGTCGAAACCGTAGTAGAGAGTAGAGTAGATTTACTGTGAAAGAATCAGTCGTGGCGATAAAGATATGATGTTGTACATTTCTGCCTTTCTCTGGGTTTATTTATCTCTTTGAACGAGCGAGAATACAGACTATTCATAACATTCATAACATAACTGTGACACACTATTTTAATAAAGCTGGAAAATACAACAAGGTGTATCATATCAGGGTGCTTGGTCTTTCTACTCTCTGTCTCGAGCCAATCTAGAGCTGCTTGCGAAGAACTAACGTTTTCTTATGGATACTTTGGGAAGCATGAACGTGGTGTTTCAATGGTCCGCAGCTAAAGAAGCTCAACTAGACATCCCCTAGCTTGTTATAAGTGCTAATCAATCGTTCCACACCAGTAGAACGTAATCTGGAGAAATAATACAGGCCCAATGCATACTTAGCGTGGAACATTAGAGAGGGTCATTTAGGTACAATCAATCATAAGCTGGCATCAAAGGGCGTGGCTAACAGATCAATTCATTTGGAAAATGTATGGAGACACCTTTCTGTTGCAGAGGTTTTCATTTATACTTTTGAGGAAGCAAGTTTCAAGGACTGCACCACAATTGCATACCTGGAAGAGCTGATAACTTGATGCAGTGACATAGGAAGGCCACCATAGTTGGGTCAAAAGTGCCAGAAAATTTTAAAAAATCTTTAATGGCTAAGTTGCTAAAAATACACCTCCCAGACTACATTTTAATTAAATAGCATTGTCTTTGGAATAGGATCTACGATAAATCGACAGTGGAAAGTAAAATAGAAGGGAAAAGTCTTTGATGAAAATATAAGGTGCAAACACGCATTTGATAAAAACTGCATTAGGTGCTACTTTACTATTAACAGAAGTGATATATTGCAGGCAATCATCATCTTATATTGAAGTGATTCTTTCGCGAAGAATACAGAGTCTATTGTAAAGACTTTCCTATCCTTTGTGATGTTAGAAAGTATCTTCGTTGTCATATCTTTGTCAAAGGCCCTTTAAATAGTCTTTCACTACTTTTTTAGGATCCATGTACTTTTTTCAACTACCCTACTGTAATAACCCTGAATAGAGTTTTCTATCAGAGCATAGCTGCCAAATGTTTGTGAACTCCGATAAGGTCTATTTTCTCCCAACCTAATTGGCCAATCATCATGCAAAATGGGCCTATTCTTAACATGTGTGGTAAGAATCCTGCATGATGATTGGTCAATTAGTTTGGGAGAAAATAGACTTGACAGAGCTCTCAAACATTTGGCGGCTATGCTTTCTATCAGTTGAACCTCTCTATTTCTACGTGTATAGGAGTTGTTGTTCAGCCATTAATTAGAGGACAGTAGCTTGTCAGGTAGATTGTTGGTAGATTATTATACAGTTGTAAGGTATAAAGCTAATAATAAAAGTAAACAAACTCAACATATACATGGCATATGGACCACATCTCAGGACTTTAATTAGCTATTTTAGAACCTTTGTCCTGCCTCAATTGTTTTTCTTATATCTGGGGTAAGCCATGGAGCAAACCCTGTTAGAGACCATTCTTTTTTTAGAGCCTGTGCATGTAAGATTGAGTTGAATATTCCTTAGATGTGTTTGTCAAAGTAGATGATACAGCAGGAGAAGCGTTATATTCTACTTCCATCGTATGTCTTTGATTTATGTCATGATGTTTATTCAGCCTACCATCATATATAACCTTAGCACATTGAACGCAGTTACTTTAAAAACGAAGACCATTGTTTGCGGTGTAACGTGAACGGGGTCTCGGTTCAGTGGCAGGCAACTCTTAAGTCTTCAAGCCCTTAAAGATATATCATGGCAAATCCTGTAGTGGGCCTGTAATTCTCATGCTATTTGATAAAGTCTTCTGAGTTGATCTCCGCTTTAGTACGTAGGCCGTGCTTCTCTTAAACGCCTTATCGAATCACACGGTGCTCGTATCAAAATTTTGGCACTTATCATTGGCTGACTTCAGTCGTATACCATACTATACCATAGATACCATACTGACTACAGATACCATATTTCTTCAAAAGTAAGCCGACCTTCAAAGATAAGCCGATTCAAAAACAAACCGAGACATTTTAGAAGATGCAATTAAAATAAGCCAACTTCGAAAATAAGCCTAGTGGATGAATAGATGAAAAGAAGATAATGACAAAATTACTTGTTCGAACAAAGCAAGATCTTTGCATGACAGTAAATTACAATTTTGCAAATTGATGACACTAAGTCCAGATGTAAAGATTATGAACATTTAAAGAGAAAAGAGGTGTTTAAAAGCAGTGCTTGTTTAGGAAAATGAAACTGGTGCATGGGAAGAAGATCATATGGAAATTGTCATTGACAACTTGCTAGGCATTTCATAAGAGGACAATATCATGGTGCTACAAAACTAACAATTTAGAAGATTTTTGAAAGTGGTTGCTTTTCTAAATCGTATTTCTCTCTTTTCAGAACACAACTCGAAAATAGACCGATTCAAACGTAGACTAAAAAGTTTTATTTCAAACAAACCAATAGGCCACGTCTTATTTTTGAGGAAATAAGGTAACAAACCACCATGCGAGACATTGCAGGCAAAGTGACTCCATATGAACAAAAAGGAAACGTTCCGATTAGTGCTTCATGTAAGAATTGGATAGCGTGCGATATGTCTGCCATAGATCAGTGGCGAATCGCAGGCATCCTTCTGATCGTTACTGCTATATCGAAACAAGACTTTAAATTACTGACTGTTTACCATCAAAACCTTCCAAGGAACTCTTTCTATTCGTAAATATGCTCAATTCTCACCTTTTACTTGATTCATTCTACAAATGGTTTGCGAACTATATTTGTTAAGGCAATATCATTGGTTCAGTAATACCATGTCTTTGGTTGACAATCTCATCTACAATAGAACTATGAAGGTTACCAGCAATGCTTACAAACCAATGAGTCAGGATGATTGTTAGTTGCTACCAATTAATTGTCATTGTCTTACTTCTCTCTAAGGATTAATGCAATGTGCCTCGTCGGCAAAAATGCGTGCTTGTTGGGTCAACATTTTGATTACAACTGTAAACCGCTTCTCCCTCTCACATTCGTACGTATGCACTGCCAGCATATTAATTGCATTAGAACAATTTACAAATATCCCATTCCTCATGGGCATGCACTATTTTTGTTACTGGTAACTGATCGATATGCATACACTCATACATATTCAGTGTTAGAATGCTATTCTTATGTCACACAGTGTTCAGACGCGACCCTATAGTTATAACAATTACACATGCTACGAAACTACCATACATTAACTTATCCGTATGGTACATGATTTAACACGTACATTCAGCTCGAAAAAGCGGCAATATTCTTTATGCTTACTGAAAAGCTGCTTTCGTTCGACACTCGTCAGAAGTCGGATAACGACTGAAGAGTGAACCGAAAGATATAACCAGACGCGGATACTGTGAGAAAATGAACTCTGCTTCTTACACACGATTGAGTTTCAGTCTTTATGTAAACTGACTCCAAAGCACTTCAATGACTTGTAAATGTATAATATCTAGTCCCTGCTCCTTAAGTTAACATTTGGACCTTATTATTACCATTTAATTAATTAATGCTGACCCATTTGATCATGGGTCTTCCATCATTGTGTATTCAACGCACAATGATTTTTTCATCATGTTTGGTTCATTTTCCCGGTTCTTCAAGGTATCGATTGTCCGTCCGTAACACAGTTGTATTTCGTAATAGGCCCTATTTTAGTTAACACAGTCTTTGACTTTACTTGACTGAGATCATTCCCAATACTCCAATGACTGTAGGAATTACTTTTACCTCTTTACACTTCTATATTTTACTAAGCTCCCACCAGGGATTGCTCTACCAGGGGAGCTTGTGGGGGACTGTAGCTCCCCTAAAATTTCACTAAGCTCCCCAATCGTCACTAAAAATTTTGAAGATTTCTAAGAACTGTCAGCTTTTTCATGATTTGCACTTCATTTGATTCATTTCATTACAATTCATTTTATGACGGTTGCCTTTCAGCCGGAGCTGACTCCTCTTTTAAAAAGAAGACTATAAGCACGAAATATAACAAAATAATTCCACTGTAAAGGATGTCCGCTTATGACTAACCAGCCCTCTCCCCCTGTACGCGATTGTCTCCATCGTTACTAGCTCCCTTTTCCCCCAATGTGCGGACATCCTTTATGGATGGCCCTAAAGAAATATCTATGTTCATTTCAAAGATGTGGAAAAGTTTGCGCTTGGGCATCATGCTTAAAAACATGTTTGCGTAAATTTGTATACCAAGATGTACTGCTTATTTACTTTATTGATAATGTGCTTATGACATCATGAGCATTTTATTTATGGTCATAAGCAAATTTTCTGAACCATGTTCATCAAAAATGTCTTTAAATTATTCCCTACTCCTCATACAGAGTAGTATGCCATCATTTCTGTATATTATTCTTTTGTAACTGCGTCGATGCTATCACAATCAATCAAAAGAAATAGAAATGAACCAATTCATATCAATCAGTCTTTTCAAGCAGGGACAGTGTGAACAGATCCTATTTTCGTAATTATATTGTAGTTGTCATAGAATTATGCCAAATCTGCAAAATCAATTATGCTAAAATTCAATTTGAAGAGACGTTTGAAAAAAGACTTATGTAGGAGCAAAATAGCAACTGAAGCAAAAATATGTCTTGTGAATGAAGAGTGAAATTCTATATAAGGATCATGAAGGAATCAATTAATCAGCATATGTAATAGATGGCACAGAGAGTTCATAAAACATCTATGGTTTTACTTTTTCAATTTTAATTTATCTATTTGACTCACCATCATCTTTAGGAATTTGAGTAAGATAGTCTGGATTTGGGCACAAGTGGTTTGGTTCAGTGCGCGCTGTTTGCTGTTTTCAAATTGACACCAGTAGTTAAAGGTTTTAGTGCCTTATGCTCCTATGCTGCAAGATATGAAATCGCAAGTCATTCATGAAATAACTTACACACATTTGGGTTTCAAACATTTATGTGCAGTTGCGACTTATTGCAGAACATTCATCAACTGAAACAAGGCTGTATGTACAAAAATGTTTGATTGAGTCAACTTGATGCTACATCTCAAATTATGCTAGATTTTATGCTAAATGACAATTTTAAGAAGTATAATGTTATGCTAGGCCTAATCACACTGGACAGGGGTGTTTCCAAATATGTTGGAATTGAAATGCCAAAATGAGAAAGACTGCCATGAAAAGAAGAATTATAACAAACATCAAGTAGTAAAAGTTCATGCTAGCCAAACTACAGTTGAAAGTAATAATTATTTTTAGAGAAGTTGGTTGAGTAACAACCGCCATCTTTGAGGAGCAACTGCCATAGTGCAACACACATTTTTTATTAGAAAGCTTTTCCTTCACCCCGCTTTCTTTCTTAGCTTTTTATGGGTTCAATACTAAAATTTTCTTAAAACTTTCTTAGCAAGAATGTTCGAAATTGTGTAAAACTACTGCGATATACAGACAGACAGGCACTACACATAGATAAAGTTCGCCACACAGGGTGAGCAGCAAAGTGCGACGAATGACACTTTGCTGAAACATTTTGCTCTCGTATGCGCCTAGTTTAACTAGCTGAACCAGGAAAGAAATACTCCCTCATAGCTAATTTTTGATGACGGATCCAATGAACTCAATCTTGTGCATATTTCTTGAAACACTAGATTCATGATAATCTCTAATTCTATGGTATTACGATTCAAATCAATGCACTCTTCAAAAAGGAACATGAATTACGATATCTCATACAAATAATGTTTGTTGCACTGCTCTTTATGATCATCTTGGTGGTTAAAATTTATACGGAAAGATGAAATCACGTCTTGATAGTGCATCCAGTTGTTCATGGAAGCAGGCGTTGCTCTGGAATTGCAAAGCGAGCGGATAGAGACAGAAGAAGAAGCGCAAATCCAAAAACAACTCATGCTTTAATGTCTGCCATTTGATTTGTACCCCATTTAATAAGTGAGTTGCCGGCCTCTCAGTGGGTTTTCTCTAAACGACACTGGTAAATATGGCATTATTCATGATGCTGTCACCAATAAAGATGTCAGTCTAAAATGTGATGCTTATGCGGTTTCATCTTTGAGCTAACATTGCCTGACCGAAATGAACTGTTTGAGATCAAAATAAGTCTTACGTGTCCCCCTAGACCAAATTGCATTTGGCACCCTGATCTAATGTTTTGACTTAATTATATATTAGAAATATATATATTTCATTCCCAGCCTCGTTGAATTTGTTGTTGGTTGATGAAATACTATCGTTGCCCTTGGGGTCATCCGTGATAGACGTAAACGAAAAAGTATTATTTCATGAGAATTGAAATTCAGTGGTGGACACCTGAAGGGGGTAAGGGACGGCGATTCACCCAATAAACATGCTGTGGGAGCTACATATAAAAGGTGGGGGGTACAAACAATCAAATTGCTTGATGCAAGCTTGAAAAATTACTGGCTGGAAAAAGTGGGGGGGAGGGGGTGAAAGCGCCCCAGCTCACTAGTGAGGGGGGCGTGTTTGATAATGCTCAAGGACAATTAAATTTTAGGGCGTGGTATACTGTACCCTCTGAGCTTCTTCCCAGGCTCTCGTGGTCTTCTTGCCCCCCCCCTCTCCAACTAATGAGTATCCGCTACTGCTGCAAGTATCCAATGGGAAAGTGGTCTGGTACAGAAGCTCAACTGGAGGCTAGAACGGGCAAAGGAAAGAATTGTTGATAACGGAAGTTTAGCAGCTATCAAAATGAGCTCTTCAACAGTTTTGGAAGAAATAACAGAAAAAAAGAAAGATATTGAAGTAAAACTTCAAGCTGAAAGACAGAATCTGTCATGGCTTAAGGATACTCTGAACAGAAGCAACCAGCTTGCTGGGAATATGTCCAACATTTTGGATGCTTTTGAAGATCATCTTTGCAAATTGGAAGATACTATTTTGCCTATCCATAAGGAGACAATGGATTTACAGAGAAGACAAGGCAATATTGATAAAGCGCTTACACTTTTAGATGAAGTGTTGAATTACCATAATGTATCGAGCAGTGTCAAGAAGATAATTGAAGATGGGCCTACTGGATTTCTTGATGATTACCTCAAGAGTATGGACAAAGTTGAGGATGCTGTCAGGTTTTTCCAGGTGAACAACCCTGAAAGCATCGAATTATCGCTACTAAGGTCATTAAATGACACTGGTAGAGATTTACTTAGCAAGGAGTTCAGGACATTGCTCACAAGACATAGCAAACCAGTACCTTCGGTAACTATTTATGATATGTTGAGTGCTATGAATGACTCAAATATCAATGATGACACAAGTCAAGCTTCATTTGATGACACCAACATTGATCATCTTCCAGAACGCACCATGATTGAGTTGAAAACCATTGCCAGTTGGTTAACAACCCATGGCACCAATAGTGATTTTATGAGTGTTTATTCGCAGGTGAGATCAACTGCATTAAAACTTTCTCTTCAAGGAATCAAGGATAGTGGAAGTGCAACACAGAGTCAAGCTCCTATTTCTGGACGTATGAAAGCTACACCAGTTGCTATAAATCCAAAAAGACCAACTAGGATAAGACGAGATGGTCGCAGAGGCTCTACAAAACCTCCAGATTTAACACACAAGAGACCACCTATTGAAGCAACATTAGTGGAGGAAGAGGAGAATTCAGAGGTCACCAAGTTTATTACATGCACTGGTGCCTTATTGAAATTGATGCAGAGTGAAAGGGCTCTTTTACAAGCCATTATACCAGAGCAGAATCAGGTACCGATCTTGAGCCACCTTTTGAATGAAACAATTCAACTGCATATCAGTGATGGTGAAGCACTTTGCAGCATGGCAAAGAAGTTTTATAGTAAACTTGATCACTCTTCTATTCAGATAATATTTCCAGTTCTGAAATATCTCAGATCCCTTAGCCATGAGTTTGATGCAGTGCTGAGGTCTGCCAATGTTGAGGCTAGGAAAAAGTTTTTCAGCTTGTACACATTGTTTGAAACATCTGGTTACAAGGCTATGTGTGAGTTTATTGAGAAGTTGAAAGAAACTGAAAAGCACATCACCATGCCAAGAGATGGTACTGTGCATGAAGTTACAACTAATGTGATGGTTTTCCTGGAAGATCTTGTCAAGTATTCTGAAACAACTGGTGTTATTCTTGCTGCAAATGAAGAATCAAAGGGAAGTTCAAGCAAAGATCATGAAAAGCATGTTGCTAGGTATATTTCACAAGCATTGATGTGCTTGAGCAGGAGTCTTGTACTTAAGGCCAAAAGTTATGACACAATTGGCCTTCAGTCAGTTTTTATGCTAAATAACTACAATTACATTATGAAAAGTCTAGACAAGACAGGGTTAATGTCAATGCTGAAAGAACATGGTTCTCCAAACATAGAAAGTGAGTATAACGAAACAGTTGAAGAGGAGACCAAACAGTATGAAAAGAGTTGGAACAAAGTAATAAGTCATTTGCTGGAAGTTAATGCACCATTGAGCCAGGAGAAATTAGCAGAAGCTTTGAGTAAAGGCCATTTGAAAGATAAATATAGACAGGGGATAAAAGACAAATTTAAGGGCTTCAATTCTGATTTTGAAGATTTAAAGCAAGTTCACAGAATCTATGCCTTGCCTGACCCAGAGCTTCGGAAGAGATTGTATACAAGGTTATCTGACTTTGTTGTTCCACTTTATTCTGCCTTTCTACTGAGGTACCGTGATGTCAATTTTACAAAGAATCCAGAGAAATATATTAAATATTCCCTTGATGAGTTTAAGCAAAATCTAGTCACAATATTTGATGTCCAGGGATTTATTTGAAATTACATGTGCAAATGAAACTCTAGACAGGGATAGAGACAAAGTGTTTCTCAGCATATTATACATGTATTAAGATGGCATATCATTGCTGAAGTTTTGTTTTTGAATATATTATTATTCTTTACCTATGGTATTGATTATGTATCAGATATATTGGCTATGAGGATTCATTTTGAAATGTCAACTTCATACTTGAATTGATGAGTCAGGGAAGTTTTTGAAATTACCATTGGAATAAACATTATGTTTGTTATAATTCACAATGTTGTCTTGCAAAGATGGCAGCATCTATAGACTAGTAGCTGAAGCTAGTAAGAAGTATAGGTGGAATGAATTCAGATAGAATAATGGAAAGGGAAAAGATGAGTTGTTGTTTTGACAAGCAGAGTCTGGTGTAGAGACTGGATACATTGAGATAGGTTGGAAATTTATTAAAATGAAAGTGAAGTGCATTAGATATAACAAAGCAAGCCCATTGGTATTGGGTAATACTCCTGAATAGTTCACTAAGATTGTATTTTGAGATGTTCCAACTAGTCTTTTTAATTCATAACAAGGTACACATCTGCAGTTTGATCTGACAGAATTACATAGTATAGGTATATTGCTATGATTTCAAGCCATTTCCCTATGATTTCATCATTGTAAGTTGTTGGAAGTGCTTGTTGAAAAGATTGAGCACTTGATATAACAATCTAAGCAATTATGATGAACTAAATTATATATCTCAGCTTGTGGTGGTATGACACCCCTTAATTTTGAAACCTGGTCAGTAAATCTATATGATTTAGAACTTTGTTGGTAAATCTGCATATTTCACTAATTATTTGGTAAATCTGCTCTATCAAGTTTTAGTCTGGAAGATGGTTTTTGAGACATTCTAAAAGGGTGATATCTCAAAATTTTTCTATAGGAACATCTACGCCCAGGTGTAATCACTGATCCCTGTACATGAGTGTAACTTTGATCATGATTCATAGACCTGATTGTCTAAACAAGTAGAAGCATTAAAAAGGGACACTGTTGTTAAAAAAACAATGCTGCTATGCTTCCTCCTGTTGGTATGTTATGGCTTTACACCCCAAGTTATAAGGAGGGGCACACAATGGAAGTGCTCAACACTTATGGCTACCTATCTAATTCTAGTCGAGCACAATCTTAATTCCAATGGAATAAGTACCACTTTTGGCACAACTTTCTACGTGACATCCATGCAGTGGCAGAGCTGTGGGGGGGGGGGGGCTTGGGGATTAAATGCACTTAACTTTTTGAATTTGTGGTAAGTTAGATTTATTCAAATATTTGATAGAAATTAATGACGATTCTCATGCACACATCATTGCTTTTATCTACAATAATAGGGGTGCATCTTTCTGTTTAAAAAGGGGGTTTCCCAAGTCAGGTTCAGTTGTCTATGGGCCTGATAAAGGTATTCGTAAGTTCCTTGAACCCTGAACCAAACTTAAATCAGTTTTATTTGGAAAAAGCAGTGCAGTTTTGAAATCAAGATGTATTTCACTTTTGATGAAGGTGATTGTGGTTACTTTGTATGTTAAACTGTTTTACCTTTATGGAATCCCAAGAAAGCCTAGCTGCATAGCTGGTAGAGTAGTACTAAATTTTTAACAGCAAGGCTCAAATGGGTGCATCCCTATGTTTTACAGGGCGTGGTCAAAATTTCTTTCCAGGGGTTTGGTTCCGTGACCCCAAACCTTTCTCTCCTTCTCAACGTCTAGCACTATAACTACAGGACTTTAAACCTTCATCTTTATTCCACTTACTCTTCTGCCTCTTCCACCAAAAAATAGCTTCTCTTGTACGTCCTGGGTGCTATGTATTTTGTTGTAAAGGTTAATTAATGATTTGATATGCAAAGGCTTAAAAATTAATAGCTTAGTTTCGAAATTTACGCTACTAATACTGTTTCGTAACCAAGGAATTATATTTAGTGGGACACACGTACTCCGAAAATAGCAATTAACAATCTGCTAAGCGACGTGCAAGAAGTGGCAAAGTCATGCTGTGCAAACAAAAGGTTTACCGTGAGAAAGAAAGATTTGCCGCGAGAAAGAGTTTTGCCGTGAAAAACAAAGTGTTGCGATGAATAAGAAAGTTTTGCCGTGGGAGAGGTTTTGCCGTGAAAAAGAAACTTTTGCCGTGAGAAAGAAAGCCTTGACGTGATACTTGTGGGCCACTGTGATACAGGTTAATTATGATTTAATATGCAAAAGCTTAAAAATCAATAGCTTAGTTTCGAAATTTACGCTGCTAATGTAGTCTCGAAACCAAGGGATTGTATTTAGTGGGACACATGCACTCCGAAAATAGCAATTACCAATCTGCTAAGCGACGTGCAAGCAGTGGCAAAGTCATGCTGTGCAAACAAAAGTTTTGCCGTGAGAAATAAAGTTCTGCCAGGAGAAAGTTTTGTTGAGAGACAGCGTTTTGCCGTGAAAAACAAAGTTTTGCCTCGAAAAAGACAATGTTGCCGTGAAAAAGAAATTTTGCCGTGAAGAAAGCCTTGACGTGATATCCGACACTCATTTGAGTATGAAACGTCAGAGAAAGACCGAAAGGTGAACCGAAATATATAGCCAGATGCAGATACACGTGATGCCATGAATGATGTGTCCAGTTAGCTGTATGATTGGCCACTTGGCACCTATTCACCATTGTATACTTGAAAAGTCTAAGAGAGAAAATGAACTATTTGTCATTTTATTCTAAGTGCATTTTTCACGCCTCAAGCTGGATTGTATGAACTTCATTAATTATTTTTCCATAGGCCAACAAATAAAACAGTTGCTTTTACTTTGGTATTATATATAGAAATACATACATACATATATATATATATATATATATATATATATATATATATATATATATATATATATATATATATATATATATATATATATATATATATATATATATATATATATATATATATATATATATATATATATATATATATATATATATATATATATATATATATATATATATATATATATATATATATATATACAATCAGTAGCTAGCGAGTAACCAGGATTTCTCCTTTTTTCGGTGCAAACAGAAAGGTTGATGTAATGCTCAGAAAAACCAGGAGAAAATTAAAATTTGCCACCACCTGGGATCGAACCAGGGTTTCTCGCATTCCGGGCAAGCGTCGTAACCACTAGACCACAGTGGCTTGTTTTAACTCCCCTGGTTTTTAGCACCTTATGGTCACTTTCGGCTTTCGCCTTTATCAAGCAGCTCTAATATATACAATCAGTAGCTAGCAAATATATATATATCATATCATATATATATATATATGTATATATATATATAGTAAAATATATATGTATATAAATATATGTTTATATATGACTCAACCTGAAATGTAAAGAAAAGAGATATGCCTACCAAACAGCGGAAAGCAAGTTTTCAAAAGAAAGGGGTCAAAAGAATCATTACTCATGAAAGCAAGGGACTAGATATCAGCAATGAGCCCCTAACAAACTTGAGTCGATGCTGCCTTGTTGTCATTGCAAAGAAACTTTCAAAAATACATAAGATCTTTCAGTGCATATGAAGTGTGAATATACAGCATCCCGGGCGGCAGAAATTGAAAAATCCTGCTCAGTTAAAAGCAAAGGAGTAAATGAATCAGAAGAACCATCTTAAAAGACATTGCAAGAGGTCATAGTTAACACAGAAGTAGAAACCTATCTTAACGAACAAGTATTCTGGATAACGACAAGAATGATGATAAAGCCTTAACCAGTAATAGAAATGGTAAACAAATCTTTAATTATTTTGCCCTCGTACGAATCTCAATGGGTTTAAATTTATTGAAAAGCAAACCACTCTTTACGAATCCCGTATGCTATTGGTCAAAATCTTACCTGCTGGGCAAAATGCCCTCACGTGGAAGAATGCCATATTCCGGAAATAATCTATCGTAATATATACTTCTAGATGCACTTCATGAGTTAAAAGGTATACAAAGTAATGTATCTCAAATTTTCTTAATGCCCTATCGTTCAGGGTAGCTGAAAAATGAAGCTGCAAGCCAGCGTTCATATTATCTGGCATAGAAGCAGCTGAATGCAGAAAGTACCCCGATGGGGTGGCTGGAAAGCTGTCATTAGCAGGTCAAGTGAAGTCAAATGGATAAAAGATAAGCTAAAATTTCTAGAAGCAGCTAACTCTAAGCATCCCAGCGATACATAAGCATACAGCAGAGATTTCAGGACTGCCGAACAAAAGGGTATCCTATCAGTTTTGTTTGGTTGTCGTCGAATGGGTGAAAAATATACTGGGGACTGGTAAGAGACCCAACATCTCTAAGAAGCTCCCTGGTCAAGCTGCAGTGAGCGGTCATAATAATCGGCAAAGTTTCACCCACACATATTCCCAAAGGAAAATGATGTAATTATATTTAAAACTAGTGTTTCCTTAAAATTGAATGGTCGTGATCCTAAAAATCTTCCCGGGGTTCTCCCCCAGACTCCCAACATTCTCTACTCTCCATTTACTGCGGGGCGCCGCTGCCTAAATGCAACAGCTCTATTGATAAGAATTGCACTTGTTGGTATGCCAGCACAATTGAGCTACTCCATCAGCTGTGCACTGAAGTACAAATTGGGGAAAATAAGGTAGTACAAAATTATGTCCACAATTCATTTTCAATTTTGTCAGCACTGAAGCTATTCTGGATTTGTCGGCACATCAAGTTTTTTATGTTCTACTTTAAAGGAAGAATAAATAAACCCTACTTGACTATGAGTTTTCCATCGTTGTGCCTTCAACGCACAATGCAGTCTTTACCAAAGACTTGCATTTATGTTGAGAATTATAGGATGTGGTTGCGATTACTCTTTTTTTCCTCACTTTACTCTTTCTTTTTGTTCATACATAAATTATTATTACAATAACATTTTACTTGAGTAAAATGTAATCTATTTAGAGGGCACAGAAGACTACATTTCCATTTAGGATATTGACAATGGTGAAGTGCAACTGATATAAAACAAATTTAAAACTTTTTAAGTTCTATAGTGCTTGCCAAAAATCCATAGAACACCCAAATAATAAACTACATTTCGCAATCATTCTTTTGTCTGGCTCAAAAAAGAGCCAAGCAGCCCCCTCCCTGAAAACAATGTTGGATAACCAATGTTAGATAACAAAACGATTGTTTATAGACTTAGAAATGCTCCAGCCGTGATACGAAAAGTTTTCAAAGCTTTGATGGAAGAAAATGACACTTTCTGTAGGGGCACGGGGGGGGGGACTTAAACTATCTGTGTGTAAAAAACTGTAAGTGCACCAAGACTTTGGCAAGGGTTATACACCTATAAGAACGTACATCTTTCATATTCTGCTAGTGTCACCAAAAATAACACCTGTTTCATAAACATTAAATGTTGTCTCGTATATTGTCTACTATCTAAATTGCCTACACCCCAAAATTTTAAGAACAAATTAAGAACAATTAAACTTCAGAATTTTGGAAAAGTTAAGAAAAGGCAGCCTGAACCTCAAATTTATTGGTTCTTATAAAAGAGTGTAACAAGAATTGAATACTTTTTCTCGTCTACAGGCATGGCGCCACCATAGGGTTGAGACTTCCCCATTCTCCCTAATTTTCATTGTAGTTTTTCCTTTGTTTGCATCTCAGCACTATACTAAAATCTTTAATGCCAAAACTAAATCCCTAGAGTAAAAGTTCCACGACGTATGTCTGCATTACAAGACATTCCACAATTTGATGTAACCCATGGATGTTTCATGTTTCATAAACTGGATTGTCGAATTTAATCAACAAAGCTAAGAAGTAATAATATAAGTAGACGTAGTAGGAAGCATGATACAACGAAAAAGGTTTGCAAAAATGCTCCACTGTCATTATCTCAAATCTCAAATAGAAATCCTATTTGTGAAATGATATTGCTGATTGAAAATGAAAGTATTATACCAAAGTGTACAACCTCTACATTCCTTAACGTAAACTAACCCAGGTCAGGATATAAATCGATGAACTAGCTATTAACACGTCCAGCAGTGGGATTTGCTCACTTGATGATTGTAATCAAGGAGGAAGCTTGCTGATACCTCACTGTCTGTATCACTTCTGCGAGATCAACAATATCCTAGACAAATTAAAGTAAGACGATCTCAGGTGCATTGTCACAAAGAGTCTACATCTGCGTATGACAGCATCCTATCAACCTGTACTATAAGGGGTAATTCAAGTCTTCAGCTGTCTTACCCACAGTTTCTAAATTCTAAGAAAGATTTGCATAATACGAATCACTCCGAGATTTCATGACTAATTCTCAATGTCTTACATAGTTGAAGAAAGAAGGGAATGTCTTGAAGCATTTGTGAATAGTAGGAACAATTCTGATGGATGTATATAGGGCGAACCTCCTTACTGTTAAAATTGGTACCTTATCGACAAGATCTCAATAACCTGCCCTTTCGTAATGGTCCCAAATTCTTTCCTATCAGTTGAAAGGTCTAATAATACCATGCCCCCCCATTTTTCAATATATCAATGGACAATGTTGATCACCAAAAAAGACGTATTATCCAATTGACTTCTATTTCAAAACTTTGAATGCGAGATATGAAGTTCTGCAGTTGTGAACAGCATGCTGCACAAGCAGGCACGATCTATAGGAATAATAAAAATTTAAAGAATGACCCCCAAATAACTATTAAAACGGTTTAAAGCAATGGCTTGCTTACAAATTGAAATGTCCCGTTAATTCCTAATGTTTACACAGGAAAAGGCAAAAACCTTTGAAAACTGGGTGAAGGTACAACATAGGCAGATGGACTCGAATTTCTGTCACGAAGAGAAAATCTCCCAAGGAGCAATCTTATATTTTGAAAAGAGAGCCAACAGCCAGGCTGGAGATAACAACAACAGTTGCAGATTTCATGAGATAAAATTACTCCTATCTACCTTATGTACTTTGTTTGTAAATAGCTGATTTACATTAGTATTATTTTATTAATACTACTGTAAATATCAATATAAAATATTGATTAGTAAAAGCAACATCGTTCTAAAATCAAACAGAGAAATATAATCCAGCTTATAGCAAACATAAGCTTGAAACCTTAATTACAAACAAGGAAAGACACGCTTCAGAGCACTCAGTGTGTACTATTGCAACACCTTTTCTATAAAGTTTTCTCTACAACTTTATCAGCTTTTTCATGATTCCAGCACTAAAACTGTCATACGACTTTCTTATTAAGAATAGTTGTGTTTAGGAAACACCACAGTGTTATATACAGACAGACGCCACACAAGTACAACTCTGAAATACAGAGATTACTTTGAAAGGAACGTCTGTACAAATTAAACAAACAGGATGGCGGGTTTGTGTGAAAATTGGAATTCCAAATATATATTTACTTATCAAATTTCTTCGGCCTCAAAAATCAAACTCTCTTAAATTCTTGAACAGTCGAGTACTACTTTCGTATAAACTACACCCCCCGGGGGACCCCCTTACGAAAGTTTTGCACAGGTAGACTAAATCTATCATGGCGGACAAGTTGATGGCATAAATTGAGATTCAATTAAAAAGTCGCCCTAACCGATTTTAGTCCATTGCTTGTTAATGAAATACCAACATTTCAAAGCAGAAATCATTCAACTTTCAGACATCTGAACAAAAACAGTCCCGTGTTGCTATAAAGCTATGATATATTGACTTTTTGTGAGAAAACCATTTGTGTTTGAAGCTTGTTTTAGGCTATTGGGGACTCGACAAGTAAAATTTGACGATAGGAATCTGGGATATACTTCTCTATTTCTGGAATATAAGATTATAAATCTCATCCTTGGTTGGAGGTGAACCATAAGAACACTCTTTCTGCTTGCATATCACGAACAATTTCAGATTTTCAAACTGTTTAGGTACTGAGTGCTTTCTGTCCAGAGAAACACAGCTAGGACATCAATTTTACATATATTTTCGTCTTTTTAGTTCGCTATGTAAATCTACTGTCATTATGTTGGGAAGGCTGGCATTCCCTACTCCTAGTTGATTTGATAGTTAGCTTCTGAAAGAACTTACTTTCAAGAATTAAAATTAATAGAAGTGCATTCATTTTTGACTAGATTCAGCCAAATGACAAAAACCAGTAGGCCTAATATACCTTCAAAACGTAACAGATGCTGGATTACTAAAACTGAGCTGACAATTGTGTTATCTGCTTCTTCTGTCCTACGTTAAATAACAAGCATTTTACTATCCTTTGTCAGCCACAAATAACAACCGTCTGAAAATGAAACCTCATTTCATTGGTCTATCTTCCAGTGACTTAATACCAAACCCAATACAGAGGTGACGATCAGAAGTTACAGAAACAAGTCATTTCTTTGTACTTTTTAAGACTTAATGCAATGATTTTGAAAACTAGGCCTTTCTAAGGTAGTCAATGATTTTATTGCAGGAAACAACGCTGGTTATTCCTACAATATTGTTGTCAACTTAACAAACCTCGGCTTCTTGGCAACTTCGCATACAAATCTTTCCCTTGTTTTGAATAATGACTGTGGTTTTGGTCAAGCTGTACTTCAATGGACACCGTTCTGGGTCAGCCTGTGCAATACGTTTTTAAGGGGAGTGTACTTCCAGAAAACGTGTATGGTATCACCAGGAGAGGACGGAAATAAATGAGAAGAAGAGGCAGGAACGAAATTGCGAGCGACAGGTCATTAATGAAAATACAGCGAGGACCAAAACTTATTCATTGAACAAGAAGTCACTTAGCAGCTTTGAATTGGAGAAATTTACAAAATACCAAATGGATAGGAGTCTGAGAATAGTCCTAAAAAAAGGCACTTATCAACAATCCTTGATTCGGGTGACCCTCATGATTTGCTGGGTCAATTTCAAATTTCAACAAGGCAATCTTCAGTAAAAATTTGATGAAAGTCTATCCCGAAAAGCTTGGGTACAAAAGGCAACAATGCAACAATTTTAGGGGACTAAAGAAAGAAAATCTGTATTCAGATACAGAATGGTGGGTAGGATAGGCCACCAACATGCTCCCATGTACGGTGAGAGTGGTCCAGCCAACACCTTATGGGGATATACATATACCTTCTACAATAAAAGGACATACTGTTTCGCTATATTCCGTATTCAGTTTGTCCTCCGTTTGGTCCTTCGGTAGCCAATCTGTTAGCTTATACAGTTGAGCAGTAATGCTAGGGTAACTGTCTTTTGCAGTTTAAGCCTACTATATATCGAAGTTGCTGGGGACACTTTTTGCCAATCCAAGATTGGATGAGATGGTAGACTGTTTCTCAGCCAAATCCATAGCAATCATGACAACGTCGATTTTCCAGCGGAGAAAGAGAGCGATGATTCATTGCCATAGACGATTCATCGCCATTCCTAGACATTCTTGTCTGTACTAGAGAAGGCCCTTTCTCCGTCAGCCTGTCTAGGAAACATACTTTCACAGATTTATGCAACGACTTCTCCATCTTCAGTTCAACTAAAAAGATTTATCTAATAAGCATTGTGGTTTCTGACGCCTTTAAAATCTGCTCGTCGTATTTCACTTTTTCACAAATGAACTAGTTAAGATAAAGCGTATTATGTTAATGAGCCATTATCCATATACACTAATCAGGATTGTTGTTAGGAATTGCCTAAAAGCAACTCTGCCTTCAAAAAGGCTCTCCTAACTTCAACAAGATCAAATAATTTCTATCATCTGTACCCTCTACGGGGTCACTTAGGCTTTAACTTCCAGAACGGCATAAATAAAAACTATTCATTGCCCCACTAAGTTAAGGTTTGTTTGTAGATCCTCTAAGCATTTATCATACATATATTCTCTGTGTCACACAGGTCATAGTTTATAAAATTGCCTCCTGTGCTACATGAATTCAAAATTTCATGTGGGATGACTTTTGATATGTTACATACACGTGTTTTTTTTATAAGAAAAATGTTTATAAGAAAATGAGGCTCAAATCGCCAAAATCTTAAGAAAATCCTAAGAAAATCACAAGGCTCAAGTTCAAGAAAATGCTAAGAAAATTACAGTTCATCTTCTATACACGCCAGAAATTGATATTGGCTCATATTTGCAAACTCTCGTACAAAGATCGAGACTTATGGTGGCCGAACAAATACAGAGTAGCCTGTTTTAGCTAGTTTTTTCCTGCAGAAGTTAAGAAAATCTTAAGAAAATCTCAGCCTCAAATTCGTGAAAAGTTAAGAAAATTGAGCCTCCGGAAAAAAAGTGTTTTTCTTATAAAAAAAACGTGTATATTACAACCTTACAACAAAAAATTGTCATCAAATATGCCTTACAAGTTCTATTCCATACATTCCATGCAAAGTTGAAGAGTTTGCTCTGATTATTATGGAATACGATTGTTGTGCTTTCTAACGTCTCCGTCTATGTGCTTAATTCCATGCTCTGATTTTCATGGCATTTCTGACCCATCCCCTTTTGTCTATTACTTGTCCCTACTGATGATAACTGAGTCGCATCACATATTACTTTAATAGATTCCTCATACAGGTATTGTCAAATGCTCATGGATACTAATCAGATAATAGCCCTACACATTTGTACATGCTTATTTTGTCGCCGTTCTTTTCTTCGAATTTATTTACTCTTATGCCATTCATTGTAATATGTACCTGGCCTATCTAAAATGCCATGATACCATGCCAAGTTCTTTGATTGCTGCTTCCAAGCATGAAAATGAATGATTTGGTTTTGGTTAGCAATTTAATGCATTCAAAGCCACTGGGCTCTGTGCAGGTATGGAAAAGGTATTAGCTGAATCAAGCCTAGGATATTATGTAAATTACACGGGATTTCATCGACAAACAATATTAACATTAACACATATACAAAGCATACTAGTTTAAAATATCGATTGATGTAATTTGAAGGCACTGGACGAATAAAATTTGAAAAGCTGCACCGGCCACTAGAAAAAATGATCAATGGCCTTGTTTAATCATAATTCAATATCCTTGGTATATTAAGTACTATTGTCTTTCTAGCTAGTCACAAGTGTCTCAGTCAATTCCATTATGGCAAAAGAATATACAGGATAATAACTCTGAACTATCCTATTAACTCTACTGGGATTATATTCCAAGGAATGAATATACTTGTCTTCTAAATTGAACAGCATTCACCTATTTCTCTATATCTGGAACTCTAACTGCTACCTGTTGGGATATGCAGCTTTGTATGTCCCGCGAAGATACCATGAATTGCCATATTTTTCACAGAATTCCTATAATTGATAAAATGCAACTATCAATTACACCTTACAAAAAAGAAACACACACTATTTCAACAGCATTTCAAAACTACTGTGTAATCTACCTATTTTGATAGGCAACCCTAACAAGATGGCATAAATTATCCACGAACTATAAAGGGAAAATTTCATTGCAAAATTACTTCATGTTCTATAAAGGCAAGTATATAAAAATCCAACGGGACAGAACGGGAGGGAAATATGTAAAAACGGGAACTGATAAGAGTAACAATGGGAGCTAATAAGGTAATCTTTAAATAAAAAATATGTGTATAACTTTCCTATCCAATTACTGGCAGTACAGTAAGAATAATATGAACTTACACCAAATTGAGAAATGGGGATGTCCAGGAGATAGACTTGATTAACATGAAACAGGATACCTACCCCTACAAACCTAGGAAACATGTGATTTGAGAGGCTATTGCCAAACAGCTCCTCAAATCTGTTGTTCAATTCACTTCGTCTAAAGGAAAATACTTCGCTGAAAATATCCAGAGTAACTTTCCGATACTAGAAGACAGAAAAAAAGTAACAGAAGAACTTAACATAAAGGAAAATTTGAAGCTCATAACAGATGTACTGCACATTAATAAATTTCAAATGGACACATAAGAAGATTTATAAACTTATCTCAACAGCGTTACATATCTCAATAGCGAGGACAAAAAAGACATAAAAGAGAATAAAAGCTATGAGGGAAGAAAATAAATACTTATGCAAATGTAAAAGAGGTAGATATGCAGAAAATTTTAAATAGTCCATAATTGGCTAGAATCATAAAGATTTACAATGAATTCGATTGTACAGAGCGTGCATCAGTACAAGCAATATAGATATGGAGAATTAATGCAATACAAAGGATTGACAAGCAGGAAAAATACACCTATTCAAGGAAAATACAAACTAAACAAAAATATACTCTCCAAGCCATAGGAGATAATTCTCAGAGATTGATGAGCACATAAAAAAACGTGCTAATAAGGCAGGAGGCTTACAATAAGACCTTTTCGATGGTGGAATTCACAGTGATCTGCATGATGTATTAGAAACAGAACGCCGGGATTAAGAAGATCAACTTAATTCATACTGAGTAGAAAATTACAGAAGCAAAAATGTCACCTCATAAAGAGCACAATATTTTTAGCATCAATGTGTGCTAAGTGCCCGAACAATATACTTGTTGGTAGAACATACAAAACACAATTAAAAAATCATAACGAACAAATACTGTTTAAGATAAAAATGTCAAAACTATTTTATGCTGTAAACCTGTATCATTAAATACAAAGAGCTTACTTTGTCCATTGAATCTCCCACTTTTCTAAATGCAAATATCTTTTTCCTTTCTGAAGCTATAGCAACATTGTCCGGCCACTAACATAATAAAGAAAGAGTAAACGTACAGAATATCAATGAAACGATCAACATCATCAAAAAAGTTTGTAGGAAATGAATGAGGAAACGACACAACTGCTTGCTCATCAGTACTGTATGTACATAAAGGTACAATATAACAACCAGAGAAACTTATGAGAATTCGAAGTAAAACACGTCTGCTAAGAGAGATATCTAACTTACTAAATTCTCGCAAAAAGGAGAAAGAGGGGGAAGGGAAAGCTGAAAACTCTTGAACAATAAAAGAATATATGAAATAATTTCCTACCTTGATATTGATTTGTGATGCACCAACTTTCCGAATTCTTTGCTCTAAAACTTCATCAGACACACCGCTACAAAGAATATTCCCAGCCTCTGCATAACAGGAATGATATTGAAATACAGTCAGGATATTAAAGTTAACAGAACGTCAACTCAAATGCATCTACCTAAGCCTAAGAAGTCTGATTTCTGGATAGCACATTCAGAATAGTGTAATACCAAGGTGTTACTCTTAAATGCCTTTCCTCTGTACTGCAATCTGGCAGAGAGATGACAAAGAACCACAAAAAACGAAAAAACATGTAATCATACCCTGCTGTCGAAGTTGAAGAATCTCTTTGAATTCAGCTAAACATAAGCAGCCTCCCTTTAACGATGATTTTATAAATTTATCTAGTTCATGTAGGAAAATTTCTGATGGTGGCTTTTCAACCGACAAGTGAACTTTTCCTGAGGCAGCTGGTGGCACAAATGGACCAGAATTTGAGCTGGAATTGGAATCTCCATCACCTGGCAAACTATCAAACTTCAAGTCACTAGTTTCTTCAGTTTCTGAATCAACGATCACATTTGATAATGCCTGATTTTGCAACATCTCATGATATTCTGATGGCTCCTGTTTAATATCTGAGGCATCAAAAAACTCAGTTTTTATTTCAATGCAATTTGGCATTTCAGCAGTCATTCTCTGCGAAATATTTGGTATTCTGTCATTGGTACTGAGACCACTAACAAAGTTCTCAGGTATATCAGGTTTCTGTGACTGATTCTTCTCATCGTCAGTGCTATTTCGTTTCGATTTTTCAGTACTATCACGAGACTTGGAACGAGGCTTTGGAAGTCTATGCCGTGCATTCAAACTTGTATCTAAGCATGGAGGTGTTTCATCCATCTTTGATGATATATCTTTTGTAAAATGAAGCGATTGCTTAAACCTGCAAAATTAACTTCAGCTATAATAGAAAAACTTTATCATCACAAAACTTACCAAGGAAAAAAAGATAGGTAAATGAAGATCTCTTTCATTTAGAAAATAGCTTTCACTGTATTTTACAAAAAGGCTAAATTCAATTACTTGTACACTATGATCAATGCTCAAGCTACGCAACGCACATTCTAGAAAGATTAAAAAACAAACCGAGCAACGAGGTCCTTCCACACGTCCCTCTGGTTCCTTACAACATCTGGGTGCCTGAAAAAGTAATGAGGAATCATTTACAACAAAAAGCAATGCCGGTAAGATGAGCAAATCTAACCAAAACTTTAAATGTGCTATGGGGTCATAAAGTTAACATATTGGCTGCAAGGAAGCCAAACGAAGTCAGTTCCTCTAGAAATTCTTCACCGGATACGGAATCCGAATGCCGTAAGAATAAATTTTAGAACATTTGTACTCTAAAATAGAACCAAATAAAGCAATAGAATTGAGTACTTAAGTGTGACGTCACAAAATAGATATTTTACAATAGTGTAACTTTGGCCTTAAATTCTGAAAAGCATTGAAAATAGCTTCTATGTTCAAGTTTGAACTGCCTCTGATTATAGAGCCAAAGGCAATTCGCCGTTCTCTCTATTTAATTCTCTAAAAAGGTGCAATTACTACTAAAATATACTACTAAATATACTACAAAATACTACTAAAAACCCTGGTAAAGTTCACTGCAAAGAAGCTGCAATTCTGCCGACAAATTCAAATTCAAACAGCTTTTTCTCAACACTAAAATGTCACATTATCTTGTTTTGAGAAAGAAAAGTTGGAAATCGATCTGTGTAGTGAAAACACTGATGAGTTGTTCGAGTATATTTTGGACGAAGGCCTACCGTTCTAAACTAGTACGGTACAATATCAAGGGCTGAGCAACAAAGGTTTAAAGAAATTCAAGTCTCAGAACCTAGCAAAAATGATGAAGAAAGTCTTAAAAAATTTACTAGCATTTGGATAACTGAGCTTCTATACTGGCCGAATCTGTTGTACCCTTTGATTTGTATTTGCCCCACAATAGTTTAATGAAAGTGCTGACGGTTCCAAACAACTTATAATTGCTTTGACTAATGCATATGGATCAAATCCAGTGTAAAACTTGAAATGAATTTGATTGTGTTTGAATCTATTCATGGTAAAATTGCTCTCATTTACTTTTTCGTGTAGTTGAGCTACCTCTTCTTTCAGTTGTTTTCCAAGCTTTTACTTTCTACCTCCAGCTACTGCACTTTTACTTCATGTTGCATTTCAGCTGAGAGTAACGTGAGCTGAACACTACTTTACATTGTCACTGTTGCCATCCAATGAATCAATGTTCCAGGTCTTTGACTGCTCAGGGCCCTATGTTGTGAAGGCCTGACTGTTTTGAGTACAATTGTCGCAATATTGTTCATATGAGTTCTTCAAGTAAAATGTAACGTGTTTGCGTCATTTCGAGTTGTTGGAGCACAGCCGAACGCAACAGATAATTCCACTTCCAGTTCCTTCTTCAGTACTGTCCGTTTCACTATTTTCAGTATCAGAATAGGACCCCTATGGAACTGCGGCTTCATCTGATGACAATGATGAGTTTTGGTAGTTTTTAGTTTTCTGAAAATACATCTGGAGTCGGACACAGATACGAGTTTGCTGCGGCCATTGCATGTAATTAAATACATCTACCAGAGTCCATTGAGAACTTATCGAAAAGAAAGAATGGTCAAGGCTATATAATGTCACTTAAGTTCCTATTAAATCATTGCTTTTCTGCACTGTTCAAACAGTTATGTACCAAGGCAAGAATAAAGTAGTTTCCTTGGTAAATCTCCAATCATCAGATGGTCATATTTCATTACATCTTCAAACTATTCGATAAAAAATGCCAACACAGGCATATTCTACAGTGCTCTTTGAGTTCACATGGTCAAACAATAAGCCAGCTTTCAGACCCCATTCGGACAATAGTGATTTCATCTATCACAGCGACGTTCCTATGATGCAATTGGACTTTACCCAGAAACTAAAGCGTACCCAGTAAACCGCTGCAATACATAACAGCTGGCCGGATGTTAAATCAGGAGTGTCGCAAGGATCTATACTAGGGCCTCTACTTTTTAATATTTTCATTAACGATGTCTTCTATGCAATAGAGGCTTCTGAAATATGCAATTTTGCTGATGATAATAAGATCTATGCAATATCTCATGATACTGAATCAATGATCGCAAAACTAGAAATTGATAGTTATAACACACTAACATGGTTTGATTGAAATTCGAAGGTAGCAAACTTTCAAAATTTCAGGTAAAGTATCCTGTTCTGAAAAACAATCAAAATCTGGCTTTGGAAATAAATGGTGATGTAATAACCAACTCCAAAGAGGTGAACCTACTTGGTTTCACAATTTATTCACAGCTGAAGTTCAAAGACTATGTCAAAGCTCATTGTGTCTTGGCCAATGGAAAAGTGAGTGCATTTGCAGGGGTTGCTAAATATAAAGACATTCACAAAGCAAAATCATTGTATCAATCATCTGTTCAGTCAAAGTTCAAGTTCTGTCCCTTGATTTAGATCTTCTGCGGAAAAACAGCGAATGACTGCATAGACAGAGTACACAAACGGGCACTTAGAATACTACTTAACGACCATAAATCCACGTTTGAAGCTTTGCTAGCAAAGAACAGCGACACAAATATCCATATCCAAAACCTTGGTGTACTTATGATTGAGATATATAAAACACTTAACAAGACCAATTTGCCCTTCATGCAGGAGTATTTTATAAGAAAATACATCAAATATGACCTCAGGACTAGAAATTTACTACAAATTCCTGCTATAAAAGCATGATGTTTGCATTGATTTTATAAAATTTCGCGGTAGCCTATCGTGGAACAGCACGCCTGATTTAATAAAAAGAGCTTCATTGGCTGCTATATTCAAACGTAACATCAGAAATTGGAGTGGAGAGGGATGTAACTGTAAGATATCTAAATAATGATCATAAGCTTAAAATGAAGAAAAGCATGTTCATTTAACTAAGTACTTTACAGTAGCTTTCGCTTTATCTTTAAATTGCAAATAGTTGGTTTGAATTAGTTTGCATTTCTGTAATGTAGAGCTAGCTATAACACTAACCTAAAATAATAGATTATTATTATCATCTGCTTTATAGCTTTCGCACAGGTAGTTCTTGATACCATGGCATCATATATGAAATGTGCTCAGATACTTTTTCCTGTTAAATAGCTTTATTTAGGCATGAAAATTCATAAGCTTCAAATGTGAACGAAAATTCATAAACTACATAACGTGAGTAGTTTATGAGTTTTTGTGCCGATGTAAAGCTCTGTACGTAGGACACACTACGCAGAGACTAACAGACTGAATAAAATATCATATCCCCATGAGTTTTCCGGAGGAAAAGAAGTAAGAGTAAAGTAAGAGAACAGCCACCTCGTGCGTGCAAAAAATAATCGTCCTAAATTGAATTGTGATTCGGCTATACGACAACACCTTATTACAAATCCAGAATGCGCCAAAATATATACAGACGATAATTTTCGGATCATTGGGCAAACAAGATCGTCCTTTCATTTAAGTGTTTTAGACTCAGTTCATACGCATTATTTATCATATCACGTGCATCTACATCTGGCTATATATTACGGTTCATCTTTCGGTCGTTATCTGACGTTTCATACTCTGACGAGTGTCGGACGAAAAAACCTTTCAGTATGTGCAAAAATGAAGCCGCTTTTCGTGCTGTAAATTTTTTACTGCAAGTTTTTATTGTATTTAATAGAAAAAATTATAACCAGTGAAAAATTCCACGTATAAAATATTTGAAATATATGGCCTAGATGTCTAACTAAAATTTGATTGAAGTTTAGTGCTCTCAATGGAAAAAAATTTAAACACAACCTGGGCAGTGTAAGTCCTATTTGTTCCAGTGGGGAAGCAGATGAGGACAAGGAGCACTTTCTCCTGCACTGTCATCTATGTCAATTACTACTTTTGTAAGTACCATCTTATCCGATGTGTCAAATTATGAAATTCTGGAAGCAACAATTGCATACATCAAGGGAAGGAAGGGATTTAGTAAGGATCAGTGATGAACACGTGGAGTGGAATGGTTGAGGGGCCTGGGGTGACACTCTAGTGATAATTTCAAAATTTTCAAAATTCAATTAAAAAATCATTGGGGTCATCAACCTTCTTGTCCACCAGGTGTTCTCCACTAGAAGGGTGGCTCTGTGATCTGTTGCAAAGGGAGTGGAGAATCCTTTTCAGGGGCCTCCTGTCGGACTTAAATGCTATACTTGTTTTGGACTGGCAGGTAGAGTCTTTTCTAGCTTCCAAACAAATTGCAGCATCCGCTATTTCTCATTATTAGAGTTGTAGTGGTTTGGTTTTCGTTACGTCTTGTCGATAAAGTACTCTATCGTGCATATATTGTAAGTGTTATTCATAGTGGCAACTCGATGACCGTGTGTCGATGCCCACTGTGAATAGCACAGAGCATTATATGATGTTAACGTACTTTATCTGTTTAGTGTTTTAGCGTAATATTTTCACTGATAATAGAAATCTTTTTTACAAAACTCTAGAAAACAACAAAAATTCTAAAAGTAGATTCTGTGACGTCAGCACTTTAGAATTTCATTACTAAATAACCCCTATTGTCCATAAATACACATTTTGTACCATCAAAAGATTTGAGGATCAAACAGGTCTTACTTGTGTAAAAATTCACTGTCTGTTGATAGTTTAAATTCCCAACTTTGGGGAGATCTTTGACGAGCAACCTGAAAATTAAGTACAACGATTTAGAAGAGAGGAACCATGGTATCAAAACAATGCTCAAATGTGTAGATTCAGATACAACTAAATCTAACAAGAACTAAAAAATTAAGTTTCACAATATTATATATTTAAGTAAATGACCTAGCAACAAATAGAAGAGCAAGAAAATAGAAGCACGTTAACTCTACAAGAGCACTCAACTCAAATCAGTTTACACCGCATCGGATCACTTTTTCATCCGCTATATAAGTTGAATCGGAACAACTTCTGGTATGCACACACGCATGTGATCCAATACAAAGATTGTTCGGCAAATTGATACAACTTCTGTACCTGCCACGAAAGCGCAGCAAAGCTGTACCGGCAAAGTGTAAACGCAGCTGTTTGGAGTAGTTTTTGTAGCTGATCAAAAATGGTCCGATGCAGTGGGGTCTCATGCTAAAGTAATTGAAAAAAACCGCTAACAACTTATAAAGGAATAAGTGATTAAAGCTTTTTGAGCACTCGTGTCTATTCGAAGTACAATCGCCATTACACACAAACAGAATATAGCAAAGAGGTGACTGAATATACTTGTTCGAGCATATCTCGCAATTCTTCATTTGGGATCTGGAAGAAGAAAAATTCAAATATCAAAGCCTTACCACAACAATCTAGTCATTTGGGACAATATAGCTGACTAAGAAATCGAACCGCTTTGAAGCAAGCAATAAGCTACAAAATGAACTGACTAAATCTGCTAAGTAATATCATAGAAAAGAAACGGCTGACTATATGATACTTTTTTAGTTCAAAAATCCAGTCTGTGCAAGCGAAAGAATTCGAACGATTTGCTCGCATCCAGTGCTCCCTTGCTGAATGCTTTTCGTAGGAAACCTACACTATACAAGGAAACAAATTTCCATGAAATTCACAATATTCAAAAGTTGGGAATTAAGTTGTTGCCAATTTGCAATGATACTACTACAAATGAACTAAGTAAATATGATAGTCTACCTTGATAGTAGATACAAGGTCCTTCCTCTCGATTATGCGCTTATGGTTAAAGTGCCATAGCTGGAACGAAATACACAAAAACTAGTTTAACATCAAGAGGGATTGAATAAAGAACATGCGAAAAGAGATGAGGAAATATGCATTATATTCATAATCAGCAAGACATACAGAAACCCAAATTACAGATGCATCAAAGACTAAAGACACTTGAGACAATATAAGTATATGAATAAATAAAAATTTACCACATAGTCACGTGCAGGCCACAGTAGTTCTGCCTGCATTCCACTGATCTGGCACTTTGTTTCTTTCGGGTGCAAAATATTACTACAAAAAAGAACCGAAAGTGCGTAAAACAATGAAATTAAATTTCAAAACAAAGATGGTGCAATAAATAAATCAAAAGACGAAAGTTACCACACAAAAATATAGGGGTTGCTGGCCAGTAGCAAAAATGCAGCAAATTATATTAAACTAAAACAAAGTAAAACCTTTTCAAAACAAATGGATGAAAAACAGCCTAGCAGCACTGCAATTTGAAACTTATCATGGAAAAGAGAACTTTAAGTCTTTTTGCAACAATATGACCAAACAAACCTTAAGATTTAAACAAAACACTACAAGTTCTACATGTCGTGTAGACAATCTTAACTTTCAAATTGATCACTTCTCCCAACTTATGAATAACTGTTATACATAAGAGTTCCCTAATCGACATTTAAACTTTAGACAAGCTCAGATCACGTCATCACACGTTCTGATAGTGCTAATGTTCCTTCAACAGGTTTACTCTTTTCTTTTCAATGAAAAAATTTCATTGACGTTAACTTTCAGAATCCCTCAAAAACAGTCATTTCCTTGAGATAAAAATCGTACTCTTCCATCTCAAAATATAATAAAAACACTTATTTTCTACATTTTATAGGCCTGTCTATTAAGGAATGAGCAATTTTACATCTAAAAATCACGAAACCATATAGTCTTTATTATATGTTTAGAGGCCGTTTACATGAGAAAAGCTAACCCAGGCTGAGTTCAACTATGGGTGAGTGTCTACTCGGCCAATAGAGAAAACTAATGTAAACTGTGAAAGGGCTTATAAGAGAAAATCCCAACCTGGGGTGAGTTCAACTTGATTTCTCAACCCAAGTAGAAATCTCGACCCGGGGAGAGATTTCTATGTAAACACAAATATATTTCAACCAGGGGCGAAATTTTGATCTTGGTTGGCTGCTCCAAAAAATAAACCTTTTAACATAAGTGTTGAGTGCCGGAGAAGCAACAGTTTATGAAACTCACTCCGAGTTAAAATTCTCATGTAAAGTTCATACATTTCAATCTGGGTCAACTTTTCTCATATAAATGGCCTCACAGATTCAACTAACGAACAAATGCTCCAAAAAATACACCTTTTGACAACCCAGCAACCTTGAACTAAAACTGCGAAATCATGTAAACCTCTAAGGACTGTCTTTTCGTCGACGTTTGGACCCAAGATAGCCAATAAATGATGAAAGTGAAAAACTTTCGCTGAGAAAAGGAAAAATAACTAAATATATAGAGTTGTCAGTACTAAAAAAGACGCTTAATTTACTTAAAATAAATCTACAATAATAGCAAGAAACAAATTAGCTCTCAATTCATAGCTATGTCGATCATTATCACATCACACATGCCTATCCTAAACAATAAGATAGAGCCCTAAAAACGACACTTTAAAAACCAGCTTCTAAAAATTTTAATTTCAAACCAAGCTCTTGGTCCATTATTCTAATTGAAGCAAGAGTACTTTGTCATAGTTCACATGAACTGATATACATGAATCTAAAATCGATAATACAATCAGACAGAATGTTACCAAACTGTCGGTAATGACAATAGGAGAGAGAAGAAACCAATAGAAGAGGAGGATAGCATCATATAACTTACCATTAACTAAGAGGCATTTGATTTGATCTGCAATGTGCATCTTTTTAAGTGACACCATCGACAAAACACCATGGCGTGGTTCGGCCTGATGGCTGAAAATGGACAGTTTAAGGGTCGACAATGGTGAATGAACAATGTGAATTCCAGGAAGAAATTTAATCCGTGATACATTAAGTAACCTATCCAACAAACAGCAAGATACAAATTTATCTGCAATTACGTGTAAATCCACACATACAAGATACACACACACAGAAAGATGCCTGCAGTGATTTTTCAAAACTGTGGCACTATAGGTAAACTTCTGCAAGGACATCGAAAGAATTCATGACTGTAGAGAAAGGACATATTTCACAACTCAGATCGAGCTGATATTTACAAATTACGAAGCAGTTGTTATTTGCTTTGTAGTGTTGGTAATAAGGAGGACGACTGCTAGTTTACCGCTTTATGGTATGTGTACAATATAGTGTAAACATGATTCTAGTGAAATGACGGAGGCAGTGACCTAGGTGAGCGACCATTGGTCTATAATTCCCCATCCCACCCTAAAAGCTGCAGACTCATTGTATATTCTTGATGCACATAATGATTGCTTTCATATGGTATATAAATTATGTAGAAATTTCACTTCGAATGTTTCAAATATTCGTGGAAATGTGTGCTAGGCCCTACTAAGTAAAAGGTCATAACTTCTACATGCTGCAGTATTCAGCAAATATTATTGCCTACACCCCAATAATTTAAGAACAAGTTAAGAACAATTCCGCCTCAAAATCTTGGAAAAAATTAAGAACAGCCAGCCTGAGTCTCAATCTTAGTGATACTTATAAAAAAGAGTATAATATATTAACATTTGGTGGGATCCGTCCTCTTAAGATCCGCCAAGCATCCATTGATTATAATATTGACAGATTACAATCTTCTCTATCGTGGTCTTTGGTTATGATTTAGGTGTCAAGACTGCTCTCGTCCACTAAGTAGGCTGGGTGTTGGCCCTGATCTTCCAATTTCTTAGAATAATTTGATTCAAGTAAGGGGGCACATAGAAATAAAGCCAAGAACTGCAATCGCAGGCGAACGAACAACAAAACTTATATTTCACGGAAAGATGTTTAATGGGTACCTCTGGTCATCTGCGGGCTTTGGAGCAAGAATATTCAGATATTCCCTACAAGAATACAGTATTTACCAAACAGGAATGGAGCACAAAAAGAAAGAGGTCTACTAATACAAAGTAGTGTCTAACAAAATACTTATTTGTATGATAAAAGCAAAAACTAAATGATGCAAAAATTTCGTGCAACATTGCATGTAGCTTGGCGTTGCAAGGCATTCACATGTGCTAAACGTCGCAAGATGTAGTACTAGTGATTAGCACCAATCCGAGTCTTTTCAAGAAAGTCTGGAGTTTAATCAGGTACTCTTGGGTGCCTACTAGGCATCCCTCCCGCTAATTAATTTTTCAAAAATTTCCCACCCAGGACATTTCTATTCCTACCCCTCCCCGCCAATTGCCAATTAACTTTTCAGTAAGCTTTCACCCAAGACAGTTTCTAGAGAAGGTATTTTAGCCTGCAAGTATAAATTATCATTAAGAAAATCACTCTCATCACACATGTTGTACAGTTTGGTATTGCTTCAATCTGTGACTTCATTTCTAAAGCTTTTTGTCCAGACCCCCTTCTATTACAATTTTGGCTATTTTCCAACCCCCTGGTTACTCCAACTCCCCGTTTATTAGGTTTAATAGGCTCCCAAGAGTACTGCAGAAAACTGAAGCTAACAATTAGCCAAAAACAGGGACAGCCAGTGGACAGGTCAGAAGGAGAGCAAAGAGAGGAAACATGTTAACAATGCCGTTTATAAATACTTGCATGGATGCCGCAATAGGATGGATTAATCATAAAACGACAGAATTCTATTCCTTTCTCTTTTTCACTCTCCTGTATCTCCCGCCCTTCCATTGCCGTACCGTTTATTCAACGCTTTTATATAAACTATTTCACTCTATTTTTCTCCCTTCACAGGTCTTCCCCTAATTTTGCCAGTCTAGCAACATTCGAAAAAAGAGACCTGGCTTACAATATATACATATGGCTTGTATACAATTACCTTGAAGTTGCAGTAAATTCAGGTGATTCAAAATCTCGTTGATCACATAAAAGCAACATTCTTTCCATCGCAGCTTTGGAAGTCTAAAAATACAGTTTAGATCCTGCGCATCAAATCCATAGCATGCTTAAAGAATAAAGACATACAGCAAAATACGAGTAAATTACAAAATATGGATGGAGAAGTATCACGCTAATGTAAATGAATACTACTAACGGTTGGTTGGTAATGTGTGACTTCGGTCCAGGGTTCTTCTGCTAGCTTCTGCTCAATGTTTTGAAAACTAAGTTTCTTCCTTTTTGCACTTTCATCAGTTTCAGGTTTTGCAAAACGAGTCTAAAGAAATACACCAGAGGTAAAGTGAAATATGGTCTATTAAGGTTCCACATGCATACTACATAAAATGAATTGAAAAAGAGAGCAAAGGGACGGGCCAAATTTTAAGAAATCTGTGTTGAGCTCTGATAAACATATCAAGATTACTTTCAGTACAGATTTAAAATAAACATAACGGATCTATTTTCTTTCCCTTATGATTGCTTAAATAAAGACGATCCTACATGAAAAGAGAAAGATGTATTTTTGTGAATGTACAATGTATGTATTTGTATGTATGTATATGTATGTATGTATGTATGTATGTATTTGTATGTATGTATATGTATGTTGATAGGTGACATAATACAGGAGCAGAATATGGAAGGTGTACTCAAAAGATACCACAAACAATTACCGTCACAACTTTGGCTTCACCCTCTTCTTCATTGTCATCCTCTAGAGTATGGATAGATGGTCAAGATTCAAAGCGGAAGAGTATTTCTATTAAACATCATACGCACATGTCATTTACAATAAATATGCCCAAAAGAACAAATGCATATCACGTGACCATGCCAAATTAAACACAGCAAATCAACTCCTTGCACTAAAAACAATAGAAACAAATACATGGGCATGGATGAATACGTATTTTTCACTGATTACATGATAGTAAGAAATGCATCCTACATATATTTGCACAATTTATCTCTAAGCTTCTCGGCATTTTAATTAAATAAGAATCCAAATTAACGAGTTAAAATTTACTTTACTTCTTTCCAACAACATCCTTTCGAATTATGCTAACAACTAAATAGTAACATCATTTTAAAGATGAATCAAAATAAGTCATTAAAAACATAATTATCCCTAAGGACATTTTGTGTTCATTGCTAAAGTTTAGGGTTGATCTTAATAGAAAGTCAGATTAATTTCAAAGTAATGAGAAATAGTAACCTTACAACTCTTCACTATTTAATTTTAAGCATTTATCTTGCACATTTGGGAGAAATGAAGCAGTTCAAATAAAAGCAATATTTTTCCTCCTAAAAACGCTGAAAAGAATGACAGAACTCTAGACCAACTGCTGAGCGACTGATAATCTTTACTTCGCCATCTATCATTCGGATTTTAATCTTTCCACAAGAAGCTATAATCTACCACACTTTACCCACTCTAAACTTAACAAAAAGCAGCATTAACAGTGCATTTCACCAAATATCACAGAAACAGGTCTCAAAAACTTCTGTGGAACAGGAATACTTGTCTAGGTAAGGAAAAAACTGTTTAAGTTGTGCCAACAACGGATTAGTAGGCTAGGACTAACATCAATCTTCTTGCAAAAATTGATGGTTATCGTGCAAACCGTGCAAATAATGGCTCAAAACATGCTACTTGCGGTTATGCATTTTACTAACAAACAGTAACAACTATTCCATTGACTCAACCTCTAAACTCAAGTTAAAATCATTCTGATTTGAATTTCCTTATCAAAAAAAGGAAAGCCGGTTTAACAGAGCTCAATGGCATTATGTTTCAGATATCTGAAATCTATCAACCATAACTGGGAGCAAAAAACCTTAATGTAAAAATAATGAGCATAGATATACATAAAAAAGTAATATAAAAAGCTAAATACACGTTCTTTATAAAAAATAAGTATATAGGAAACATAAGGTTCAAATCATTCCAAAATTAGGAAACAATTAAGAAACACAGGCAGGCTGAAATTCAAAAGTAAACTTAAAAAATCTGTTTTTGTTCGAACATTTTTGATTGAACTGGAAAAAACAAATCGTCTCTCAAATGTTTATAACTAAATTCAATTCCTTGTCTCATAGTTGCCTTGGTGCTATAGGAAAGTTCCAGAATTTTAAGAAGCACTTAAGAAACATTTAAGGCAGGATTTGACAAAATAGCAAGAAACATCCAGGTTGAAGAGAGGAAGTTTGTTTTTTTACATAAAACCGTGTAGTGTAAATTCGCGTATGAGTAAACAAATGCTAGAAAACTCTGGAAGAATAATATATTGGTGCTGTAATATTTCAAATTCGAGGACAAATATCAATGTGTGAGCTCAATGTGTGCTAACAATACTGGACTTGAAGATAATGCGCACTTCTTCCTGCACTACCCTGTCTTTGGTCCTATGCCCAACGATCTCCATTATCAACTTTCATGCCGTCCAGAACTGAATTTAAGTAACAAAGACTACCAAGCTATACCAAATGTCCTTCTTTACGGCAGTCCAACACGTCACGAGAGCAACAATCGAATAACTTTCCAGACATACATCAAAGCATTAAACCGGCTTAACCAGAAACTAACATCAGAGACCTTCCATATGCTTAAATTACGGCAAAATAAGCTCTATGCGAACCATGGTATCACTCGTGGTTTGCTCAGATCACAGATTTAGCACAGGTATTAAAGGCTTTACAGGCGAACGGCATTGTTTTCTCAATCAGTAACAACCTTATTGGCGCATGCTAGTGTCTGGATAAATGAGATGGTACTGTGCAGTGGTAAATAGATTTCTTTGTTGTTGTTTGTTTTGTTTACTTAAGATTGGCGTTAGAAGAATTTGTCAATGCCGTTCGCATCCAGAACAAGATACGTTATGTCTATTTCTGCTACGGACCGTACAGAATACCACTGTACATTTATAGTGCATAAGTAAAACAAAAGAAACAAAACCATCTCTATTACTGTATGAAAAATATTTAAAATCTAAGTCATTTTCAAAATAATCAACTTGTGATGCACTATATCCAAAAAACTACAAAATACAAAACCTATCAAAGTCAATTTCAGTGTAAACATAGCTGATTTTCGAGATCTCTGGTGATAGGAAAGCAGGAATTTTACTATATCAGTTAGGGCTAAACAGAATGGCTCCATCAATTGAAAGTTTTAGATCTGTTTGTCTACTCTACGAAAAGTTTCTTTGACTAACGTTGCATCAAAATACAAAATTGCGAATTTTATGTCTTTCACGACTTCCCTATTGAAAAACAATCAGTCTATATTATGGCAAAACGACGTTAAGTGGATGAATAGCTACGCGTAGAAACTATACAGCTCTAATTTTTTGTTCATTGCAATTATACAGCCTGTATGTTTCATTCATTCCTTACGCGAACAACAGAACCTCAATACAATGATTCAAATTGATCTTCACCTAGTATCAATGGATTATATCCAGCTGGTATATTATTCTAGCCAAGTCTCAATTTTAGGGACAGCATGCAGCGAACCTAATGACTTCTATCAACAATAAAGGAAGAACTACACTCATAAAAGTTGCTTCTAAAGCTAGCCTTCAATAATAAGGTCTAACAACGTACTATTGAGAAAACACACTTACCTATACCTATATTTGAAGTCGCTTGTTTGTTGCTATCTGCTTTGTTAAGGTATTCAAATGACGGCCTTAGTTGAACAAACCCATGTATTGGAGTCAAATGCAGACTACCTAATGAATCAAAATTTACAAAAGTTGCAGCATAATAAAGTGTTCGTAAACGATTGCATCATGATATCATATAAGAAAAAATCTGATGAACAAGGGCAGAGCTGCATATCAAAAACAAAGGATTCTTATTCTGGGTAACAAGGACAGAGAATATGTCTATCATTACATTAATTGGTACAATGTGACTAGTCACATGGTCAGTCTATCTAGCAAAGATCTAATGCAGTATACAAGGTAGAAATTTTGCAGTTTATAAAAGAGCCACTTCATGATAGAACAAAAAGTGAATCATAAATGAATCAGTGAAAAGATAAAGCTAAGCGCTGTCTTTAAATGGATAAGAAATATTGTGTGATTAACTAGCAGTTTGAAAGAATAAAGGGTACTTTAGTATGAACAAGAGATGCATGAATTAATCGGGAATTTACATGTTGGGAGTGGATTGGCTGAAATTATGGCAAAACAACAAAGTGAAGTTGTAAACTACATGGAAATTTGCCGCATTTCAGAATGAAAGTAGATTTAATTATGGGTCCTTAACGGGAACAAAAACGCCTCGATTGATTTGTACTTTGAAGCTATTGAAATTATTAATGGGAAACGCAAAATGTGAACATCTACATCTAATTCGAGTGAAGATTCCCTTAGGTCGAAAGAAGGAATTCTTTTCCTTGCTGAAGGAGAAAAATATCATCTGTTGACCTGTAATAATTTAGGTAAATAGTCAAAAGATTCATAATTTAAGAATATATAAATTATGCAACAATATGAGAAATGGAAATATATAGATTCATAGAACTTCATGAGAAATAGTAAGAGTACATAGCATCAGAATACCACACTTATGGGGACAGAGATTCTATTCACGAGTTCTGATTAGAATTTTATCATCATAAAGTCACCTGCAGAACTTTACCCTTATAAAGTATCTGCTCAATACGTTGATTATAAGTGGCTCTTCTCGCAACAATTCTTCTAATTCGTGCAAACTCTTTTAGAAAGTGTTAAAAGTGAAAATATGAAAGTACGGAACTAAAATGCATTAAAATCATGAAAGCAATGCAACACTATATACAAAAGGCCTCATTGCATCGATCTAACAAAAAGTGACTGGGCCAGTTATTTGCCAACAAAGTAGCCATGGCTGCAGAGATTTTTGCAAAGACTAAAATGTTTAAACTACGAGCAGCGTAGGAAAGACTACTCCCAGAAGCTTATGGCAAATTAAAACTATGAACAAGAATTGTACATTGCTGAAAGCCAGAATTCAGAGATCATCTTAGGTCTAGACTGGATTTCAAAATAGAGAACTGTTACTGCATTGGCTGACTAAAAGAATCAGTGTCTAAGATATACCGCTTTATTGAAACTAAATTAATTGCAAATCGGACTGATCATTGCCATGGTTGAAAATGTTGACGTGGTAAAAAACACAAAATTTTCGGATGATCATGCACTAAACAGTGTGCACCAGAGTTAAGCCTAAAGCTGATGTAAGTATGATTAACAGCTTCAAGAGAAATATTGAAATCTGCTTAACAGTAAGTTTCAGTGTAAATCATTCTGAGTTAGATTTTAGATATTGCAGATCATGATAATGGTTCATGTTAGAATGACTTTCATTTGAATCATTTGGCAAAAGAGCTGCAAGTGAGGTACATAGTGAGGTGCACAAAGCTCTGCAAATGTACAAATCATAGTAATTCTTCCATGAACCATCATCGTGATTCACAAAATCTAAAATCTGAGTAAGAATGATTTGCACTAGAACTACTAAGAAGATTTCAATATTTCACTATAAAAGGAACAACAGTTAACAAGAAACAATAACAAAGCAAAACAGAGAACTGATACAAACAAAGCCATTCAGTAAGACACTACCATATAACTAGATAGGTAAAAGAGCTGCAAGTCAGGTACATCAAGCTCTGCTAATTAATAAAATAGGTTGTGTATACAAGGAGCAAAGTGAAAAAGAGACTGCAATGAAAGAAACACAGAGAGCTGATACAAAACAGCACTATTCACAGAAAGAGGTTTGCCCTATGTGCCAAAAAACAACAAAAGGAATGAACAGAGCCCTAATGGGGTTCCTTATCACAGAACAAACAAGAAATCGAATAATGAATTATAAAGTTACCATTTTTGAATACTCCAGCAACATATCTTCCTACAGGCTCTGATGCTTTCACTGAAGTAAGTACCTGCTTATCCATATATCCACTAAGAGAAAGGAAAGGAGACACAGAACTCAGCAGTGTCAAATGAGACATTTACTAATCTTCGTAATACAGTTTTTCAGTTACTTCCATTCATACATATAATAGAATGAGAGTGTATCTAAGTGTTTTGTTTTTATTACAATCAACATTACTTTTTTCTCAACTATCAATATTAATAGTTTAGTCCTTTAAAAAACTTTGAAGAAGTCTATAGCAGGGCTCAGTAAAAGCCCTCTGAGCCTGCAAGCACAAATCTGAGCACAAAATGCTCTTGCAAATTAAAACATGATGTTACATATGGCAAGATACATGCAAGTCTTGTACTGGGTTCCTAGCTATCCTAAGTGTCGTTATACCAACACATTGAGTAGGTTGGGATAAATAATGCCTGTAGAAGCTTTGAGTGCATCTGTTTGTGCCTGTGAGTGGTACTCACATGGTCATGCACACAAAGAATCGCTGGTCTACATGTTGCATATACCTAGTGGATGTAAAGTAATTGTTGGAACATAGGATGGTATTCTTCAATAACAAATCATAATGTATGCAAAGCCATTTAGCACAAAATGAGATAAGGCATGTTTAGAAGCAACATACTGATCAAAGGAAACAAGGTAACACCACTGTTAAATATCAATTATATTCTGTCAGATGCTTAATGGCTTAATGAATAATAAATGGACATTAAACTTTTGGTTAATTGCAGAAAACACACAAGAAAATGGAGTAAATCTTTACCTGGGAAAATAAGGCTCTTTGCCCTTAGATGATGATGAATCATCAACCACATATGCAATTTGCTCACCACGTGGACGGGAATATGTAGCACTATTTTGATCTAATGACAGCTCCAGTTCAACCTGAGAAACAAAGCATGATTTCATATTCATTCTTTTTTGTGTGATTACAGAACATGCAATATACTCCCATGAAACCATCAAAATGAAATAACACCTTCAAAAGACAATTCATAACACAATTCAACATTTCATCTCTAATCTTTTACAGATATGAATACTACTTCTAGAGCTCTCAATTACTACCTACCCCCCCCCACTACTATTGACAGATTTATTGTTAAATTTTGAGTTTTGCATGCCAGCCTTGTACTAAACACTTGCTTTCAATTTATCATGATGACAAAAATGGAGGCCTTCTAAATCATCCACAAGAAGTCATAACTGAAGATTTTCAAGAATAACCAATATATACTTTAAAGCCAAATGGCAAAACAATACTCAGGGGGCTGAAATCTCTGATGATGAATAGAGAGAAAGGCTGGACTAGATGGAAGGATAGTTAATTCCCATGGTATATACCTAGTTACCTAGCATATAGGTCCCCAACTAAAGGAGCATATGCCTTACTCCAGATAAAACATGCACCTATAACCCATTGAACTGACACCTAACATGGTTGGGATAATCAAAGACAAAAAATTACACAAAATCTTGTTGCCTTTATATTGCTGTCTTTAAATAATCCCCTAAAAGCAATTCAATGTACTCCATGATAAATCTTGATTCCTTAATTGTACAGATATATGATACGTCAAGGCTATTCCCATTTGTATTTTTGAAAAACACAGCACATGATACATTTGCATCAGCTAGCATAGCAGTAGTGCACTTTGTATCTTACATAAAGGGTTCACAAATAGAGGCTCATGCACCTTTACCCATTGAATTTTCATAGAAAATAAATCTAGGTTTCTGATTAGCTTTGTTAATCAACATTTATACTATTCGACTCATCATAAAATATTCTTCTTAGCTTTCTTCATGATATTTTATACGATATACAATCTTACAAGTTTTATTTTTGTACACTGGTAAGATAAATCTTAGCAACTTGAGATTTTAGCTTGTGTTCAAATTGACTTTAAGGAGGCATCACTGTTCTAATTATAATAGCTTGCATCAATGAGAGTGAAAATGTCCCTAAGAGAAAAAAGAGACAAATTTTGACTAAGCCTTGGTTGAACTAGGGTTCTAAAATAATTTGCTCACTGAATTCAAGTTAAAAGATGAAGGCTGTGGCAGGAATGTCTTGTGAATGATTGCAGTTTACTTTGATGAACTGCTGAAACAAAACTAATTGGCCAAAAAACTTCATACATTGAGTTTCAATATCAGCATGGGGTTCCCAAAAGTACAATAGGTGGTGTTGTGCCAAGCATTTGCAACACTACTTTGGAAAAGTTATTAAAACAGTATACAAAATTAAGGACTGAGCTTTGCAAATTTCTAGGTGGCATTGGTGATAAGTTTTAGTTCATACAAGTACCTAACTACATGCTGAAATGACGTATAATCAACTTCACAGGACATCTGCTCTCTTGGCCTTCTTACATAAAATCTGCCAGAACTCAAAAACATTTCATCTCTGAGCTTTGTGGCAGAAAGGTTTGTGCATAAGTGCATAAGTGCATAAGTACATTTAGCATTTTAGCATTCTGACTGGCAGAATTTCTTATGATTAATCAAAGAAATGGGACATGTCCAACTTTCAAGATTTCTCATAAAAGTGGCAAAGATAAACCTTTGGATAAAACAAGGCCTAGATTGAATAGTGTGGTACAATTCATTTGCCTAGAATAAGGATAACCTGGGTAGAAGGTTTTCCATAATTTAACTATAACAAACATTAATAAAAGCTAGCACATACTGCACTCTACAGAGAAAAGGGGGTACTATTAAGATACACTACTTCCAAGCAGATCTAGTACCTGACATCTAAAAGAATAGGCACAAACATTTATAAAAGGTGAACAGTAGATTTACCCTCTGCTGTTTTGGTTTGATTCTGGCTCTAATATGGTCAGTATCATCATAATCTAAAAATGATGGCCTCACAGGATACTAGAAAAGCAAATGGAAATGAATAGAACCTCACTACAGATGAATACACAATGCAGTGCCTAGTGCATACAACTTGCTATGGTGCATCCTTAGTAATATAAATTAAAGAAAAAATGACCAATGTACATCTGACATAGTTTGTAAGAATTGGGTCATAGCCAAATTCTCCCATTTACTCTGCTTATTACAAACTTACTAAACCACCAATAATGCTATTAGTGAATATCTTCAGTGGCATATAACCAGGCCTTATCTTTTTATGCATGTAGTCTCCCCCTACCCTTGCAAACCCCTTGTAGACCAGTGCAGACCTATCTATACCAGTGATTGAGAGCCCTAGCAAAATCCTGATTTAGCCCATAACAACTATGACTCAGCACTCAATTTTAGACAGAGAAAATACCCAAACATCAATAACTGTATACGCATATCATCAAAGACTTCCCACAGAGAAACTTGAGGAAGTTAGCTCGTATTTTAAAACCTGTTTCTAAGCAATGTGCTCAAGATCAAATGCTGCTATGGTTAGGTGTAAAGTAGGTGTGAAGTGCTAACCATACACATCAACATAAACAGATTTTGCCAAGAACAATGTTTCACAAAATGTCATCATGTCATAAAATTACAATGTTTCTTCCAGTTCCATTGGCTACTATGTGGCTGAATTTGCCTACTGTGAGCCCCTTGGTGGTGCAACCTCCCTGCAGTTCATGCCATTACTACCCTGGGATTCTTAGACATACAATAGACTATTACCCAATAGCCCTCCTAGGCTGACTGGCATGGTGATGTATCACCCATGTGATAATTTTTACATGAAAATGACCATATATAACTTTTCCTTCTTTAAAAACAAAATTCTTTCTAAAGGAAAACCATGATCAACTATCTGAACTTTTGGCTAATCAGAACAGATCATAAAAATGTCAGTCCAGCCTGTTTGGGTAAATGAGTATGCACTGTGCTACAAATTATGCTAAGATGCTATATCACATTGCACATAAATTCTATAAATACAAAATGAAAAGAAGGGAAAAACACAACAAAACTGCCATTGGTTATTACCTGGAAAAGATAAGCCCTATCTGCAAGTGCTTTTGTTACAAAAACATCAACCTGCGAAAAAAGCAGATATACAAAATTGCTGTTTGTGCTAGGTAATATGTGCTTCAAATTGTCTTGACATGAAAATTGGTATGAATTCATTTCTGTCATGCCTTTCAACTCCTTGCCTCACCCATCTCTGAGTGTGAAGGTATCATTTGAGAATAGTTCTCAAGTATGCACTTGCAAATTCTGCAGTCTGGCCAAAAGGGGCAGCAGAGCAACATCTTTGGTGGGGGGCCTGGCCAATTGTAAACAAACATAAAATAAATCAGCATCTAACAATTAGCCTATTCTAATGATTAAGAATGCAGAATGAAACAAAACATTGCAACATAAAGCTACCATGCAAGCCTTAACTTTCAGGAATTTGATATGTCCATTTACAAGTAGCACAGCTTTACATCACAAATTTTATGGTAATGAATAATATAGCAAACTCTGCCCAATTACTAGCTAATTATCTATAATATACAAAAGAGGAATATAAACTTGCAGTCATGAGATACAAAGTTTCGCATTCTGCCTCTAATATCATGGTTATTTTTATAGCTCTTTTCTTCACAATTCAACATCACAAGTTGTGAGAGCTGTAATGTACTCTTTTGCATTGTAAAGCACTACAACGTATGATCATATGTTTTCACGACTCAGCCATTCCGACTATTTTCATTCCAAGCATTTCCTCTGTTAAGATGTTGCTCAATTTCTAAGATGCATTTCTATCTCCTCTATTGATCCTATTACTTGCAATTGACATGCTATTCTAGCCCATCCTGAGGAATATGGTAGCTACTCGCACGAGACTGTTGCTTTTGAAAGTCATCTGCTGTACGCGCAGAAGAATGTATGCACGTCCATTGCCACTGTATATGCAGCAGTTCACTGCCTATACAGTGAATGTATACATGCATGATGACACTATCTTTTGCATGGGCGAGATCTCGGGGGAAACCTCCATACCTTTTCCTTAGGCTGGTTTGTATTTTTAGGGCTTATGATAGACCTGACTAACAGAAAATCAATTAAGGTCCCACCTCATGTACAACTGGGTCATCATCCTCAGATTCATCTGCCATTTTCGAAACACAAAGAAACTTTCAAAAATAATACAGCTAACTCCTCTTCCTTAAATGTGTAAAATTCCCTCTCACTGGGACAACAAGAAAATATTCCTCTTGGGCTTCTTCTTTAGGCCATTGAACAAAACAGCCTCGATTCAGACACAGTCCTCGTTTAGCGATACTGATGCCATGACCAATGATATATAAGCGCCGAAGGCGCTAGATGCGCATGTTCATTGTTCGGCACTGAGGCAAAATCACTGAAGCGGTAAGAGGTCAGAATGCGAAAGCCCTGCTGTGGCTGAGTATGGGAGATTACATGAAACGTTCTTGCTTCACGTCATATCTATGAAAGTAAGGCGCCAATCTCTGAAGAATCATACAAATGGATGTATATACAGCCGATATACATATCTAGCGCACAAAGAGCTCTATATTCAAGTATAGATCTAGATATTTGCATTACATTTTGTCGCCTGGGCCATCTCCTTGGTATATCTAAAGTGACCTATACAGGCACCAAGCAAAGTTTGCTATTTAGAGATACAAGTTGCAAGTAAAATTTAATTCAACGAGTTTAGTTCAGTTCAGTTTTATTTTATTACATTGTTGTGAAGTATGACATTGTTGTGATCTGTATAAAAATTTCCTCTCTATACTGCTAGGAATTTCCGATCTCACAAGTTATTCAGGCCCGCCGAGAGCATGTATTGGGCCCCGGGGCACATAGATGCATACATGCTTCTTCCAAGGGGGAGCTGAAAAATTACATTTTCCATGGGAGCCCCTCTCAGAAATTACTGCCTAAATACAACTTGATATTGTTATTTGCTATAAAAATAAATAAGGAATGCATATCACACAGAATCTCTTGAGATTAGTTTCGTGCGTGAAGCCAAGAATATAAAAGTTGTTTTAAAAATTGACAGCGTTCTAACTTATTTCCCAGAGTAGCTCAGCTCTCCCTCAAAATTTCGTCAGAAGGAGCTTAGATTTTGTAGCCCCCTTAAATTTGTATCTTTAGGGGAACAAATAAAAAAAAATGAGAGGCTGTGATGGCTTCACTATAAAATATCAAAGTTATTACAGAATTATTTCACAGCCTTGGGACCCCTCTTAGGTATGTTCAGGTAATGTGCCCCACTTGCCCCCTCTCACCGGGCCTGATTCGTGTGAGATGACCGCAGAATAATCCCTGCCTCAATAACTCCTGAACTTTGAAAGGTAAAGAAGACATCCTTCCGCAAATCGCAAATCATATTCATACTCTCTCACTTAGGTTTTGCTTGCAATTTGTAACTTCATAGTGCTAATAGTATACAGGAAACTTTGCTAGGTAATTGTATAGCTCATTTAAAGTATTTTTTCTGCCTAGCAATCCATGAATGAAGCTGCATTCATTTGATATTGCATGTATAATATGACGAAGAGAATGGCCTAACCCAAAACATTAATGGAAATAGCCTGATTCAAGCAGGAAAATTCCGGCTTTTTGTAATAGATGTGTCTGATGGTTGGTGTGCTATTCGATTTGCATGATTTTTCAGGGATTTGACTCTTCTTTTCGCATATATAGTGTGAAACGAGAGCGCTTCTTGCTATCTCCCATACTGAGCCTGCATGAAACTTGAGTATGTTGACCTCTTTACTCATCCGTGACTTGCCTCACTTAGACAATAGGCAATTATCTGAAGATGCACATCTAGCGCCTTCGGCGCTTCTATATCATTGGCCATGACGAAACAACGCAGAAAAGTTCTACTTGTCTTTGTCCTCCTTCTCTTGTAGGTTTTTTTCACGGGAAATGTACAAATCATTACCTAGTTTTCTGAGGTTTGAGGAGACAAAGTTGAAGTTGCAAAAAGGATATTAACTTCAATTCAAAGTTGGTATTGAGAAAGGATTCTCTTGAGGAATTTTGAGGTATTGATGATGAAGTATGAACAGTTCTTTTAGGGTTGGACCCACATTTTCTGGGTGTCTAGACCTATTTGAAACACAAATTAGGAAGGGTGAAAATTGAACTCCGCCTTAGAAAATTTACGAAGCTGTTACTTAGGGGTGAGAGAGATCCATAACTTATTTCTTCAGAAAAATGCTGCTAAAAACTGAGGGAGTTTCAAGCAAGTATGCTTTGATGATGCCCTTTTTGCGCAACTATATTTTCCCATTGCTAAAGAGGGTGGCAGACAAAATGCCAAGAAAGTGACATCACTATTCAGGCTTTTGATTGGTTATTGAGGATGCATTTTGATTGGCTATTACACAACTTGCCTCTGTTATGTGGAATGAGTATTCTTTCTTGTACAGCAAAGTACAGCAATGCATATCAATAAGGAAGCACAGATTAATATGAATGTCATTAAAGACAAATCAAAAGCAAGGTCTTTCGGAAATACCAAATACTTGTTGGTCATTAATAAGAGGATAGTAGAAGATATCATAGATTGCTGCAATTGTAAAAGAAGATATGCTAGCTACTCAAAAAAGTAATGTCAAAACGATTCCAAAAGCAGTTATTGTAGTTGCACAAGATGAATAAATGAATCAGATTGTGTAGATTAACTTTGTAAATCTTTGCGCTGTTCTGAAGCATTCTGTGACAGCTCTTGCAATCAGTATCCCTGTAGCTGAAGGTGAATATGCACAGTACTAAAAAGCATACTGAATAGTACAACTGCTGTAATGCATCGTTGTTTATGTTTAAATTAAAATCATGCACTTATTAAAGTATATTATTGGAATTTGGCACTCTGGTCAGATATCTTCCAGAGCAATCAAGAACATCTAATATATGAACTTACATGACACTTATATTCTAGAACATTCTAGTCACAAACAACATACGTCCTAGAATACTATTTATGCACTTAATATTATAACAGAATGTTCCTTACTCTTCCAGATCATTCCATCTAAGAACTTTCTAGAATGTTGTAAAAAGCTATATAATTCACATTGCAGAATAGTTGATTAAATCAGTGCTTAGTAAAGTGAGTCTTATTGAAAGAATAGACTATATACATCAACGATTTCAACATATATGCTGTGTGCTTCAAGTACTATTCTGACTGAGATATTGCAACGAACGTTCTGTTCTGAAAACAGGAAATTAAAACTAAAGGTGATTAGAAGATGAACAGGATGCTTTTGATATACTTAAACCACCGAAGGAGAGTACAGTAAATAGGAATAGGTTTGTAGAGTTTGATTCAACGTTTTTATACTGCCAATCCACACTTAATGATAAAAAGTGAATATCCTGTCACTACCTTTGTTTGGTTACAAAATGCTATAAGACCGATGACGTTAAAGCAGCTAATACTACACTTTGAATCAACACAGCAAACAATGCTCGACATTCTACTGTTAAGTGAGATTCATGAAAGATGTGATACGTACCTACATACCTAATAGAAACAATTAGTAGAAGAATTAATGTAGGACAGACTTTCAATTTGGTTTAATAAAAAGCAACCATCGTTGTCTTGACATCGGATTTACACGATCAGATGCATATATCTAGCTGGCAAATATATTAAATAATCTGTAATTGATAAATTACGTTATTACTTGACAATGATAACTTAAATGGTAAATCTAACAAGAAAAATTGAGAAATCAATGCAAACATGCACGGAACTTGTGACGTCAATAAGCAGTAGTGCAGAAAGAAGCACTGGAGATTACTTTGATTTGTAGAATGCGTTCGTTATCACCACAAGTAAATAACAAGTCTATCCGCTATGAAGGCGCGTGGAAAAATGTCACGAAAACGCATTGTATCTTGATAGGTAGCAGTTGTAAAATAAGTGCGCTTGAACAATCCAACACTCCAAGTCGTGCCAATTACTGTATATCAGGGACGATGAAGTCTCTCCCATTACCAGTGTAAAATACTTAGGAGTGCACGTGGATCAGTTCCTTAGCTGGAAGGAGCACACATTGGCAATAACTAAAAAAGGTCTCCAGTGGCATTTGAATGCTTCATCTTGTTTTTACACCCCTGTGGAGCCTATACAAATGATGTAAAGAGGCCTAGTTGAGTCATACTTCAGATACTGCTGTCAATTTTGGGGGAAAGCAGATAGTACAAGCTTGCAAAATTTACAAAAATTACACAATCGAGCTGCGAGAATTGCTAAAAACAGTCCTTATGAGGCTCACTCAGAGCCAATACGGAGACCGCTAAGATCGTTCATACGGCTGTCTATAATTGGGCACCAGAATACATACAGGAATTATTTCCTAGGCTGTCTGATACTCAAGGTAGGTTGCTAAGAAACTCCAGAGCAGATTTTCATGTTCCCCTGCTAAGGACTTCTTTAGGACGGAAAAGCTTTGCTTTCAGGGGAGTAAATATTTGGAATACCTTTTCAATTGAGATGAATTAATTAATTGACTCTTTCTCGGCCTTTAAAGCAAACTCAAGGTAATAATGTTGCTGCAACCTGATTTGCCTTTCGTCACAAAATACTTTCCTTTCATTATTTTATATATTGAACATTAAACTGTATTTTTCTTTTATTAGTCTAATTAATAATTAATGTAATTAGCTATGTATTTTAGTTACTAATTACATACTCAACTAATTGCATTAAGTACTAATGACCGAAAAATACAGTATAATATTCAATATTTAAAATAATGAAAGGAAAGTTTTTCGATTTACAAAACTTCCCTGCTAAAGCCTAATTACTAATTTGGTATGACAGTAATTAGGTTTCAACAGGGCAGTTTTGTGAATCAAACCTTTTGCAAATTCTGCCCTTTATACAGAATTTATTTTGGGGAATTTGCACCTAGAGAAATTGAAAACAACTGTTGAGATAATATATTGTTCGATTGCAGATATTGTCTATTAAAACATCAAGAAAGCATCTCTTATATGTAAAGAGATTCATTCTGGACACAAAGACAGTTTAAAGAAAAAATTTAACTCCTAAATCCTCAAGGAAGTCTATTCAAAATATAAACCAAATTTTTATGAGGTTTTTTAGCTAAAGTTAGTAAAATTTACTCAAAGCAAGCAAAATTAATATCAGTCTATAGATATTGCGTTACTGGTTCTAAGGATGCATATGTTTATGATGTATAGCATTATACTAGCGTGTGAATCGTGGAAAAGTCGTCAATTTTCTGAATTTCTGACGTGATCGAATTAGCCCACTTTCAGTGGAAATGGCAAGTGGCCCATCTCAGATTTGGAATCCATGGTCTATTTGCTAAGGATATTCAAAAGGATATTCAATAAAGTCATTGCTAAAATCCTGCATGTTATAGTCAAGAGAGGACATTAAAAAGGAAATCAACTAGCGTCCTACATCAAAAGAAGAATCGATGAAATCATAGATAAGAGTGAAGATGTAGGAAAACTTGGCATTGGAATACTTGGCATTGCTAGACTTGGCACTGCTAGAGCCAAATGAGCCATCCCAAATGGAACTCAAACAACAACAAAAAGTCAGAAATTTTTAATATTTGCCTTTCTCTAAGGTTCTTGATCGTGAGTGCCAGCTCAAATAAAAGGGCATCAAGGGGTTACGTTGGCAAAAGTCAACCTCCCAATGTCTAATAGGAATGAAATGTAATTTTTCCAGCCATTTTGGCAAAGATTCTACTACCCCGCAAATAGAAATAAGTACACAGACTAAAGATCTTGTACTGAAATCATTCTAGACCTTGAATTTAAAGCGGTGAAAGGTTAGAAATCATTTATGAAAACAATACAAGAATATTAGGGATATTGGAAGCAAGGCTCGGAAATCACTGCAAATCATAACTGCTCGCTTGCATGATTTCCTACATGTATGTTCACGGTTGACCAACACTGGGAGAAACTAATTAAATCCCATAGACAATGGTATCAAGGTGGACATGAAAGTTTCGTTTGTCTTTGGAAATCAAGGGAGTCTTTTTATAGTTCATGTCAGAGTGTTTAAAGGAAATTGAATTACAAGTAGCACGAAAAGCCTCAAAGGATATTTAGAAATCTAAGAGGTTCTAGCAATTTTATTTTAGTTACTTGATATTTCATTCAATTTATCCTTTCATTACGTGTTTTTCTACAACTCATTGCCATCACTTCCTCTACGCTTACACTACACTAACATAGCGGTAACATTATATTGCATCAGCACCTTGCCATCTGTTTAGGCCTATTTTCTTACCAGTTTTCCCTCAAAATTTTGCCATATCTACCCTAGCCTTTCCTCTTCAACACAGATTTTGTCTATTTCATCTTTTCGAGTAATTCTGGGGAACAAATGTGTATAGTAAATTAAATTGTACAATCGTTAGTTAATACTTCGGCTGGTGAAGATAAGACATAAGACGCAAGATAAGACGTAAGACTACAAAGGTATCCTTGCTTCAAAATTGTACGAGAATACTAAAGCCAAGACAACGTTTGATGAGATCGTGCCTTTAATTATATAAATAAATCTTTATAAGTACTTCTACAAAATGGAAATCCAGAGGTACTAAACTGCCATGGATATTATTATGATAGAAAGAGAAGTGACGGAAGTGAGCAAAAGAATCAATTTAAGAAAAGAGAAAGGAAAGAAATTGATTTTCATCCTCTAAAACAAGGTTCTGTGTAGGTCAAGAAAGAAAAGATCACCACCGCAGTGTTATATTGTAAAAGGGACATATAGTCAAAAATTGTTAAGAGATAGCTGAAGTTAGGTACGTGATTCAAATCACTATTTGAGCGAAAAGTTATCTCATTTGTTTGCAAGCTGGTCATGTTGTTAAGGATTGTTTTAGCAAGGGGAGGAGGTGCCAAAATTATAACAGAAAGCACAATACAATATTATGTTAAGAGGTCAATCAAAACAACTAAGTACAGTAGAAGATATGAGTTTTATCATAACATAGTCTGTGAAACAAAAGACAAATGTTTTACGGCAAACAGCGAAGGCATTTGCAATTGCATTTGACCTAAATCAAAAGATACCGGTAACGTTTTATTTGACGGTGGAAGATAAAAGAGCTACGTAGCAGAGTGATTTCATGCGATTGCATTTTAACTCTAAGCAAAGAACGGTACAGTTCAATACTGTTTCTTAAAATTATCTGAGAAAGGTTAGTGAGTTTGAAAATCTTGAAGCAAATGATAGAATAATCCCAATTTTAAAGCTAACATTGACTGCAAAATGGTTTAGGAGAAAGCTGTACTCAAGAAAGTTCAGTATTGAATTTATGAGGCCTAAGAAAGTTGCTTATTCGATATACACTAGAAACTCCAGTTTTTACGCAAGTCCATCTTCTCTTTCTTAACTTCTATAGATTCATATAAAAATCCTTGTATTTCACTGTTTTGCTCTTGTATTGCCCAGAAGCGGCTCTAGCATGGATCGTAGGGGGAGGGGCATGGTAAAACCATGCTGACTTCCTATTAGTTGGGGGTCTATGGCACCCAGCTCCACTCGAGTTGCGCTACTTGTAGTGCCTATCTGCCTTGTTACACAAATAATAATATAACATTGTTACACAAACTCCAATATTCTCTCTAATAAAGTCTTAAGAAAGTGTCAGTACTGAATTTATGAAAAAGCTACTGTAAGAAAGCTTCAGTATTGTGCCTGAGAAAAAATTTTCTTGTAAATTTTTGTCTGGCTTACGGTTTGTATAATGCAGGTTCTTACATTGGCGAACATCAGTAGTATAGCATCCTGGAAAAATCTTTGAAACACGAACGGTGTCGTAGCCTGCGCCATCATAGTGGCAGTCCCCTCAACAATGCATGCAAACACAACACACAATTTTTTATAAGTACGATAGTACTAAAATGGGCAATAACATAAGGAGCCTCTTGTACTGGATCGAAGACTGCTAAGGAATGTGAAACAGATTCAACACTGCTTATGTGCAATGGTTTTCAATTATTAATTTACACTCTTCTTCTAACACTTGTATGACACTATATTTCATTGTCTCAAAGTACACTCTTTTTTATAAGAGCCAATAAAATTCAGGTTCTGGCTGGCTGTTCTTAACTTTTCCAAGATTTTTGAGGCTGAATTGTTTTTAATTTGCTCTTAAATTATTGGCGTGTAAGCAATGTAGACGTTAGAAAACATATAAGATAACATTGAATGTTTATCAAACAGGTATTATTTTTAATAAATAACATTAGCAGAAGACAAAAGATGTACGTTCTTACAGATGTATAATAAATGTAAAAAACCTTGGTACACTTGGTAAACAATGGCTTTTTCCACACTGATGATTTGGATATTTTGAGGACTTTTAGCAAACATTGTAGAGCTTAAGAAGCTTTTCATCAGTTTCAAATCATTTTACGATAGTGCTTCAGCCTCAGCTTGTTCTTAATTTGTTCATAGCTTCCCATCAATCTTGAGGATCGTTTTCTTATAAAATTGCTCTTATAACAAAACAAATTGCGTGTATTGGCTAATATAGGAACTTAAGCGGGGGGGGGGGTAAAGTTTTATTTCATTGTTTAAGAGGGTATTTAAACTGCCAGAGGAGAAAGAAAACAGTGTTATGAGCAAACTAAAAGTCTTTAATAAGCCGATATTGATTATTCACTCTATGCTGTAACCAAAGCCCTCTCGGATAAGCCCCGTGCTAGAACGTTAAGCTTTAATAAGTCCTTCTCAAATAACCCTTCACAGATGATGACGAACTATGTTATAGACAGATGCTTTTATTTGGTCTATTCTTCTTATACATTAGAATTTTAAGAGACTTTTGAAGATAAACTTTTTATTAGGCATGTATCGCAAAATGTTAAAAGTCCCCTTGAATAAGCCCTCCTCTCGCATAAGACCCCATCCAAAAAGTATAAAATAAATGACCTCCAATTGGGATAATTCGGGGATTTAGAGAATTGAGTATTTGGTTACAATGCATTATTTCCTCAAAAGAGCCCCCGGGTTGCCTACTAAATTTGTTAACTAAATACAGCCAATGAAAGCGAAATCTTTATATCAAAAAAGAGGTATCATATTACCTACGTACCAAACAATTTGTAGACTCCCAACTACGTTAACTCTAAAAAGTATTGAACACGTTCCCTTGCACTTAATTGACGTGAACTATGGACTAAATTGTATGATGAAATTAAAGCGTTGAGCTCTATACATAAAATACAGGGAAGAGATAGGCCACGTGGATGACCTAACTTTCACATGCCGTTAATTATTTGCTTTGCTATTATTCAGCTACTACAGTATGGTATTTTAACCAACTTTAAATATGTTGATACGAAATGAAACAAATGAATTGAAATGCAATAGGATAGTATTCCATGGTTTGTGAGGGGCGCTCTTTCGTAGTGGGGAGGAGGGTCGCCAATTAGAGGAATATCGTATGGTACAATAGTTCAAAGCAAAGTCAGGGTTGGCATACTTGAAGCAAGCAATGCACAACAAAGAACAAACATTTGAAGCAAACAATAAACAACAACAATGATCACCTGAAAAAACAATAAAACACTTGAAACAAACAATAAAACACTTGACGCAAACAATAAATGATGAAAAATTTCCAAGAACCTTTTACTCATTGATGCAACTGAATGCCAGGAATAGTGTTTAAATAAACTGCAATATGGTGAATCGCTATGCTTTATTTTGTTTATAACTATTTGTTTCCTAAACAAATCAGCTCAAATCACATATTTTTGATTGAGATGTAGCGTTCTTGTTGATTCAGCAGAGGAAGGAACGCACCACAGTTTATCAACAGAGGCTCATTAGAAATCGTCAATATTGCAACCTTTCTCGATATTATGGCGGTTTAATTTACATATTGGTGGATCTAGCTCTGGTCTAGCTTAGGCAATTTACTCAGTAATCATAGTAATCATAATCAGTACCGATACGATCTTTTATGTTTGATACGCACATGCTTCGTGTTAGGACTAGTTTCCTGTATTAGAAGCATGTATTGAGAAATAATCGTTCCCTTTCTTCGTGATCTTACAACACACGTGCAAAAAAAACAGACATGTCCAATATAGAAAATAACTTTTACATAGTCAATATTTTGTTTGATACGGATCATCTAAGAAAAACCCTGTGCTTGGTCTCTGCTTCATACTTCGACTTTGGCCAACTTACTTGGATAATTGTGTTCCTACATGTAATGTTAATCAGTTAAAAAAATTTTTTAAGAATAAGCAAGAGAATATTTCTTCCCTAGTTGCAATGTTTGGTTCATGACTAATATGTTTTGACAGTTTCCGAAATAGCTTCAAGTAGACTCATATAAGTCATTTAAATCACAACATATCTACCAAAGTATCAATGGCCCAAGGCCCTACGGAGTGGTTTTGATGGGTTGCTGAAACGAATGAATGGTGGGAATAGGATTAGGCAAGTGAGTCGCTTTAGTAACTGAGAGAAAATTAGCAATTAAAAGCAAGTTTTACCAAACTAAAACACACTATGTTAGTTTACTGAATGCGCTTTTTAGCGCTTTTTAGAATGCTTTTTAATTCCACTTGGCAATCGTACATGGATCTGACATTACTTTAACTCTTATCAAGTTGGTGCCAATAAGGCAATATCAGCTATGCGATAAGGTCAACAATTTATGTCAGGCTAGCTTCAAGCTACCAATTAACAGATTATACTAGAAACTTGTCCATCAAAAATACAAAAAATGACGATGAATATCATATTTACAACAAACAATAGCCTGAAAAGCATTTCCTTGTTAACTCAAGAGGTAAAGATTAAGCCTAATTTATGGGGAAACATTTGGTGTGCTCAGGGAATACAAATCGAAGCGTAACTATCACAGCCAAGCAGTTTAGCTTAAGACACAATCTATCAAAGATAGAGCTGCAAAAGCATTAGAGCAGACCAATAGCTGTGAGCAGTAGCAAACTCTGAATGAGAAACTCACTTGTTTATGAAGGAATACAAATGCAGCAAGTTTTGTATTTCCCGTAACATTTCAAGGCGATGCAATATGCTGCTTACAGAAACTGAGAGTATTAGAAATTGCATGGCTGATGCTGTTAGCCTGTGTTTCTTTCATGAAGAGCTTACTGTTAACATGAATGATAATCTTCAGTGTATTCTGTGTCTTTAATGGAAAGTTATGGCATTCAGAACACTGCTGCTCAGTTACTCATTTCTTTCAAGGGGATCGATGGTAGCTTTAAGATTAAAGAGGAATTCATTTCTATGAAGCTTCTTAGTCATGTTGTTACAAGGAGTGAAATTGCTGGGACAAAAGGCTCGGAGATTTTTCAGTTAATCTCTTTCATTCTTTTTAAAGACGTCTCACAATGTAAAGTAAACTTCGGCACGTCATATTTGAAGGGGCCCAAAAGCAAGAGGTGCAGTACACCAGACCAATTAGCCCACCCCTGCTAATTACTACAGGTAAAACTTCTGGTGTTGCTCCATTGACAAATTGGTAAATCATAGAGGACTTTCCATCACAAATTGATTTGTCATTCACTGTACAATAGATCAGTAAAGCTCTTTCAAGTCTCCCTTAAAACTCAAGCATGGTGTAGATCCATTGTGCGGTCAAGGAATTTAATAAATATATTCATATTTAAAGAAAATCTGAAGATATTCTTCCTCTTCGTTCTAATTTTATTGCAGAGCTTTTCTTGATTCACACTAATCACCACACTACTCAGTCACATTATTGTTTGAAGGAGATGCATTTTAGCCATTGTAGTGGCTATATTTCAAAACAATTTCGTGGCCTGTCCGAACCAAACATGGTGACTGTTATTAACTCTCTCCCCAGTTATAGACTCATGATCTTGTACCTCATATAGAAAGAAAGAAAATGTAGGATGTCAAATAAACTCCCCCCCCCCCCCGGAAGAAGGTTCAGTCGGCGAAATCAATATGAAATGCTACGTCAGTCGACAGAATATTTTCGTGGATGTTGCCGGAATTTGCTATGTCCAGTTGGCAAATAAAATCGGCCGAAGTTCTCCCTGGACGGCTCTGAATCGAAGGTTTTTCAATTTTTATTTAAATTTTTTTGATCGTGCTGAGCACGGCCAGCGCGACCAGCACGACCACTGGCTACGCCACTGAGAGCGAATCATTTGGTTTATTGAAGAAACTGCTGCAATAAATGAGGAGCGATCGAATGAAAGTTCATAGAGTACAAAGAAAAAACATAAAAGTGCAAGGTAAGCCTTCCTTGGATGTATGAAGTCTTTGAGCCTCAAACATCTGATTACAGAATTTGTAGAAATCGAATAAGGGTTTTATATTAACAATAAATTACCAGCCATCTTCGATGGGTCTTCCACAGCTATATCGCAAAATACAGCGTTGAAAGATAGCACAGAGTTCTGTTCAGCGATGAATGGTGTGAAATAAGTGAAAAAACATGCAGGGGTGTGTCGATATATCAAATATTGGAGAAGGGGGGTGCTAAAACTATTATCGGAATTTCCTTAACACATTTTATGTCCAACTTGAACTGAATTCGATAAAAACTTATAAAATCGATAAAATGTAGCAAATTTGTTCAGACGCTTCGGTCCAAAATAGCTATATGTAGGTGCTCGCTTTAAATTTAGTAGTGAAAAACGCTTCTAATGCAATCAATTTATAGATAAATATGCTGTAGGTCTAAAGAGTTGTTCAAAGTTTTTACTTTTTTGCCATGTTGGGGCCTGATACCCCCACCCCAGTAGTTACGCCCCTTGAAACAAGCCTTTATCAAGCTTCAGACGTATAAAACTGCTTTTACAACTCATATCGAAAAAGCTTTTTCCTCAGATTCTCAGTAAAGAATGGCACTGGGACTTTCGTTTCATTTCGTTCGGTGCAGAGTTGGTAGATTTTGTTGGTGCTGAAAGTCAAATGTGGTTCAATAAAGCTGAGCCATGCCTGCTAATCAAGCCAAATTTGAAACTTAGGAAGCCAAAAATTTTTTTTTTGATGTTACCTGTGCGCAGGTCAGCTTTGATTCTATAAGCTATAATCTGGCTATAAAAATTGGGAGATCATGCCGTATTATCTAGTTATAATCGATCATTTTTCGCCCATTACAGTCAATCTGCCGCCAACAGCAATTATGCTGGTAAACATGACATTTCATTGCAGTGAAGAAAGCCAAAATAAACCAAATAATTGATTTACTAACTTCACGTTTTCTAGTTAAATAAAATCGAGGAGAGGCCAGGTTTTGAAGTTAGGATTCGAATAAACCAATATACCAAACATTGAATGATGCTTTGCATAAAGAAAATATATTAATCGATTACTATCATTATTGTCAGTTGTCAGTTAGTTTTCGGACTCATTTGTAGCCCAGGTACTCTCGGTGAAACAATAGGTAACCATGTGTCGCAGTATCCGCAAAAAGCCCCAGAACTGTTGAAATACTTGGAATAACTTCTGCCTACCATATGACCTTCGGTCCTGAAAATATGGAAGAAGTCCTTAACATTTACAAAACATCAAAAGGTCTATTGAGCCAGAGGCGGAAGAGACGGTCGGAGTTCACTCTTCTCAAGAAAAGTCAATGCATTCCAATACTAAAAGCTCTCTGTCTTAAATTCAGTTAATGGCTGAGGGCCCTATTACAAATTGTGGAGAATTATCAGTAACTTTCCCAGCAATCTGTAAGGACTCTTAGCAAAAACAGGGAACTAGAGAGCTTGGAGTGAAATGGAATGGTAACCAGGACAGGTTTCTTAACGTGGATCAATCAACTTTGACAAAATTGATATAAAGTTTAAACCTAATCACTGCTTTTATTTTTTGGGGCATGATGGACCTATAAACATTTATTTCACTTCAAGTTGGTCCTCTTTAAGCCATAATTTTATCTTTTTTGGGGTATTCTAAATGCATACCCCTTGTAAACCAGCAATATTTAATGGGTAACCACACTAAAATAAGCAACGAAATGACGTAATGGATTATAGTCTGTTGCTGTGGAATGAGAGAGGGTACATGGAATGCACAGTTTGGTGTTTCAATGCAATCTTTTTTGGGAGATTCAGTTACTCTTTTCCGAGGTTGGATGTTCTAAACTCTTTGATAATTCTAGACTGAAACGAGGGGCAAATCACTGACTTTTTGTACACTTTGCTAAAGATCACTAAAAAATTACAGAAAAATAGCAGAAAAATCCCAAACTTGCAAAAGTCACACTAAATCAAACAATCACTGGCAAAATCACATATATCAAAATTTACTGGAAAAATGTAAAATCAAATGAATTTCATGAAATAACACTCAAAAAATAAGAATCACATTCAAAAATAGTGAAAATCAAACTGACAAACACTCACAAATACATTAAATGCGAAATTTTTCTGTGTCATGAACTTTCGGACAAGAATTATCCGATGATTTATTTGTGCGAAAAATAGAGCTGTCCAAACATTTGTGAAACAGAACGCTTTTGCACATACTACGCATGCGAAGTGCTTTTTAACTGACACAATATTATATTGAATGATCATGAAATAAAACCAAAGTAATGGATGCACTTTGGTTTACGTTGAGTGTATGCAAAAGAAATATCTTTCTAAGTGAAGTGAGGAAGGGATATTTATGAAGTCCCATTGAATACACGTTCTTTTATAAGAAAAGAGTTTATAAGAAAATAAAGCTCAAGTAGCCAAAATCTTAAGAAAATGGTAAGAAAATTACCTTTTTGTGTGCCAGTAATCGATTTTAACTCATTATTTGCAAGCTCCTTTGCAAAGTTCGAAACTATTCTTTCATAATCTTAGCAAAAATCAAACTTTTTGCAACAAATAACGGCAATCTCTTTTAGCCAGTTTACTTCAACAAAACTTAAGAAAATCTGAAGAAAACTTCTGTCTCCATTTTAGGAAAAAGTTAAGAAAATTGAGGCTCAGACGATAAAATGTTTTCTTATAAAAAAGCGCATACCTCGATAAGGAGGTGACAAATTAATGAGGTAATCGCAAATATGAATGATTTTTCATTTCCTTTTCAATATATATTTGATGTATATTCAATGTATTCAAATGTATGTATATGATTCTGCTAGAGATCTTAGGCTATGTTTAAAGGTTGCATTTCTGTCGCGTCGAATTAAATAAGACAGCCTGAAAAAACTGAGTGTCAATTTCATGCGGCAGAAGCTCTACCTTTAAATCCACTGCCGCATTAAATAGTTTAATTCGACAGTAGTTCACCAGGCTTGTCGCATTAAACGGCAGAAATGCGACTCTATTTAAAGGTCACATTTGTGTCGCGTCGAATTAAATTGATCAAGGCAGCGAAGCTCATTTAATGAAAGTTACACAATTTTGATGAATTTCGAACAAAAGCGCGCCACTACACTATTGCTAAACATCATATTGCTAAAAGCGCATGCGTTCATTTGTTTTGTGCCACTTTGGAATTTGATGCGACAGAATTAAATGCGACCTTTAAATCTGTTGTCGTACTTTGCCACCACAAATATGCTTCTGCAGAAGAGAACAAAAGTATTTTTACAATTTACGGTATACAACATACACCTTATCTTTAAGCCTTGTCTCACGTAATGACTTTGGTAAGTCTTTCATTTGCAAAGTTGCTTACCTCTTCATAGAAAACTAGCAATTTTACATTAAGCAAGCTTTTGAAAATAAAGATATTGAGTGGTTCCATTATAATCCAATATTGTATTGCAAGAATTTGTAATAAGCAATGAATTCAAAGTTGAAATCACTCACAAAAGTATCATTTCTTGGTGTCAAAATTGATGATCGGCTATAGTTTGATTCACGCATTCAGCAAATCTGTAAAAAGGCATCAGTGCAGCTCAATTGTCTTGAAAAGCTAGCTAGATACATAAGCAGGAAAGAGAAACTCTTAATCATAAACTCGCTTATCCTTTCTCATTTCAATGGCTGTCCTCTAATTTGGCTATTTTGTAATAATGACAGTCAACAGAAAATGAAAGTGCATTACACCTGGCACTTTCGGATTATTCCTGAACGTATCATGAACACCTAATCAAGACTACTTATCCAATTCATTCATTTAGGCAATTAGCCATATAAATTTTTAAAAAATTACACAACCTGAACTCCATTTTCTGGAAATAATACTTTATCCAAAAATTGTAAAATCATGACCTTCATATGAGAAATACTCTCTATTTTCTTAAAGTCAAAAGTACTAGATGTGATATTAAACCCTCAGATTCTTGGGGCCTAAGATTTGGATCCCTCTCCCAGATGATATAAAACAATGCAATACAGTTCAAATACTCATAAACAAATGGTTCTCTGAAAACCAACGGGCCTTCATTGTCTTCTGCCACTAGCAATAGTTTCCATAGTACACTTGTTTATTGTTTATGTTAGTATGTAATAGTAATCAGTACTATCATAACAATAACACTAAACAAGGTTATTATTAAGTCAACTTCCTTATACAAACAAGCAGATGACACTGACTGCAATTAGCGAGGTGTATCTTTGTTGCCTTTAACATTCCGTAAACATAAGATCAATTTTTAAAAATTACAGGCCCATAAGGAGTTATACGAAGTAAAGAAAGTTCCGCAGCTTCTATAATTCTTCAGATTTCTTTATCCTGAGAAATCTGAAGGTGTCTTGTGATAAGGATGATTTCAACATCTGGGAAATAGTTTAATGCTGCACTACCGTTAGCGAAAGCCATTTGAAGAGTTTCCTGAAAACAAATCAAAACGTTTCTTGGCTTAATTCTATCTACAAGAAAAGCACTAATATGATATGGCATTCAAAAAACAATGGCTCCTGCCTAATTCGAATGATAAGCTACCCTCACTTTAACTCAAACAACATCTGTCGTGAGTTCAGTTTATTGAATAATTCTTGTCCGTTCTGAATCATAGTCAAATGTAGTTTTAACGAACACTTTGACAGTGTTAGATGAAAAATGTGATGTAGATGAAGAGTTACTTTAATTGTCAAGGAAATCATTTGCCATTTCAAAGTATAATCTGTGTCTTCTATGAAATTTTACATTTGATTAAGGGATATTCACTGGGCAGCATTTGTCTATTCGCAAAACAGTGAGTCGGCTCGTAAAATCAAAGTACTTGATTAGAAATGCCAGCTCTTTGTATGATCGCTTTGAAATAACCGCAGAAGGAAACAGACTGCCAATGATCTGTAAAGCAGGCAGCAACCTTTAACCAGTACGATGCATATGTGCATGAGTATATACTGCAAGGACATAAAATTAAATATCTCTAATTTGGATGTCTTTTTCGCATTAGATAGATGCTGATACTAAAATGACAAGGATATATAGAAAAAAGTGACTGGATGCGGAAAAAAATCTATATTTTCTATTCTTCCACTTGATTTATCAAACGTTTCACTGGTAAACTTACAACTATTATCAGTTTTTCGTTGTGGTATTAGAAGGAAATTCAAAGTATGCAATTAGCGGTCATTCTGCCATTCAGTTTCCTCTTCTTTTCACTGATGATTTCAATTGTACACAGTCTTGAAATGAGTTGGCAGAATACAATCCAACAGAAAAGGAGCCTACCTTCAAATTCTCAGAATCCAAGTAAATGAAGACATGACTGTGAAATCTGCAATGGTTTCTTAATCATTTTATTCATATCTGTGTTACTGTGGTAAAATAAAACTATTAACTAAATATCAAAGTAAATCATAAAAAGTGTCATTGACGGAGGTATGGATTGCGCGATAACCTTAAGTTTTAAAAGGCATTTGATAAATTTCCATTTCATCCTTTAAATTTTGTCATGATTCGGGCAAATGAGTTTATTGTTGGGTAGATTGCTTTATTTTTCATACAGTAAATCAAAAATAAAGCCGATAAACCTATTCCGTAAAGTGTTGGCCTAAGTTCGCTCCTGAGAATAGCAATATTAGATAAACGGCAGTCTGGAATGATGCAGCATAATTGGACTTAATTTTTAAAATTTGTTTATTGCCCAACTTGAAGTTATGAAAAAAGTCGTAGTTAATGTGGAAAGATAAACTATCGATAGTTACTCTTATGGGCATTCTCCGTATTACAACTTTAAAGTATTTGGTACTCTTCATAATTTTTAAATATTACAATGGTAGATGGAGTTCCTGAGAGTTATTTCCATTACTGATTACTTTTAATTTTCCCTTGAGAACATTTTATGAAGCATGCTCAATACTAAGTAATAATGTGGCATCATTCTTTCCATTCTCTGTTTTAATATTGAATCTATTGTCAAAAATGAACGTAAAATAGCACGATTCTAAATTATGTCAGTGTAACTTGCTTTTTAATATACATTTTGACTACAATAAACAACTGAATTACAAATAATATCCTTTATATAAGTCAAAGTCAAGACAAATCTAACAGTTGAAAGACCCTAAAATGGTATATTCGAAAAATACAGTTGTCTATGCCGCACAAAAACATCGTGTTTTGTTTATTAACAGATCTCTCTTCATTGTACCCAGGGGACACCTAAAAGATTATTTCAACAAGAAAGGCATCATTTCTTTCTGCAAGAGCAAGAAAGCCTTAGATTTCTGTTGAATCCTGCTTTAAAAACAAGGTGTTGGCTTGAATGAAAATTCACAATGCAAATCTAGTACGATGATCTGATGAGGTTTGTAAAGAATATTCGTTGTCAAGATAGTTGCATAATCTATAAGATATTTTCGCTTTAAACTCATGCTAAATTATTGTAACATCGTTACGTTTTTTCAGAGTTTTTGGAGAAACATGACTACTTACAGTGGCGTAGTGAGAGGGTCATTTATGGGACGGGTTAAAGTAAAATTTTTCCGACAAATTACCCTCAACAATGCCTCTCAAAAATGATAATTATGATCAGGGCAGCATCGTGCTAGAAGGTAGTCAGCAAATCTATGGGAGCATTATGAGGCGCCATACAGTACAAAATAGATCATTTCAAATACAAATATATAGGTCATTTCCTTGCATATATAGGTCATTGCTTGCAAATATATATGGCTACTGCGCTTCAAATATATATGGCTACTGCGCTTCAAATATATATGGCTACTATACCCACAATCATTTTGGTCAGTGAAAGTACCAATTAGAGAGGTAATCAAAGATGGTGCTTGAGACTAGTGACAATTTTGATGATTTTTCCGTATGTCTATCCCTTCTATTTGTCATCAAGCAAGTAGAAATCTGCATAGTGATTTAGCATAAATGTTTTGGAGTACTTTGAACACCGCTTAGATGACCATGCATGTGTTGTCTAGCTTTCCCAGTGCGTTTTCCGCCAAAAGCACGTTGACTGACCTAAGTGTTTTTTGCAGGTCATATTGCAGGTACAGTAGCCATATATATTTGAAGCGCAGTAGCCATATATATTTGCGAGCGCAGTAGCCATATATATTTGCAAGCAATGACCTATATATGTGAGGAAATGACCTATATATTTGCAAAGACCTATATATTTGAAATGACCTAATTTGTCCTGTATGGCGTCTCACCGAGCACTTATAGTTCTAAGGGAAAGTGGCATATTCCTATCATCGTATACTTCTTTTCTACAACTGATCATTTGGCAGGACGGGTATCAAATCATGATTCCTATTGAGATAAAGATATCATTTCTTTGATTGCACCCCTAATCACGAGTTTCTACCATCAAAGACCCACTTTTCTTTATTCTGATGGATGGGGCATAGCTGAATTATAACTCTGAGCAGGAACCTGAGAATAAATCAAGGGTTATGAGAGCATGAGGGGTCTGGGGCCTTCACCCCAGGAAAAACTGTTAAGGCCATATCTTTAACTTTGGCTTAGAGTACAAAAGAGGAACTATAGCAATTTTGATGCAGTTGTTCTATAAGATAGAGGGCTAGGCAGAAAACGTTGTGAAGGGACATCTTTCAACTCAACTTTTAAGAAATCCTGATAACTTGTATATGTCACTAAAGTAGGTGAGCAACTGGTCTCCCCAGGAAATCTATCCGTATCAACGCCACTGGCTACTACGAATTGACACCACGTGATTGTAGTCCGACGTAAGGGAGGTTTTCTAAAATTTTACTCTCTAGAACAAAATGTCCGACAGAATTTCTGCTGGGAGGGCTGCAACCCTATCTGCCCCCAGTCACTGTGACACTTACTAATTATCATCTATTCTACATTTGTTCTACACAAACCTGTTCTGCAACTCTTTAACGATTTATATCAACCATTATTTAAGGTAGCCAGATAGCATTGAGACGTTAACATAGATTCCTTGATATTACATGTCAACTTAAGTTGCTGAGCATAAATGCATTAAGATATTTGTGCTATTTTCTGGCATTTTAGTTAGAAAGACAAACTAAACACACCTTGAGTGCATTCTGACACAGAAATGTTTGATTAAAAAATCATGAATGGACTTAAAATGATATTTCTAGTTATGTGTTAAAAATATCCATGCAAAAATGCACTTGCATAGCATATTGATTATGTAACTCAAATATAATTAATGTCTTGGACACATTCAATGTTTTAATATGTTTCTTGGTTATATATGACATCATCAGGAATGCTGTTCTATGCATCGAACAGACAAAATTGATTGGGAAGGCTGTAATGCATTATAATGGAGAGAGACTAAATCGAGGACTATAATTGTCCTTCAAAAAACTATATACTTGTTTTTCTTTAATATTGTTTGTCATGGTTCAGTTCCATAGATAGTACATTTATCTTTTAATAGGACAGTGACTATTTGAAGAATCCACTAATAGCTTTCCAGAGAAATTGAATATACTCCTGAATTTCCAAAGTATCAGATTGATCTTAATTTCACAAACATCTTAGTGTAAAAATACGTATGGTGTTTAATGTCAATATTGCTTGTGTGTTGAAACAGCTATTAAACATAAATTGCTAATCAAGCTTTTAATCCATTGTTTAGATTAACAATGGGTGATCTTTGGTAATAATTGTTTTCATAATATATATATTAAAGTCTTATGTGCATGAGGTGAGCTGAAACCCATGTATGTGAATACTCATTAAAATTTATTTCTTAATCGAGCACAGACAACAAACGGTCAGCACTACTGCGACAAAATAGCTGAGCTAAATAAATCAAAAATGGGCCGTATTAACTAAAATGAATTTAGAATTGACAAGGTGATTTTTGATTTTGAAATTACACACAACAATATTGGGTAGTTCCTATTTCCTTGCTGATGTAATTACAGCAATGATGAACAAAATAAGTAAAGAAACATGCTTTAGAACGAACAAGGCAATGCCACAGAGATTCATGAATTAATCATTTGCCTTCCTAATTACTATGACTATAACTAAGAGCAGTCGTACAATTTGAGTCATGTCACGAATTCAATGATCTATTCACGTTAACTTTTTATAATACGTCCTTATCTTTGGCAGTCTAAATGGTGTCCTGATGAATCTGTGGATGAGTTAATCAACTTGGCGATTCTACACCTCAGCTACAAGGGTTTTAATATATATTTCTTACTGGTAGCAATGAAGGTTTGTTGTTAATTGTTTTTAACATGCATTGATAACAAACTTAATATATTGAAATGCGTACTTCAAACTCTCACTAGTAGTCTTACCGGACAAGCATAAAACTAATTCATCTGTAAAATACCCTATCAGTTCATATTCATGATTTGGAAAGGTAACTGGTGTTCTATAATGCTACTAGAGTGAAACAAACCCTTCCTATGCACGTCTTTCATTAATCTGCACAACAGGTGCTCATCTATACGAAAGTGAAGACAATTAATTTCGGACATATCTGTCTCTCTCTTTATTTAGCCAGGTTTATAGGACAATATTTTGCTGCCGACGTCCAAGAGAAAAAGCTAAAAATGTCATAATAAATTATGATGCGTTGTCATAGTAATCAACAATTAGAAAGCTACATTAATTACTGGATAAATCTGCGTCTTATTTATTCTACTAAGAGTGAAAATAGCCATCTGATTAGCTCTGTGGAACAGCTTTCCAAACACGATAGAAGGGCAAAAACAGCTTACAAAACAATTCAGAAGTTTTTGCTAATATTCCTATCTTTCTGGTTTCCTAAAGTAAATCTTGATTGATTCCAAATGACAAGAGAGGCTGGATTTCATCTGCAGGTAATTCAATTTGAATTTTACAAAACATGGAGGAGTCAGACTTTTTGTAAATCTATGAGTTCTTACATTCATAAATAACTCTTGTGCACATGCCATGAGTTTATCACTTCGCATGCGTAAATAAATGTAAGTTATTCAACTTTTTGGCTACTTTATATCTAATCTTTTCTGATTGATCGCCATCACATGTCCGGATCTTAAACACACGTTTTTATGTAAAAAAGCGGCTTATAATATAGTGTCGGACGAAAAAAAAGCTTTTCAGTATGGTTAAAACATGGTACCGCTTTTTCGTGCTGTAGTGAAGTTCTGTAATACCAACAGACTTTTCACGTATAATATAGTGTTGACCGACTGTTCAAAAGCTAAAAAGTTACATACTAGATTTTTGTTTTCTAAGAAAGTCGATAGGTTCATATAAAATTAAACTCAAGTTGCAACGCATGGCCATTTCTCTAATATAATTATATGCTCAAGTGTGTTATTTTTTTGGTGCCTGTCTATCTGTGTAACACAAAGAGAGTTTCAGTACTGGACGAATAATTTCATAGTAAAAAGCGTGTATGCATTAACGTTAAGACTGTTTCCTTGCAAAGGTTCTTTTCTCACATTCCAGGTTTTGTTTTCACTGTCTGTGTGCGAAAACTACAGATATCCAAGTACTTCGTAGAGAGACTTTAATGCATAACTCCTAATCCTTGGCTGTCGATTCAGTCGACGCGGTGCCGGAAGGTATTGAAAATGCAGTTATTTTTATCTGTTTTCACAAAGTCTACCGTTATTTTGAAATCGCTGTAAAAACCATCAGTCTACACGGAGACGGAAACATTATGTGATATCTTAGAAACCTTTTCAATCTCGTTCATAAGCTACTTGTTCTGTTGTGATCGCTTTAAAAACTGCATTTTTCTTACTTACCGTAATCGCTAGTCTTCCCCATGTAATCGCCGAGATCGTTTGGATCAATTATGAAAGACCCGAAAGATCTCTGAGATCCCAGCAATCTAGTTGAACAATGTAAGAATGATGTCGGTGATTGAGGAGAACAGATCGCTAGAACAGAGAAAATATCTATATAAGCAATCCCGATATGCACCGTGATTGGTCGTTGACTTCTATCCGAACGATCTTAAATATTATATTGAATCATGGCTGAAGGGTTCCAATGGGTATTGCTATTAAGAATTTTATGGTAACAAGGATAGGTTTCATCCGAATCGATGGTATGGTGGACCTTATACATAATCAAAGCTATAACCTTCTAATAAATGGATAGACCATGCAGGTACACACATAGCATCAAAACCATAACAGTAAACAACTGTCATGGTAACGGCAAATAAGATAAATAGCTGAAATTAAAAATTTTACCGGAAAGAAATTACTTAAGGTGAAGGAATATCGAATTCAATATTGTAAAATTGATGCAATCGTTAACCGATCTCTTATCTTAATCAAAGAGTTCATTTTTATCCGTTTCATTGCAGTTCCGAGCACGGTTTTCATTTCACAACGCTATTAATTTGAAATTTCATAATTATATGAACACGGGTGAAGTGGCTAAAACGAACAAAAGCTTAAAATCTTTTTAATTAAATATTCATGTGCCCATTATATTGGAAATCAAGGCAATGTTTAATTGGATTTTTGAAACTTATACGACAAGGATGCCTTTTCATCTCAAAGAAAACTTGCTTTGAGGATTTGATCCAAAAGTCAAAACTTCAAGTTTATGAAGGTGAGGAAAATAAATAACCTTAATCAAAATTAATTTCTTGTCAAGAATTTAGCCTTTCCTGGACATAATATATTTTGCTTTCGAAAATACCAGAATTGGTATAAGTTCTAATCTAGTAGTACGTTCTATCAAATCTGTATTCAAAAACTTAATATATTCATTATTAGAGTTTTCACTGCAAAGACATAGTTTGAAGTTAAGATGCTACCTTTAATTTTGGTACGACGACATATGTTATTCATCTTTAAGAAATAGGATGTTTTTTCTCTAAATTTGTGATTCGTAATAGTTTAAATGTAAATGACCCTTAATTTCCTCAATTTTCTTGATTACATTATACACTGAAGAGCCGTATACAAAGTACTATTGATGCATTCAATTCAGCTCGCTATCAGCACTCCTTGAATGCATGATTATCTATCTGCAATAGGATCTGTATTGAAAGGTAATTGAGGTAAAATCATAATAAATTCCCATAAAAACTCCAAAACATCCTCACAACATCCTCATACTATTCCAAAGAGCGATGTTGCTTCCAGCTTGCCAATACTCTTAAAATTACTGTAATTTGCAAAGATTGTGCCAAGTGGTTGCTAGCGAGAAGATTTTTATATAAAAGAAATCAAGTGGAAGAAATATTTGATTTAATCAAATTTCCTATAATTTTTAATTTCTTAAGTCTGGTTTTATTTGAACAAGAGATAATTTTAAGGCAATTTTCGTAACATTGCAGACAGCTAAGCTTAAATCTCCTTTTTGACATCAATGCCCGCCATATTACATTACGGAAATTCTCTTGTGCTATGATACAACCAATAGCTTGTTTGGTATTTTGATTGAAACTTTCTAATCAGTGGGCAAATTATGTTAATAAAATCTTAAATACAAATATTAACACATAAATACACATATGCTTCTAACTCTACTGCAATGCGATGCATAAGATAAGATAGCATTTACATGGAATACGCTGAGCTTGTTTATATATAATATTTTTTCCATTTCAGTGATAAAAGGGGCCATCTTGTATTGCGATATGCATCTTGGTAATAAATAGGCTATTGAAATTGCGGAATCCCGTTTATTCGCTCAATTCTAAACCAATTGATCAATACAGACTTATGCTCAGGTGCTTCATCCAACTTTGGTTTCTACTCGAATAGATTGAGCTAATCTTATTTAATTTAGAAGGACATTATTTGATGTTTGAAGATACATCCAATTGAATCGCTCAGCTTTCTTTGCACTATGCGTCAACTAGGGTCTTTTCGTTATTCAATAAAAATTCAGTATTTTTATCAATACATGTGAGACCGTCTTCCCAGTTTGCTAAGTTTAATCCAAACCAACTTCTTGGTAACGTATTACATCATTCCATTCATGAATATTTTATTACCTCTAGTTATGTTCCGATTGTAGATCATCTCGTTCATACTCAGTTTTCACTCGTTAAATCCTTTGCTCTGATATTAAGTAAAGCTTATTGAAAACTGATTAATTCAAAGGATGATTCAATGATCAGTAAATGATTTAGCTCTTCATCCATTCATCCATTCATCCATTCATTCATACTTTCATTCAATCTATCATCGAGTTTTTCATTCAAGCTTTTGTATATTGACCCATTTTAATTCCATCATTTAGTTTTTGCTTCATTCATTCATTCATTCATTCATTCATTCATTCATTCATTCATTCAGTCATTCATTCATTCATTCAGTCAGTCAGTCAGTCAGTCAGTCAGTCAGTCAGTCAGTCAGTCAGTCAGTCAGTCAGTCAGTCAGTCAGTCAGTCAGTCAGTCAGTCAGTCAGTCAGTCAGTCATTCTATCATTCATCCATTAATCTCTTCAATCATTAACGTATTCAATCATAGTCAAGTGATTAACGCTGATTCTCAGAATCATAATTCAGTCAGTTATAATCCACAATTTAATGAAATTGTAAACTTGACCATTCTAATTCATGTGCCCCATATTTAATAATTCTTTCATTGGCTTGGCTCATCCATTGTTTGACTCTTCAATAAAGCATTCATTGCTTCATTAGTACACATATTTGTATTAATACACAACATGCTGATCAGTAGTACAAATCTCCGTCTAGGACTATCAAGAAACCTTCCATAAACCAAAACCCAAGGTTCATGACATTGAGGTTTTTCAGCTTAGCATGGCTTAGAAAAATTATCACTTCTGTAATCTGTATTGAAAACAAACAGAAATAGTTTGTACTGTTTTCACTGGCATGGACAAAACAGACATAGAGCTCCCTTTTTCCTAAGAATATTATATGGTATGATATTATATGATATGGTATGATATTATATGATATGGTTTGATATTATATGATATGGTTTGATATTTGATAAAAAGCAGCCATAAGCTATGCAAAGACCGTGTTAAAATCAATATGAAATTTCTATTGAAGGCTGTATTTCTGAAATCTTCTGAGGTAAGTAAAACTGATAAGTTTAAACGTTTTCCTGTTTTGGCATCGTGAAAATAAAGACTCCTTTTTTATTTCTTCTTGGCAATGGTTACGTGGTATTGACTGCTCAACAACAAAATGTCTCTTATTTCACAATATGTGATGTTTTGTCACTGGAGCTTGCTTGAGGCTAGTACTTTTCATCATTTTTGAATTTTGTGAGTCGCTTATTGCCTAAAAGTGCTGTCCCAATAACGAATTTTAGAAATCTCGTTAACACAGATGTCCCTATTTAATATCTGATAATTTTAATGTTCAATTCATTTCCCAGTTTTTTAAGTCCTCCAAAAGACGGAAGATCAGATTTTCAATGCTTTTGAAATGTAAACTGTTTCATCACAGACTTGGCATTCTTTATTCTATAAATTGTTCGAAATCTCTTTAGATAAACCTTAACATTCTAGTCCATAAATTAAGATGAAATTTCCTTTTTATGCAAGTTGCTGATTACAGAAACCAATGTTGATACTTAAAATATAAAAGTTAGTACCCAGTGCTTTTAGTGAGTAAGAATGTTAAAACGGTCTAATCAAACGATATAGTCAACGAATATATTCAAGGCTGCAAATGCAATTGGAATCTAGCAGTGCTAAGCCCCCAACTATCAAGTTGTTATGAAATGAAACAGCACATTTTGAACTTATTCTATTTTACGAGATTCGAACGAAAGATAGGTACCAATCAAAGCTGCCATCGAACACGAAAAAGGAAGGGATGCATAAAATGTGACAGCTCGTGGCACAAGCTGAAGGAGGGAGAAGTAGAAACGTGATGCTATATATTACCTTGTACTCAGCACTCAGAAATGCAATATCTACAGGAATTAGAAGCACACAAATTAGCTAATATCAGAGGATTAGACGTTCCTCAAGAAGCGTTGTATTTTTCGGTAGGCACGTTAATAATTGCAGCTGAAGAAAGACTTGACTTTTAGCTTTGAAGAGTCAATCTGTTTTTGCTTCATATATCTTCTCTCCTTGAAGACGATGCAGATAATATTCCCTAGAATTCCGCTAATTTCCTTTTGATGCCTAATGAGTGACGATGCCGTCTGTTTTCATTGCTAATTATATTTTGCTAGTTTCACTCATTCGCATAAAATAGAGAGCATGTAAAAACTTAGGTGTAGAGAGGTAGCTTGACTTCTCCACATGGGTGATACAGGCCGATAGGCAGAGTGATCTGGGGGCAAGGCCACTCCTAGACTTCCAAAAAATGCCACGGTGCCCCTTAGACTTAAAGCACTCGAGCATATTTTGCGTCATTTTGCACGTGTTAGAATTCAATCCAAATAATACATTTGAAAGCATTTTGGGAACCACTGGGGGCTGCGAGGTTGCCCAGCTGATTTATACTCACTATGTTTAGATTACTGTGCCCCTAACAAAATCATGCTGGCTACGGTTCTGAGTTATTAAGGGTGAGGAGGGGGTCAATTATGTCAAAACTTGAATGAAATAATTTGTGAATGACTCAATGCTCCTGCTCTGGTAGCTCAGTATTAATTTTTGCTAGACAAATGTTTGCCACACTCACACAAAAAACAAGTAGTGGTTAAACTCTTCAATATCCCTCAATTCACTAGAAATTTAGCTGCATTTCTGCAACTGCTTGCTTTAGCATAAAAAACTAACATATGTGCAACTGAAAATAGGCATGTCCCTTTTGAATTTTAGCATGAATATTATGACGGAGAGAGCATGGAAGATCCCCCCCCCAGACTCATATATCACTGGTAACAATCGTCCTTCCAGCTCCAGGGTCAAGCATACATTCGATGATATTAAGAACAAAGGTTGTTGATACTCTGTCTAGTCCTGTCAAATTCCCTTTCCTTATAATTAATGTTCATAGATTTTCAATTTTAATGGAATATTTTTAACAATCACAACAAAATGGAAGTGACTGGGTCATCACTAATAGCGTACTCAAAGGGACTACATATAGTAACCAAGAAGTAATTTCGCGTTGAGGATAATATCTATATAACGTATGCAGGTGAACTATTGAATTAACGGTTGAGCAGCTATTGCAGGTAAACGAAGTTTTAATTGACAAGAAATGCTTCAACCTGAAGATGATTTCAAAATTTTTGCTTTGAAAGGTCTCCTTTGGCCAATGAGTCATCAAGGTTGCCGTTTGTATTTCCATGTGGGTCATAGAAATATAGACAGAAATGACATGAAGCAAGGCGAAAATCAAACTGCTATTTGTAACAAACCAGTAACTAGTCGTAGTTGATTAGATACTTATATTGTTACACTGCCTTTTACCTAAACATTATTTTCTATACACTTAAAAAGAACTAGGCTATATATGGAATTTTGAAGAAACCGAGATAGCTTTAATTAGCTTTCTATCATATTCCTGGAGGATCGTAAAGTCATTGATTTTCCTGACACGGAAACAGATTTTTTAGCGCAAAAATGGCCAAATCAAGCATGGCAAACAATCTATAGATGAAGCAAACTATTTCTGCTAGCAATAAGCAAACAAAAATGCTAGAGATGTAGGCATTGTTTTTTAACACCGCAAGACCTTTGATCCTTTTAATCAAATGTTTTATGCACTTTATAATTGGCAAGATTAATATGTTTGTATTCCGTGAAATAGCAATGGGATGTTATCCATTGTATTCATTACCTAACCTGCTGCCTTTCAAATTTTCGACTACAGTTCTGTCCTTCGTCCAAACATAACAGTTGTTTCAAATGAAAGTCTCTCCATCGAAGCAAACAATACCTGTCAATCATTGCATTTGATGAACAATACCATTATCAAATCCTTTTGTTTGAAACTTCTCATTCAATCGCACGTTCAACTTCCAATATAAAAGGATAAAGTTGATGAAAAGTACAGTTTGAAAAGTCGAAAACCTCTGATTGGTTTTGCGGGTCACCTTGCATATAATTACTCTGTGAGAGGTTTAAGGTGCTTAAATTCTTAATAGTTATTGATTGGAGGTTTCTTTTAATCAGGAAAAAAGAAGAAAGCTTGGAGCAGAGCAGATCTTGTTCAAAAACAGTTGAGGATGGCTTCTCTCCTAGAAAAAACAAATCTTACGAGATTAGAGAAGTTGTTCAAAGCAAGAAATGGCAAATGGATACTCTATTTTGTACAGAGTTGTCATTGATGTGAAGACACTCATCACAAAACAAATGCGCCAGTAAAAAGTTGAGATTTGATACAAACTGCAAATAGAAAGATTTTTCTAGACATTGAGATCGTAAAAATGTTCTACAAGAATATTTTAAAAGGAATTAGAAGATCAAGCATTTCAAGTGGAGATTATGCATACGAAACATTGCCAGAAGATCGCCTGACCGCTGATGAAATTCTTGAACTTGCAGGATTCGGAAAATTCCAATTTAAGCTGCTGTTCATCGTTGGAATTCGCGTCTTTGCTCATGGAAGCAGCTTTGCACTCATGACGGTCGTAAGCACTTTGGTTCAGTGTGAATGGTCATTAAGCAACTTTGAAAAAGCTCTGGTAAGTGCAGTTTTCTTTGCAGGATTTGCTATTGGTAGCTTTGCTGGTGGAATTCTTGCAGATAAATATGGAAGACTCAAAACAATGATACTAGCATATACATTTAGCGCATATTATTCAACACTAAGTTCTTTTTCTCCGTCCTTCTTCTGGATGTTGGCATTGCGTTTCATGTTCGGCATTTTTGTTGGAGGTGTCTCACTAGGGTATTTGTTTCTAATTGAGTTTATGCCAAAAAGGTATCGTAGATGCGTCACATGTATGGACTTGTTCTTTGGATTTGGGATAGTCTGTATTGCACTTCAAGGTGCTACTTTCCTCCATAATATCAAATGGAGATATTTTATCATTATTGCCGAGGCACTTCCACTTGTCATAGCAACTGTCTGTGCAGTATTAGTACCAGAATCACCACGCTATTTGATTTCTGTTGGAAGATTGTTCGAAGCCGAGAGAATTTTCAATCATATTTTAAAAGAGAACAAGTCTCAATGCCAGCGAATTAGACTGAAGAATACAGTAATCGCAAAATCAAATGACGAAAATGGTAAATTATCTCTGGTTTTTTCAAAGAAATACCTCACACATACAATCTGCTTCGCACTAATTTGGTTCGCAGTTTCAATGGGTCAAGTTGGTACTTTGTATTTAACAACAGAATACTACCATATACCAAACGGCGTATGTGCAAAGAATGATAACAATATGGAAAAGCTGGAAGACCCCATAGCATGTCTCTACTGCAAAACACTGTCAATAGATGACTATAAAAATCTCATGGTTACTGGTCTAGGTGGCATTCCGGCTTTTATCATTTCGTTCGTAGCCATGGAGAAAATCGGAAGAAAGCTAACCGTAAGGGGATTGTTGCTAATGATCCTAGTCATGTCAAGTATCTTGGTATTTTGCTTACCAAACTGGGCATTAACAATTAGCTTTCTTGTTGCCTATACTAGTGGCTACACGTGTCATTTAGTGTTGCAAGTGTATGTTTCCGAGGTATATCCAACGTATTTGAGGGGAGTTGCAAATGGGTTTATCAAAGTCTTTAGCAGATCTGGACATATTCTAGGCGCATTTTACGCACAGTATTTCATGAAGATGAGCTTTATGATATCTCTGGCAACATTCTGTGGATTGACGTTCGTAGCATGTCTGCTGACATTTTCAACAACTCAGGAAACGAGTGGAAAAGAGTTGGAAGATACTGACGAATCGTCATCAAAGAGCGAAAGTTGTAATATCAGACTGATGGCAGGCGAAGACTATGATGATGATGATGATGATGATGATGATGAGGATGACGAGGATGATGATGATGAAGATGCTAGTGGTAGTGGCAATGGTTGATTCTAATGAAAAATAATGATCATTAAGATTAAAGTAACAAAGGGTATTTATCATAAACAACATTAACATAAATGCTTAAATTGACATGTAGTAGATATTAGAATAATAAAAGACAGATTTTGAGATCATCGATTATTGACGATTGCAAGAATGAATTCAAACAAAACCGCATTTCGAAATCTACTCTACGTTCGTTGTCGAGATCACAAAATTCTAAGTTCGCTTTATGTCTGTAAATCCTTTGCTTTTCATGAAAACTGTTGGTTGACTAAGATGAATTATAAAAAGTAGCAGATTCTTCAAAAGTATATCTGATAAAGTGTTTAGTGTAGTCTCCTAGTATCTTTGACCTCAACATATTTAAATATGCGTAGGAGGACTCCTCTTAGAACACAGCATGCAGTACCTGCTTTTACGATAGTAAAGGGGTGATACCGCAAGGTTAAAAATGGATGGGATTCTACAATTACAGATGAAGCTAGAAAGCGCAGTTTGAATCTGCTAAATAATACATAAATGGAATGGATAGAATTCTTATGCGAAAATGAAGAAAATTAAGCAGAGCGATGCAACAGAAGACAATGTACGAGTGAAAATTATCTTCCCGCACATGTTTACAGCAGAAAACAGTGCACAAAATATTGCAAAATAGTTACGAATTATTCATTTCCAAGTTCATTGAATTATTTCGGTGGAATTACAAGAAAATTAAACCAAAAAAGCGTTCTTTTATTACAACAAGCATATTGATGAGACAAGTGACCCAAGCAACATCTTATCAATACTATGCTTCTTGATGCCAATATGCGTAAAAATTAAGGAATGAGTGAAAGGTAATGAATGGCATAAAAATAACAGTTTCTTTTCCTATTAGATGCAATATTAGATTCCAACAATGGCAATCATAGAAAGTAAGTTGATAATGCAATTTTAATATTCATATAACGCAGATAAGTTAACTGCAACTTGACTAGAGATACAATGTATGTAAAAGTTATGCATGGACCTTATGGGTAGCTATTAGATTTCACTTCTGAGCCGGAGAGTGAAAGTTTCTTTGCAAGGGAGGTTTTCATGTAGGAGAAGTTTTAAATGATTAGGTTAAGTCGCAGTCACAATTTGTCCTATTGATTTTAACATCACACAATCGTATTTTCTAGTCTAATTGATCAATTAATGCTCTGAGCTATGTTCTCTTCAACTTTAATGACAGGTTTTTGCAGTACATAAACAGCGGGTCCTATTGTAAAGAATTTTTATCATTTTGGATAAATTACTACAGGATACCTACTTTACAGATTTCTCAAGACCATAGCCTTAAGTTCTTATCAAATAAAGGTACCCTCCGAGTACAAAAGATTCATGACTTAGCTCCGCACAAATTCTAAGTTAAATATGTTGGAATTTTTTCATAACTGTGTTAGAAACACGAGTATTCAACAGCAGAACTCAAAGATGTCATTATAAATAAGTCTTGATTTACAAGACAATTTCTCACCGAAACTTTGATTTGAGTTTACATTTAGAGGTTTGCTTAATTTCTTTAACTTCCATAGGATCATGATGATAAATATATTGTATAGATATCATATTGCTCAAAGTCAAGAAAATTCATGTAATATAGTGACGGGGCTAGATTGCCTGTTTGATTAATTGATTCAGATGAAATGTAGAATAAAAGGACTGTTGAGAACAAAGAGGACTTCTAGTTTTATTTCATCTTCTGAGCATATTAAAATATCGCCATAACTTAAAAACTTTTCTTTGATAGTTAGATATTGTCATTCCACTTACTTTATATCAAATTTTTGTGACTAATTAAAAATACTACGGTAAAACTCTGTAAAATGAGATTATTGATAGCAAGAGAAGTAGTTTAGCCTTATTCACTATGCTGAGTTCGGTGTCACATCCTTAGTCTCTAATAACAGTGGCTTTTATCAATTAAGATTTAAGAAATTTGTTATTCTCTTTATATTTAAAAGCCGTCTATGCCCTAGTAACGATACTCACTTATACTGATTATTCAAAAATTCATAAAGCTTCATTTTTTTGGCATAAAGATTATGCTGAAGCTTTTAACACATTTCATTATAGCATATTGATGGAGATCAATATTCCACTAATCTTCAGGAGTATTAGGAATTGTGAAAAGTGTGCATGACTTGCATTTCACTTGTTAACATCGTTTATCATCATCATTGAAGAGAAAGTTTGGCAGAAGATATTGTAAATGCAGGACTATGGAACTATTTCCTATGTACTAATTCAATACTCATATAAAAGTTAATGCACACTTGATATCAAATAATCGAGCAATGAATTGATGAATTATATAGGGTAATTTGGAGAACACTTTAGACGTACTGTTACTTCAGAGATATGCTGATGCTATTCTCTTTAAGTTGCAGTTTGCCTAATAAAACAAGCTCATTGCATTCAAACTTCCATTCTGACACAAATGAATGAAACTTAATGCAATATCAGTAAATTATAAATGAAGGCATCTATAACAAATACATTTCATATATAGGCAAAAGCCACGAGGGTAAGACAATGAATCAAAAAAGATTTACCGCATTGAACAAAAATAAGAGCAGTTCATATTTAATTTTTTCCGCATAGTCGGTGAAAGAAGTGGCTTGGAAGTATTTTTTTCTGAATCTCCCTTATTATCTTTTAGCTTCAGATAGATTTCTGCAAACCTGTCAGGGAAATTAGATACGAAGCTCAACCCCATAAAAGCTGAAACTAGATACGGTAGAAATTATCAGTCACTACCGTGTGCTTTTCAAGTAGAAATCATAGTATCTCAGAGGAGCCATGTGTGTTGCTAAGGATTCAAATGATACCGAGGTTAGACGGAGACATTATAACAATGAGTCCACGACTGTACAGCAGACATATCCGCTTGATCTGTCGTCAATAAATGTAAACTACAAAGGAATAAGGCAGATCATTGTTCAAAATTTGGATGTATATTTTAGAAAATTTGAACAGAACTTGGACAACTGCGTTAATGACTTTGAAATTTTCACTTTTTATTTGATAACTGTCGCGTGCTATTATGCCTGATAGTATTGTTTCTTCCAGACTATATTTCATGGTTAGGAATAAAAACTGAAGATAAAGCTATCCGAGCTTCAAATATTTTTCTTAATATATAGTTACAGTCAAATCAAGTGATAAAGAATATGCACAGTAGGCTGTGAGCTACATCTTGACCATCCCTTACAATATTTCCCATGCAGTGTGTAAGTGTCACTGAAGAGGAAAACTGTTGTCAGAGGGATATTCACAGCAGAGCTTGCAGTGACAACGCTTTTTAAACATAGAGTAACAGCACAAGAATAACTCAGGGTACAATATGATTACATATGAGATGCCAGGAAATTCTTGACATTTGTCTACATGAAAGCATTTAATACAAAATATATACATAAATTGCTATGGAATTGTTTTAAAATTTAGTCTGTCATGCTCAATCCAATAATACAACCTTTGCTATGAAGGATAGTACATTCCACCTCTTATTTTCTGTTCATGCATTCATGTAATATATCCAGATAATCGAGGTTCACTTTAATCTTATGAAGACTTACATCTTTTTTTCACAATGTTAAATCTGTATTTTACGTGCAGTACATTTGGCTTTACGCTCATCTAATACCTAATCGACCATGTGAGTGTAAGTTCAGTCTTGAGAACTCATTCTAAACTTAATTCACACAACGGCACTTTCAGCAGGACACTTTTTTAATTCTAACATAGATAAAGAAGTTCAAATTGCCTAATTGAGCACCTTATGCGGAGCAGATGGTAGAATTAGTTGATTGAAATAAAACTAATATGTAATAGGGTAGAGTAAAGCCAATGGATTCCAAAGGAAACAGATCGCGCATTGTCAGCCATAAGATGTTATTGGCAACCTCGCCCATCTATGGATGACACATGACAAAAAATGTTGACATACTCTTAGTACTCTTGCAAGATCCCGAAATATTTTAAGGTGAAGCTATAGACATCTGGTTTAGATAATCGCACAGAAAAGTCTTTTCTTTTCATTTTTAATCGTTGTTTGCTTAGGTTTGAAAACAACTTTAAAAGAGCTTGACTCAAATGTTGATTCAAATAGCTGGCATCAGAATCAATTATAAATTGCAGCTGTATTTTCACACGTAGAATCAATTTTGCAAAGATTATCGGTTTTAGAAAATACATTCAAATGAATAAGTTTCCCTTACGAGTCCCTATCCATGATATCATAAATATAACGATTAAATCACCGAAATGCACACGTTTACAAAAGAGTTTGCTAATGATTATAACAGGAAAAATAGCATAATAAATTGCTAACGTTGAATCGATACAGAGTGAAAGTTAATTGTTAATCAATTATCGTCCTCATCATCATCATCACCACTGCCTTTATCACCACCACCATCATCGCCACCACCATCATCGCCACCACCATCATCGCCACCACCATCATCGCCACCACCATCATCGCCACCACCATCATCGGCACCACCACTATCGTCACTAAGACCATCGTCACCACCACCACCGTCACCACCACCATCGCCATCTCCATCACCGCCAGCACTGCCATCACTAGGATCACCTTCGCCATCCTTAAATTCATTGTTATACTTTACTACCTTCCAAAAAATCTTTTGCTATCTGCTATCCTGATCACATCCATCTAAATTTCATGAAAAATTCTTGCAATTCAGCCCGCAAGGAGTCAGTGTCTACCCTTCTATCTTGCCTATCTTCTTTCCCACCACACAACTAGGAAATTCCTCAGAATATGCTCTGTTAGTTTATCTCGTGTGATTTGCAGTTTTACCTAATGTGCCTTTTTGATCCCACCCTGACAATTATTTTATAAATTATTTTATAAAGTCTCTTAGCTCTTCTATCAATGAACAATTTGCTTCCTAGATAAATATTTCATTGACTTGTTTAATCCACATACCATTTATTCTAATCGTTCACCGAAATGTGGATAATGTTCATTGCAATTGATGACCATAGTAAATACTTTTCTTGCTAGCCATATCAATTACTAATGCTCCTCATTCCGGTTGTACTAAATTCATTGGCTACTGTAGCTCGAATTCTCCAAATTCCTCGAACCTAATCGTTCCATCTATAAATCATCATTATGTCGGGTTCACGCTGCATAATATCATACCCTCCATTTACATGGTGTTTCCAACGATGCTTTCTATGAAAAGCAATAGTATGACTATTACGAGTATGCAGCGTTGATAAATACGGATGAAGACAAAGAAAGTAGGCTCGGTAAGGAGATCATGAATATAAAACAAGAAGAGAACACCTTTCAAATAGTGCAATGGCTGATGTTAAGAAAATGTGAAAAAATATAAAAAGTAAAAAGTAAGAGATATTATAGCTATTGAAGTTTTAGGCAAAACAGGTTTGACATATAATTTAGGGGCATGGGAACCAATGAAATGGAGACAGAAATTCTCACTTGTATTCATCACAAGTAGCTGAGAAGAATAGCATCAAATTACTGAGGTTTAACAAATAAACTAATGTATGAAGAAGGCGGAGAAAGATAAATCAGCAAAAATAGACTCGAAGGAGAACAATTGGATACATGCTATGACTCCTACTGGAAGTCACATATTCACAATCCAAGGATCGGAACTTGAAAATACTAGATGATGCTAAAAAAATACAGAGAAAAGCAAAAAATGATGTGTCAGTGAAAATGCACAATGATATTGTTGAATGAACAGTAGAAATGGTCGAAAATTTAAACAATTTAAAACTAATCAATATTTAATGTTGTTGCAAAAGATAGCTGGAGAAAGATACAGATGGAAAACACTTTATAGAGTACTTTGCAGCGTTGAATGAGACAAACAGGGCAAGCAATGCAAGTGAAGTATACTCATTTATAATGTACCCTTGATTTACTCAGGAGTATTGCTTTCTTCCATGAACTCCTTATTCACCTTGTTCTGAGGTTAAAAATCTTACCATCAGGCCTGCCACTCTCAATCAGGGCTCATCTTTAGAATATACAGTAGCAGGGAAATTCGCTGGGAAAATTTGAGCGGCAAGGTTTCAAGTCATTCGCCCGTAAAATTCAATGAAAATCTATCTACTTTATATTTCTTTTGGGGTATTGGGAGTCGACATCTCACAATAATAGCGCAAGCTAATCTTTCCTGTATATGCCATCTCTACAAGAAAGAGAGGAGAAAAGTTCACCAGCTGAAAAAAGGCTTGTAAATGCATTTTTTCGTATTTACAGTAGTTATGTACAGAAGAGCAGCCATAGGGTAATATTTTTATTGGAAAGGCCTAGTAGAGGTCATCTATGAAAACTGATGAAGGGTAAATTTAATCAGCATGGATGCCTCAGACGTCATTTAGAATCTAGACGATGATCAACCACTTTCTTAATATTAAAATTTTACAGCAAATCAGATCTTTTAATGCCAAGATCAAGAAATTCGGAATTGCAGGATGAGCTTTTTCTGTGTATTTAAGTGCGTTTGTCTTTAGAAATTTAAACGCGCTGCATGTGGTCAAAGGTATTTAAGCAAATTCCCTTAAACTATGCATAAGTAAAGGCATTGTAAATGCCAGTTGTAATATTTAGAAGGCTTAACTAAGCAAAGAGTATTGCATGCTGTTACTTGTTAAATGCTTCAACATAATCTAGATAACGAACATAAATGTCCTACTGCATTGGTATGCAATGGTTTGCATCCATACGAAGAGTAAAGATATTATCTCTTACTCCATCATTTTCACGAGGTAGAATTGTATTTCAACTATTTATCCAGTAGGTCTGCTTTGTAGAAATTAGTGTCTTTCCTAAAAATTAAGGGCCCGTTCATATATTGTGGCATCATATTTCGGCCATTTTCGACATCACCTCCCTCAACTGCAATCATTGGTTTTGACTTCCCCTTATGAGAGTTATGTCATCATTTGCTACAGAACTCATAATGGAGAAAAGCGGTGATATTCAATGTACAACTAAATTGATGCCTATACCTTACTTTACTCTGCTTACAATGTTTTACTCACCAATTGCCATTATAGAACGAAACCAATGCATGGAAATAATCTGAAAAGCAACTATCGTGCTCATACTAAACAGCTTGAGTAAACGAAGTTAATTTTTAATGTCCAGTGTAGCTATGATTGTAAAACTAGAGAAAACTCCATGAGATTAAGAATTGTGAAGAGAAAGATTTAAAAGACATGTGTGCTTACGTCATCATGCCACTTCTTTCTCCCCATACCCCATAATGACTATAAGCATTTTTCAGAACCCCCCATCCCTGACGAAGTAACATGTGAGCTTTCGATAACTATGAGTAACAATGCAAATTAGTCTCTGGAATTATCTAATAAGGAAAATTTTCCGTGAAAGGTAGAAAAAGAATTGAAAAACTTCAGTATTCCGAAATACCACAGTTATATGAACAGGGCTTATAAATAAAAAGGAACGAAATGAAATACTAATGTCATAATTTAGTTCTGTTCTTCTTTTTCTCAGAAAGGTATTTCTTCTCTAAAAGTCGCCTCTCGTTTTCTTTCTCAATACTGAAAAGAAAAAGAAAAACCAAGAGATAAAAACTGAAGAAAAACTGACAATGCAAAGTGCACTTAAATGAGATAGAATTATGGAAACAATATGAGGCATCTGAAATCCAGAAAAGGATCTCACGAATAGGGAAACAATTAACAGACAAAACTCAATATTTGTATTGCAGTAAGAAGTGAATTAACAACGGTTCAATGTTTGACAAAATCTCAATATCACCAAAACTGCATACACACTGTAACGTGTTCATCGAGAAAAAATATTGATAATATGTCGAGGGGCAGCTAGAATATACTAATAATAATGGTGAGGTAGCCCGTATATCAAAAATCTTCCATCAAATCCCACTTAACACAATGCTAGCCATACTTAGCAAAAATTCAAATGCGGAATTTGTTTGCGAATAAAAGCCCTTGAGAACAGCACGTTTAATTTGCAAAATATTTACCATTCCAGTATTCTATCAACTTTCTCTTGAGATGGCTCATTTGATATAATACTTGCTGTATTTATCATGTCTTTTAATTTTTGAATTGCATCCTGTAAATTTCTTGACTGTGAACGAAATTTATCAGAAGTAACAAGAAGTTCTCCTCTTTTGTTAATCCGATTTTTTTCCTAAAGGAAAATATAACATTGCGTCAGTTACATCGAGCAGTTGAAACAATTCCACAGCAATGGAATGTTTTCGGCAGTTAGTTCAAAAGAGGAGCTTCTTAAGTCCCCAATACGTACCTACAGTTCACTGTGGCGAAAATTTGCAAAACATTTTATTTCAAATAATCTTAAACAGATTATCATGAAGTTTGTCCGAGATCTATAATCGTTGCCCAAAAATTTGGTTGCCACCATATATTTCTGCGAAAAAAGCTGATCTAGTCACTTAGAAGAAACTCTTGGTAATACAGTCTTTGAATGTAACCAATCAGCCTTCCATTACATAACGCTGGAATATGCTAGTAAGACATTGATTAACTGTAAAACTAAAGCTTTACAATAGATTGCACATTTAAATCACAGTAACGCACATTCTATGAGCTATAGGGAAAGTGTGGAAAAGTAGGTGCTACAAAATCTGCAAAGATCATGCTGTAAAATGAAAAGGTCGTTGAAATGGTTATGAGATAGGTGCTCAAAGTTAATACACAGTAGCCGATGGCCAAAATTTAAGTATAACGTGACTGATCGATCACTTTCTTTAAAACAACATGTCAGGGCTCTTTGCAAAAAGGCTGGCCAAAAAATCCATGCTCTTGCCAGAATATCACGTTATACGGACACTGAAAAACTACCGCAAGTTATGAGGGCGTTTGTCACATCTCAATATAGTTACTGTCCACTTGTATGGATGTTCTATGATAGAGCTTTGGACCATAGAATAAATCGTGCTCAAGAAAGGGCATTACGAATAGCATATAAAGATTATGGGAATGATTTTGGCCTTCTCTTGGAGCAGACCAAATCGGTAGCAATCCACGTAAGAAACATACAGTTGTTAATGACAGAAATGTATAACTCCAAATTCAATCTAAATCCACCTTTTATGAAGGGTATTTTCATGGAACGAAACATCAGCTACAATCTAAGGCGTGGCAATGATGCTCAACTTCCAAAGGTATGGACTACGTCATTCGGAATTGAGAGCATAGCCTACCTTGGAACTAAACTGTGGCAACTATTACCGCTAGAAATAAAACAATCCAATACCCTTCCTATTTTCAAAAAACGGATTAGATGCTGGAAAGGTGATAAATGCAACTGTAGGCTCTGCAAGACTTATATCCCTAAAGTGGGGTTCCTGACGGGATAGACGTTTTTATCACTTAATCTTTTTGTATATATACACACATTGTGAATTTCTTTTTTATAACATTTTATTTTAGATATTTGTAATTTAGAGTAGGCCTTTTCTTTTCATTTCATTTCATTTCATTTTGAATTCTTTACGGAGGGGGGCCCTTCAGCAAAGATGCTGATTTTCAAGGGTCCCTCCATCTAAAATACAATAATACAATAGAAAATAAAAGTTAAAAAAGTTTAAAAAGTTAAAAATTTAAATACAAAATACAAATATTAGCTTTAGAAACAAACATTAGAAAATACAAAAGAAATACGAATTAAAAACTATCATGCTTAAAAGCTCTAAGGGAGGTTGCTTGCTTGCAGTTGGCTGGGAGGCTGTTCCAGAGTTTCGCACCTCTAAACGAAAAAGATTTCTTGCCGTTTTCCGTGCTTTTTTTGGTAACCTAAGATCTGTTGACGTATTGCGTAGCCTATATGAAGTGATTTGAGAAGTTTTCATAAACAAACTGCGTAAATATGGAGGAGCAAGTTCGTTCAAGCTCTTAAAAACCATAGTTTTGGTTTCGGTACCAATCAACTCATTGATAGTTTTCCACCCAAGTGTTTCAATCAATAGATTGCTGGTAGTGTCAAAACTACTGTTTGTTACAATTCTAGCAGCCCTGTTTTGTAGCTTTTGCAAACGATTAATCTGAGTTGTACCTGCACAGCCCCATACAGAACAGCAATATCGGAAATGGGGCTCTATTATGCTAGTATAGAGATTTGTTAGGGCTGAGAAAGGTAAAAATTTCTTAGCATGTTTTAGGAGTCCAAGCCCTCTAGAAACTTTTAAAGACACAGCCTGGACTTGAGACTTCCAATCAAGGCTGTTGTCTACCTGAACTCCAAGGTACTTAATTTTGTTCACAACCTCAAGCTCCGTTCCATGTATTTTTATTTGTAGATTCTGGTTCGACATATTAAGAACGTTCCTTTTAGCTTTAGTAGAAACCAACATTGATTGAGTTTTTGCTACATTAAGGGACAATTTATTGCTAGTCAACCAAGTATCTAGGTGCTCGAGATCTTCATTTAAAGCCTCATTTAGCCGGGATAAATCCTTTGATTGCAAGCACAGAATCGTGTCATCAGCATACATAGAAGTGGTGGAATTATTTACTGCTCTAGGTAGATCATTAATGTAAACAAGAAAAAGGAATGGACCAAGGCACGAACCTTGAGGCACTCCAACTTCGATGTTTTCAATTTGCGAGTCGATACCATTTACACTGCAGTATTGGGTTCTATCTAATAAGTAGGATCCAAACCAGGCCAGTTCCCTATGGAGAATGCCATAAGATTTCAGTTTCCTACACAGAATTTGATGATCGACAGTGTCGAAAGCCTTTTTCAGATCTACAAAGACCATACCCACCAGATTACCTGTATCCATCCCGTTGTACCAGTCATCCGTGTTCTTAAGCAAGCATGTAATAGTGGGATGAAATTTTCTAAAACCAGACTGGTTTGAGTTGATGAAACAATTATCATTCAGATACTGGTACAACTGGTTGAACACAAGTTTTTATTAGCTGTAATGTAAATAATAGCTACATTACAGCCTTAATTAGCTGTAATGTAGCTATTATTTTAACTTAGCCTACTGAAAATAAATAAATAAATGATGATGATGATGATGATGATGATGATGATGATGATGATGATGATGATGATGATGATGATGATAGCAATGCATTGATTTGCCTGCTCTTTGCAAGATCAAAAGACAACATGAACAGAATTATAATGGCACTTGAGTAACATTCATTTTATTCATTCATTTTATAATATTTATACAGGTTAAAGGTTCATACAAATATGTTTTTCAACCTGACCTGTTTAAAACTAAAAAAGAAATTAATACTAGTAGTAACAACATAAATTTACTAACTAACATAATTTACAATATATAAAACTAAGGCTATAAAAAGAGAACGTAAAGATTAAACAAAAAATGGTTCCCGACTAGAGCTGTTCTTTAAAAGTTTTCAAGGAGGGGGCCAATTTAGTAGCTCTTTCTAGACTGTTCCACAGTTTTGGACCTCGATAAGAAAAAGCCTTTTGGCCATTTATCGTTTTTAGGAGAGGTATCTTGAGATCAGCTTCAGATGAACGCAGAAATCGTTCTCTATCATACGACCATTTTGCGAATAATTTGCTTAAGTAGTCGGGTGCAAGCGAATTTAAAGATTTGTAAGTTAGCGTGGCTGTCTCCTTTCTTATAAGATCACTGATAGTTGGCCAGCCAAGATTCTGAATTATAGGAGCAGCAGACGCATCATATGGGCTGCTAGTTACAATTCTGGCAGCTCTATTTTGAATTTTTTGCAAGACATCAAGCTTTGATTCACTACAGCAGCCCCAAACGGAACAACCGTAGCTCAAATGGGGCTCAACAATTCCTCTATACATTTTGTTGAGTATGTCAGATGGTAGATATTTCTTAGAATACCTAATAAGTCCAAGAGCTCGATTAGCCTTGGTCTTGATAGTATCAATATGTATGCCCCAGTTGAGCTTACTGTCTATCTGAACACCTAGGTATCTTGTGTTGGTAATCATTTCAATGTCCTGATCACCAATAGAAAAAGATGGTGGAGCATCAGGCTGGTTTTCGATCATACGGATGCTTGGACCAGAGCCTACAATAAGGGATTGCGTTTTCACAACGTTCAGGGAAAGTTTGTTTGCATGCAACCAATCCTGTAGATTCAAAAGATCTAAGTTTAGGTCATTTTGCAGGTCATCAATACTTTTTGAAGAGAGGGAAATGGCCGTGTCATCAGCATACATGCTGACATGGCATTTCTGCAAGGAAAAAGGCAAATCATTGATATAAATCAGGAACAAGAGTGGACCAAGACAAGAGCCTTGAGGAACTCCACAATTTATTCCCCTCACACCAGAGGAGGTGCCATCTACCCTGCAGAATTGTTTACGGTTATCCAAGTATGATGTGAACCAGTCATGTTCCAGGCCGGTCACTCCGTACATTTTTAGTTTTTTCAGTAGGATTTTATGATCAACCGTGTCAAAAGCCTTCTTCAAGTCAATAAAGATTAGACCAGTGTATTTTCCTTTATCTATATTCAGGTACCAATCATTGGTGCTAGCCAGAAGGGCTGTAGCTACCGAGTGTAAGAGTCGAAAACCAGACTAATGCTCGTATAGGGATTTATTTGCCTCCAGGTATTCATAAAACTGATTGAAAATTAATTTCTCAAATAGCCTAGATATGAAAGGAAGAACCGAAATTGGTCTATAGTTCGACCTCTCATCCTTTGCGCCACTCTTGAAGATGGGTGCAATACGCGCTATTTTCCAGTCCTCCGGAAATTTTCCTGCAAACAATGATTTATTGAAGAGATCACACAAGGATCCGCCAACAACTGGCATAGCAATCTTCAAATAAAAGCTAGCAATGCCATCGTGACCTGAACCATGCGATGTCTTCATCTTATTCAATGTTAATGATAATTTATCTGTCATGATGGCAGAGAAAGAGAAACTTAATGGAGGAGTTTCAAACGGGTATTCACAAGACAAGAGTGGGTTGGCTTTATTTCGAATTTTCTCACAAAGTTTATTCCCAATGCTGCAGAAGTACTCATTCATTGATGATGCAATTGCTTTGTTATCCCTAATTGTTTGCCCGTCTACGGTAAGCATAGGCACAATTGTAGTGTTCGACTTTTTGTTAATGACTTGGTTGATGGTTTTCCAAGTTTTCTTGAGGTCGCCTTGAAACTGTGTGATTTTGTCAGAGAAATACTCACGTTTAAGTTGTATATTCAAGTTATTTAACCTGTTGCGAATTTGCCTGTAGGATTCCATCAACAATTTTGAGTTGCTTTTTACAGCTCGAGTTTTCAACTTATCTCTCGTTTTAGCCAATTTGAAATAATCAGCATTCAGCCAAGGCGTATATCTATCGAACACGCGTCTTCTTAAGGTAGGCGCATGCTTTTCTAGAATAAGCGAAAATATTTGGGTCCACTTGCGTACTGCATCATCAATGTCTTGAGCACTAGCTACGAGTGCCTCCCAATCAATCTCAGAGAGATCAGTGAGGAAAGCCTCGTGATTAAAATTTTTCAACTGACGAGATGTAATATTGGAATGACCAATGAAAACACTGAATAGTATGTAAACAATAATATGTAAGAGAGTTACGAACCATATCTATTTACATTCTGATAACTATCATCGTCATCACCACTATGATCATCATCATCGTTATCATCATCATCATCATCATTATCATCGCATCGCATCGCATCGCATCTCATCGCATCGCATCGCATCGCATCGCATCGCATCGCATCGCATTACTCAGCCTTGAAGGCTTGGAATGATATACCTGCTGAACTACGTGAGTTACCTACCCTAAATAGTTTCAAAAAACAACTGAAAACATATTTGAAGGGCTAGACTCAGAGGTTAAAACACGAATACCTGGAAGATCAGCGCTCGTTTATAGGGTAAAGGTTTTATTTCGCTATGATATGTAATAATGATTTAGTTAGCTGAAAGTATACTTCGTGCTAAAACAAATATTATTATTATTATTATCGCATCGCATCGCATCCCATCGAATCGCATCGAATCGCATCGAATCGCATCGAATCGCATCGAATCACTTTTGTCGCCCGTGAGCATGTGTCAATACAAGGGGAAAAATACATCTTATTTGATCTTCCTTTCTTTCTTGGCTCCTCTCGATGATATCAACTTCTCCAGGTTTTTACTCATATTTATTTCCTTTCTGCTCGTCAAACTTTGTAGAAATTTCATCCTATTTTGTATCATTTCCTTCCATTCTTTTCTGTTCATCACTAACTTTTCTACCGATTCTACTTCCACGCCGGCTTCCTTCAGTAATCTTCGCCAGTATCCCACCATTGTTTGTCGCTTCTTCCGGCTCTTATGACTATTCTCGAGGTCCTGGTTCCACCCGAGTACTGCTTGTTTCACTATTCTATCATCCGACATTCTCAGCATGTGACCCATTCTTATTAGATGCGCTTTTTCAATCTTGTTTCTAATAGTTGACACTTTTAGGGCTTTTCTAATGTCTGCCATATTTAGTCCTTGCTCTTGCATTTGCCTCAATGATTCTCCATTTTTCTCGCTCCATATGTATCTGTATTTTTTATCAACAAATGTCTGCATGGCTTTTATCTCCCTTAGGTGGAATGGTCTTACAGCTGCATTGAATAAGAGTGTACTCTCAATACATGCTTCAAACACCTTAGCTTGAGTTATTCTACTTAATCTGCACTTTGTGAATCTCTTCCTTATGGTGGCCCATGCTTTTCCGGCTCTTTGCATCCTATGTTTCATATCAGTCTTCCTCCCCAACCAAGTACCAAGCATCCTTATGTCCTCGCTCTCTTCTGAACCGAAGATCAGGTTCTCTTCTTTATCAACATTCGTTACTTCCTCAAACTGTTTCATAACTTTTTCGATTATCTTCTTACCATCTGCTATTTCTTCCTGTGTCCCTATAACTGTCGTGTCATCCGCGAATAATGATATCTCTAATCGAGTACTGCTAGCCTCTGAGTTGAAACTGTTCTTCAAGTGTTTAGGTGGGAGTGAATGGCCAGTCATATATCGCCATCCTACTCCAACCTCTCGGTCTCTTTCTCTAGCCTCTTCCGTTCTCTGCTTGTCCGCTATTCTCATCACCGCTTGATGGAAAATATCAAAAATTATCAGTGATGTCGCGCATCCCTCTCTTAGTCCTCTTTGTGGGATATATTCTGTCCTCTCTCCATCCTGTCCTTTCACTCTATATGATGTATATTCGTGCAGGTGTTAACGTTTGTTTATGGTGCTTCTTAGTAGTCCATATTTACTCAGAATTTCCCATAGCATAGGTCTGTTTACGCGGGGGTATGCCTCGTATAATAATGTAATAATATTTTGAGGTCTAGTAAAATCGCTTGAGCCCTGCTTTGTAGCTGTCATGTTTGTAATTGGGGTCAGATAATTGTAAGAGTTCTGCGTCTTCTTGTAGGCGTACAAAATTTTGAGTCGTATCAGCTGTTGACCTAGCTTGCCTGAAGCCTGCCTGATTCTCGTCCAATGCACCAATATCCTCAGCCCAGTTCCTTAACCTTGTTGCCAAAATTCTTGCAAATATCCTGCTTAGTATGAGTAGGAGACATACTCCTCTATAATTATTTGGGTTTTTTCTATCTCCTTTTTTGTGCAGAGGTATAACCAAACCCACTTTCAATTGTTTTGGCCACTGACTTGCAGGTGTTTCCCATAATTTTCTAATTTCATTGAAAATGATGCCTTTAACTTTCGGGTGTGCCATTTTTATGAATCTTAACCTTATTGCATCCCGCCCAGGGGCTGAATCTCTCATCTTGTTCAGTTCCTTCTGAATTTCATCGTCGTCTGGATGGGCTGTCATGAAATCTTGCCACCATTGTATTTTTTCCTGGCTTTTTTCCCTCACCTCTACCAGTTCAATTACCTGTTGCATTCTTCCTGGGTTTCCTTCGAAGCTTTCTTTCGTTATTTTTTCTAGGTGTTCCTTAAATGTTTCTTCTGAGAAGAGAAACAGGTTTTTTGCGTTGTTGTATTCTCCTCGTCTTTGTAATTGCCTTAGAAGGTCGTACATGACTCCTATCTTTCCTTCTTCACATGCTATTGTGCATTCTTCTGCTTTTTGGTCTCACCATTTTTCTTCCCATTCTTTCAGTTGGTTCTTGTATGCTCTCCTCGCCTGCTTCAATTCCTCTCTCGCTTCAATCAAACTCTGATCATATTCATCTGTTGCCCTTCTTTTTATTTCGTTTCTCTTTCTGAGTCCTTCTCTTATGTTTTCTTTCAGCTTTTCGACTTCTGTATGATGCTCTTCCATCCAGGGGTTTACTTGTGATGTCTTCTTTCCACATACTTCCAAAGCGGTTTCTCTCAGGATTTTTTCTACTTGGTTCCAGTCCACTCCCCTATTCTCGCTTAAGCATTTCTCTACTCGTTCTGAAGTTTTTTCTCGAAATTGATCTGCACACTCATCATCCATCAATCTTTCCCATTTTATGTTCGGTTGTCTGTTTTTCTGTTTCATTTTTATGAGCTTTTTGATTGCGGTTTTATTGGTGTGACTTTCAGCTTTATTTCCACTGGCTTATGATCCGACATAAAGGGCTTCAACTTTCCTACTTTGAAGGATCTTATCATGTCATGTCTATCTCGCGCTTTGGTTATGAAGCCATCGATCTCGTACCATTTCTTCAAGCTTGTATTCCACCATGTCCCTCTCTTCTTCTGGAAAAGAAAGAGTTCACCCAACATAGCTCATTTCCGATTATCCATTCCTGTAGTTCTTCACCCTGAATACTTGTCGATCGAAAACCAAACGAACCTTTATTCGCATTCGTAAGTAGAAGTCGGCTTGTTTGTCCAATTTGAGCGTTGAAGTCTCCTCCTATCAGTATTCTCTTTTTGAGGTCACTGTGTTCACTTGTCTGTCAAGTTCACTTCTTATGTTTGCCAGCTCGTATTCGTATCCGTTACTTCCTCTCACTCGGTGATATACTGATATAACAATTATATTTGAAAACTCAACCATTGTTAATCTGTCATTTGGCTGCCATTGTTTTCCTTGCATGTCCCACACACTGAAAACATTTTCTGTCATCAAGATCCCACATTTCCTTGAGTGGACTAAGTATATTCTCTTGCCTCCGTGGGTATACCGCCTAATTCCATCTGCTCTCGCATTCAACTCTGACACACATACAATGTACCATCCCCGTTCTATGTACTGCTTTACTATTTCGCCAAATCTGCTCTTGTAGATATTAGCCCTCCTTACATTCCATGTAGCTACCTTCAGTCCCGCGTTTGCCCATTGCTCTTCTTTCTCTTTCTTTTATGACTCCTCTTCTCTATGCGCTTCTTTAACCGCATTCTAGTTCTCGCTGCCTTTTGTAACGTTGTCCTTGGGCCTGGATTCGTCTCTATATCGTTCATTAGTTTGTTGTCTATTTCCGCCTCTCTTGCTCTTCTGTTTAGGCCTACCGTTTTTCCCTTGTATTGTTTGTTTGCCTTCGAAAGATTTAAGGAGCTCGGACTGTTGGCTAGACAGCCTTCCCTCCGGTGAAGAAACAAATTTGTGGCATCACCAACCTCCTCTGCTTCTTTTTCGGCTCCTAATTAGCCAGGAGATATGAAACTCCTGCCCGCTTGGCCCCAATCGTGAAGGTAGGACCCCTTTGTCAAGCCATCGTCATCATCATCATCATCATCATCATCATCATCATCATCATCTTCTTCTTCTTCTTCTTCTTCCTCTTTTGTCGCCGTTAGGCATGAGGTGTGCAGTTGATTGTGTCACTGATCCGAGGCCATGCAGGCCCTTGATTTTTGGTGTCTTGCCAGATTGGTAGCAGTTACATTTGCACCGCAATATGTGCATATTGTTCTCTTTGAGACATACTTTCTTGCAGTCTGTGCACTAGCCTGATCTGATCTTCTATCTTGGGTTTCTCTCTCTTTTTGCACATTGTTCCTCAGTTCACAGCTCCTTACATGTCTTGCATAATTTGCCCTTCCGACCAAGTTATTACAAATCCTGCATTCCTTTCTTTCTCCTTCTATTCTTCCACCCTTGCATGCTTTGGAATGGTTTCTCCATGTTGCTTCTTGTCTAAATTGGCCATTGCATTTTTGACATCTAAAAGTTGGTGCATTTTCCACTGTTCTGTGAAGTCTTTTCTGATGAATGACCAATCCAGCTTTCGTTCTGAATGTTCTGCCACACCCTTCGTATTTGCATTTGTTGTCGTTCTGTACCTCGTACTGTGATCTTCTCTCAATAATTTCTTCATCATCATGTCTTCTATACTGGTGCCCCTGTTGCTTCTCGAATTGTTCTATGTGTCTCATTCTACTTTCGACCATATTTTTCCATTTCACTCTATCCATCGCTATTCTTTCTACTTCATGGACTTCTATATTTGCTTCCTTCAATAGTCTATGCCAGTAAGCAAGCGTTGTCATCTTTCTTTTCCTTGGTTTTCTCCCCATCTCCATTCGTCTGATCCAACCCATCGTCGCCTGTTTTACTAATCTCTCATCTGACATTCTTGCAATGTGACCAATTCTTACTAAGTGGCTCTTCTCTATTTTGCTTCTGATTGTCATAACATCTAGCTCGTTTCTTACATCTTGCATATTCATGTGATTCCTCTCCATCTGTCTCAAAGGTTCCTCTTTCTTGTTACTCCATATGTATCTATACCTCTTGTCTACCCAACTTTGAATTCTTTTTGTCTCCGATTTTGAAAAAGGTCTCACTGCAGCATTGAACAAAATGGTACTTTCCACGCAGGTTTCTACTACTTTGGCTTGCGTTTTCTTGCTGAGCTTACATTTCATAAATCTCTTCTTTATTTGCATCCACGTTCTTGCTGCTCTCTTTATTCGCATTTTAGTATCATGTTCATTTCCCATATATGTTCCTAACATACGGATTTCCTCACTGTCTCTTGCTCCGAATTCCATTTTCTCCTCCTTTGATTCATTGGTTCTCTCTTCAAACTCCCCCATGACTTTCTGGATTATTTGCTTGCCTTCGTCTATTTCGTCATTCATTCCAATGATAGTGGTGTCATCAGCAAACAAAGACATTGTTAGTGTTGTATTCTTGGCTTCTGAGTTGAACGTGTTCTTTACATTCTTCGGTGGAAGTGAATGGCCAGGCATAAACGACCACTCAATGCCTACTTTTCTGTTATTTTTCTCTGCTTCACATGCTCTTTCCTTTTCTGCAACTCGAATAACCGCCTGATGGAATATGTTAAAAATAACCGGAGATGTTGCACATCCTTCTCGTAGTCCTCTCTGTGGAATGAACTTCGTACTGTCTCTTTCTTCCCCCCTGACTCTGTACGATGTAAACTCGTGTAGGTCTTTCAGCTTGTCAATTACTTTGTTTGGTAGTCTATATTTCTCTAGTATGGCCCATAGTATTGGTCGACTCACCCTTGGGTATGCTTTTTTTAGATCTAGGAGTATAGCCATCTCGTTTCTTTCCTCCCTTCCATTGCCTATTACTTCCATATTTCGAACTACTTTCACATCTTCTTGGATTCTTACAAAGATTTGCGTTGCATCAGCCGTCGATCTTCCTTGTCTAAAACCTGCTTGATTCTCATCTAGTGCTCCAGTAGCTTCTGCCCAATTTCGTAGCCTTGTCGCCAAAATTCTGGCTAAGATTCTGCTCATGATTGGGAGTAAGCATATTCCTCTGAAATTATTCATATCCTTTTTATCTCCTTTCTTATGTAGTGGGATGATTATTCCAACTTTCTGTTCCTCATTCCATCTGTGTGCGGGGTTTTCCCACAACCACTGGATCTGTCTATACACACTTTTTTCTGATCTCATCTCCTGTTTCTCTAATGTACCTCAAACGTATCTCGTCCTCTCCCGGTGCTGCATCTTTCATCTTCGCTATTTCATTCTTTATTTCCTCAAAACTCGGAATCTGGACAATTAATTCGTTGTTTCTCTCCAACGTCTCTTCCTCCACCTTCAGTTCCACCACCTTTTCAACTGTCTTTGATATTTGGTCCGGACTGTTTTCATATCGCTCATGAGTGATTTTCTCGAGATGACCTTTAAATTCCTCTTCGGTAAAAAGCATTATGGACTTGCTGTTGTTGTACTCTCCTCTTCTTTGCAGCCTCTGCAGTATTTTGTACATCGTCCCAATTTGTCCCATTTGGCATGCTTGTTGGCACTCTTCTGCTAATTGATTCCACCAATTTTCCTCCCATTGTCTTAACTCTCTTTTGTATTTTGTTCGTTTCTCTGTTAGCCTTGTTTTGGCTATAATGTACTCATTGCTTGTTCTGTCTCCTGTCTGCCGTATCACTCGATTTCTCTCTCTCAGTGCCTCACGTATCTCTGCTTTCAGTCGCATTGCATCTTCCTCGTGTTGGTTCATCCATGGGTTTGTTTGTTTCTCTCGTTTGCCACATACTTCCTCCGCTGTGGCTCTAAGTATTTTACCCAATGTTTCCCATTCTAGGTCTTCCATTTTCACGCCTCTTCTTGCCGCTTCTTGACTCGCTCTTTCTTCTGTTCTCTTTCTGTACAGCTCTGCTATTTCTCGATTCATCATTTTCTCCCAGATGATATTTGGTCTTTTCTTCTGTCTCCTCTCATTTGAATGTCTAGGTGTTTTCATTTTCATCTTCATTTCTACAATCTTGTGGTCGGATAGCATTTCATTGCTCTTGATTTTAAGAGCTTTTACAATTCTATGTCTGTCCTCCTCTTTTGTTATAAATCCATCAAGTTCATACCATGCTTTATTAGAGCGATTGAACCATGTGCCTCTTTTCTTCACTTGGAAAAATGAGTTAACCCAACATAACCCTTGTTCTGTGAGCCAGTCAATTATATCTTCTCCTTGCGGGTTTGTTCTTCTGAATCCATATCTTCCCACTGTGGTGGATTTGTCATACGCTCCTATATTTCTGCCAATCTGTGCATTAATATCCCCCCCAATAACGATAACCTTCTTTGTCGTACCCCCGTGTATCACTCTTTCTAGCTCTCTCCTCACTTCTTGTATCTGTTGTTCATATTGTACACTCCCCCTGACTGGTTGATATACCGATGACAGAACTGCATCTCTGAATTCCACTGTTGTTACTCTGTCTGCGGGGTACCACTTTCTTCCTTCCGTTTCCCATTTTCTGTACCATTTTCCTCTCATCAATACTCCTGTTTTCGTAGAATGTAGAAGGTACATACTTTCTCCATCTATCTCAAATTTTTTGATACCATGGCTAAAGGTGTTTAGCTCCGTCATACAGGTAATATCCATTCCTCTCCGCTTGCATAGTTTCGCTATTTCTCCAAACCTTCTTCCGTGTATATTGGCCCTCTGTACATTCCACGTTGCTATTGTTTTGTTTCCCTTGATCCATTCCTTCTGCAACGTTATTAATTTCTTAATTCTCCTTCGTGCTCTTCTCCTCTTTCTTCTGGTGTTTCTTGCTTGTCTCTGGACTTGGCTTGTTGGTCCTGGGTTTTTCTCCACATCTGTTTTCAATTTATCTTTCAAAAGAGCTCTCATAGCTCTCGGGTCAGTGACACAATGCACCGCATTGTAGGCCGACGATAGCTTTAAGGAGCTCCAGACATTGGCAAGGTGACTGTCCCTCCGTTGAGATCCTCTTTCCACGAGATCAAACGATTGATACCAGTATGATTCTCGCTTCTTTGAGGCCCCCTTTGACTTCCTTTTGTCAGGGTTTCCCCTGTCCGCTCGGTACCCAACGAGAAGGTATGAAGTCATGACCGAGCCATCATCATCATCATCATCATCATCATCATCATCGTCATCATCATCATCATCATCATCATCATCATCATCATCATCATCATTATCATCATCATCATCACCATCATCAACATCATCACCAACATGGCATTCATATCAAACGACCCCTACATTTTTCAAGAGTCAAAAATCTCAGCATTGAACGAACTCCCTGATATTCTTCTTGTACTGCTTTTCAAACGTCTTTCTTTATCTACCCAAGTGAATTAATAAAGCAAGAAATATGAAAAGTAATTTTATGCTTTACAACTTGCACATAAGCTTTAATGGAATAGCGTAGGACAAAACTTGCACGTCTGGAGATATTCCATTTCAATTTAAAAAGTTTCCAGTATTTCCCATGTGTTGTCTATCACAAAGTCGCCACCATAGTAACTGGATCAGCCAATAGCTCAATAACATTGTAATGATAACCCTACATCGGACTTTCATCCAAGCTTAAAAACCGGCAGCAATGGCTCTGACTAAGGTAACGCTTCAAGTTTTCTAGTCTTTTAGTGAAGGTAAAATCTGTGATGTCGCGCCATATCCATGCGTAACTAAATTCTCACAACTCTATTTCACCTCCATCATCACCACATGCACCTTATCATTGGCTCAATGCGTTCTAGATTCTAATTGAAGGTCTGTTTTGGCTTGGTATATGCAAGTTCATGGAAGAATACTAGATTGGACATAAGTGCAATGTTCCCTAGTCCTTCTCCTTAATTGCATCTCTCTGGATTTAGAGCAAGAACACAAAAACCTACCTGTTCTATCAATGTTTTTTTGACTTCATTTGACATCCAGTCGACTTCTGCTACTTTCAGGCGAACCTCTGCTTTTGTAGCTACTGCGGGCGTTAAAAACAAACATAAATTCTCAATAAGTTAGATAACAGATAAATGTACCAGTGAAATAATGAGGATGTTAACAAACCTGAGGTCGCTATTACGGTGGCCCAGAAGGGTCACGGCAAACTCAACTTCTTTCGCGACAAATTCACTCTGTTTCACGGCAAACTCACTTTCTCTCACGGCAAACTCAACTTCTTTCACGGCAAACTCACTTTCTTCTAAGGGAATCGCCTTGAAAGATCCGATTACTTCCTATACAAATATATCGTAGTTTCTGTACAAAATAGGAAGGACTGATAAAAGAATATTTTTACATGGGCTTTGAGTCAGGCCCGTACGAAGCTTGAATTCACAAGGGGGGTACAGCCATTATATATAATACATATATTTATATAATTCATGTCTTTATGCGAGGCACAGAGTCCTGGCCCCCAGGTCCCCCTTGGCTAAGGGCCTGCTTTGAGTACAAGAAGATTCTTTCTAGTCTGAAAGAAAGGCACAAGATATCGTCAAGTTTATCTAGGCTTAAAAGACGCTTGAAAATACTTGGCCTAAAACGAAGAAACAGTCGACGAGTCCTTCACTGCTGCATCCCAGTTGCATCTATTTCTCGCAAGATTTTTTCTACAGCACGCCTTGCATTTTCAGACGATGCAAAACGAAACGATATCCAACTAATGAGCCTAGGCGATCCAAAATCAATGTTATTTGTCCCTTGAGTTCTTCTTCAGTCAAAACACTGTTTCTTCGTTTCAGGCCAAAGTATTTTCAAGCGTCTTTCAGCCCAGACAAACTTAACGAGATTTTGTGCCTTTCTTTCAGAATAGAAAGAATCTCCGTGTACTCAAAGCCCATATAAAAACATTCTCTTATCAATCCTTCCTCTGTTGATTCCATTTTATACAGAAACTATAATATATTTGTATGGGAAGTAATCGGATCTTTGAAAGGGATTCCCTTGAAAGAAAGTGAGTTTGCCGTGAAAGAAGCTGAGTTTCCGTGAAAGAAGTTGAGTGTGCCGTGAGAGAAAGTGGGTTTGCGGTGAAACAAAGAGAGTTTGCCGCGAAGCAAAGTGAGTTTGCCGTGAAACAAAGTGAGTTTTCCGTGAAGAAGTTGAGTTTGCCGTGACCCTTCTGGGCCAACCTACGCTACAAAGTCTCTTAAACACAACAGCATATGATGGGTGAGACATACCATGGAAACAACGTCCATATTTCAAAAAGGACTAGAACTCCTACATAACCATATGAAAAAACGGAAGAACTGACCGGTATACACAGTTAAATAACACTGGGTATAGAATTCCAAAATAATTAAGACAATAGAATACTGCATAATACAACGGTAGCTAAAAATTCAAAATTTCCCCAATTTACAGATACAAATACAGATACAACAACATATACATATAAATACATACATACATATATATATATATATATATATATATATATATATATATATATATATATATATATATATATATATATATATATATATATTTATACATATATATATATATATATATAAATATATATATATATATAAATATATATATATATATAAATATATATATATATATATTTATTTATGTATAATAAATATATATATATATATCTATATATAAAGAATACACCACAAATATACTATCCTTTCAGTAAACGTTTCGAATAGAATCTTCATCAGTACTGATGACGATCAGTACTGATGTAGATTCTAATTGAAACGTTTATGAAAGGATAGTATATTTGTGGTTTATTCTTTTAATGTAATTTATATACGTTGTGGATGCGGCTTAGGATTAGTTTATATATATATATATATATATATATATATATATATATATATATATATATATATATATATATATATATATATATATATATATATATATATATATATATGCATATATATAGAGAGAGAAAGAATCAAAAATATACTTCACTTAAATTACAGACGTTTCGATAAGTATCCTCATCAGTGCTATATATGCATACTATGTATATACAGATATTTATCGAAACGTCTATTATAATTTACGTGAAGTACATTTTTTATTCTTTCTCTTATATATATTTATATACTATGCGAATGCGGCTCTGATTCAGTGGTTATATAAATATAACTAAATAAATAAATAACCATATATATACATATATATATATATATACATAAATATATAAATATATATATATATATATATATATATATATATATATATATATATATATATATATATATATATATATATATATATATATATATATGTATACATATATATATATAGAGAGAGGAAAACCCAAAGAAATGACATTTCCGTGATAGACAATTGTTACCAATTTGTCTTGTGGCTTGTTTACATATATATATATATATATATATATATATATATATATACATTTATGTAATTTATATACGTTGTGGATGCGGCTTAGGATTAGTTTATATATATATATATATATATATATATATATATATATATATATATATATATATATATATATATATATATATATATATATATATATATATATATATATATATATATATATATATATATATATATATATATATATATATATATATATATATATATATATATATATATATATATATATATATGCATATATATAGAGAGAGAAAGAATCAAAAATATACTTCACTTAAATTACAGACGTTCCGATAAGTATCCTGGTTACTCGCAAGCTACTAAGTTCATATATATATATATATATATATATATATATATATATATATATATATATGTATACATATATATATATAGAGAGAGGAAAACCCAAAGAAATGACATTTCCGTGATAGACAATTGTTACCAATTTGTCTTGTGGCTTGTTTACATATATATATATATATATATATATATATATATATATATATATATATATATATATATATATATATATATATATATATATATATACATTTATGTAATTTATATACGTTGTGGATGCGGCTTAGGATTAGTTTATATACATATATATATATATATATATATATATATATATATATATATATATATATATATATATATATATATATATGCATATATATAGAGAGAGAAAGAATCAAAAATATACTTCACTTAAATTACAGACGTTTCGATAAGTATTCTGGTTACTCGCAAGCTACTAAGTTCATATATATATATATATATATATATACATTTATGTAATTTATATACGTTGTGGATGCGGCTTAGGATTAGTTTATATACATATATATATATATATATATATATATATATATATATATATATATATATATATATATATATATATATATATATATATATGCATATATATAGAGAGAGAAAGAATCAAAAATATACTTCACTTAAATTACAGACGTTTCGATAAGTATTCTGGTTACTCGCAAGCTACTAAGTTCATATATATATATATATATATATATATATATATATATATATATATATATATATATCTATATATATATATATATATATATATATACATATATAAATATATATATATATATATATATATATATATATATATATATATATATATTTATATACATATATATATATATATATATATATATATATATATATATATATATATATATAAATATATATATATATATATATATACATATATATATATATATATATATATATATATATATATATATATATATATATATACATATATATATATATATATATATATATATATATATATATATCTATATATATATATATATATATATATATATATATATATATATATATATATAATAGTGATCAAAAACGCGCTGTAGCAACTTTTAGTTTCATGTTTCCAATCGTAAGGCTAAATATACTTATATATTTATATATTTAGCCTGACGATTGGAAACATGAAACTTAAAGTTGTTACAGTCCGTTTTTGATCACTATATTATTCTTATTCAAGCTCTACGTAAGTATTGAGCACTTTATACAGGCCTAGGTTATCTGTATTACTATATATATATATATATATATATATATATATATATATATATATATATATATATATATATATATATATATATATATATATATATATATATATATATATATATATATATGTATGTATATATATATATATGTGTGTGTGTGTGTGTGTGTGTGTGTGTATAGATATACATATATGTGTATATTTATATATATATATATATATATATATATATATATATATATATATATATATATATATATATATATATATATATATATATATATATATATATATATATATATATATATATATATATATATATATATATATATATATATATATATATATATATATATATATATATATATATATATATATAAATATATAAATATATATATATATATATATATATATATATATATATATATATATATATATATATATATATATATATATATATATATATATATATATATATATATATATATATATATATATATATATATATATATATATGTGAAAAGTCTGTTGGTACAACAGAACTTCACTATAGCACGAAAAAGTGGGAACCTTTAGCATACTGAGAGCTTTTGTCGTCCGACACTCGTCAGAGTATGAAACGTTGGATAGCGACCGAAAGGTGAAACGAAATATATAGCCAGATGCGGGGGCACGTGATATGATGAATAATGCGTCTATTTGGCTCTATGATTGGCCAATTAGCACCTATTCACCATTGTCTACTTGAAGAGTCCAAGTGAAAAAGCGAACTCTTTTTGTTTACACAAGTCTTTTTGACTCAAAACCCTGTCTTGTGTAAACAAAAAGAGTTCGTTTTTTCACTTGGACTCTTCAAGTAGACAATGGTGAATAGGTGCTAATTGGCCAATCATAGAGCCAAATAGACGTATTATTCATCATATCACGTGTCCCCGCATCTGGCTATATATTTCGTTTCACCTTTCGGTCGCTATCCAACGTGTCATACTCTGACGAGTGTCGGACGAAAAAGCTTTCAGTATGCTAAAGCAATGTTCCCGCTTTTTCGTGCTATAGTGAAGATATATATATATATATATATATATATATATATATATATATATATATATATATATATATATATATATATATATATATATATATATATATATATATATATATATATATATATATATATATATATATATATATATATATATATATATATATATATATATATGTGTGTGTGTGTGTGTGTGTGTGTGTGTGTGTGTGTGTGTGTCTGTCTGTGTGTGTGTGTGTGTCTGTCTGTGTGTGTGTGTGTCTGTCTGTGTGTGTGTGTGTGTGTGTGTCTGTCTGTGTGTGTGTGTGTGTGTGTGTGTGTGTCTGTCTGTGTGTGTGTGCTGACATGACCTACGTTGTGGGGACAGATATGTAGCTACACACCAGCCTTGTGGGGACTGTCGTACTTGTGGGGACAATTTTTCTGTCCCCACAAGGTACATTGCCTAGATGCCTTTAAAACGTCATTTGCAGACCTTCTACACGGTTTTCGTGATGTCCCCACAAGGTGTGTGTATGGTGTGTATGTGTATATTTGTGGGGACATTTTAACACTCATGTCACTTTTCCAACCTAGTGCTTGTGGGGACAAATTATACACAAACTGAAAAAATCCTATTTCTGACCACATTCATTCATTATTACATCAGCCAAACTGTTACTCTTTTAAAATCGTATCTATGAAGTCCTAAATTACCGTTAAAACTAGCTTAACTCTGCCAGGATGATTGACTGCAAAATTCAACACAATTTATATTTGATTTCCCTGAAAATCACATTCTGTAATCATTGATATCCTTTTGCAGTAGACTCACTTTGTGCAATTGTAGATCAAAGGTGCGTATATCTATTTGGGGAATGTGTGGACTGTGGTGAGAGCATAGCTGTGGATTGCACTGATGTTAAACGAGTTTCAACTATCGAGTTGCTTTCTTTTACTTAGAGATCGACCGAAAGTTTGAAAATGACTCTTTCCACCATGTATTGAGTGAACCGAATAAGCATATGGGGAATGAAAGTAAATAGGAAAGTTGTTCATCGAAGTATATCCATGTGTTTTATGTTCAAATCCACATTGTTGTTCTATCCCCAATTATTAATTTTCAGATCATATTTGAAACCCAAATATCATTCATGATCCCCGATTATGTATTGCTGAAGAGTAGCTATATAGCTTTTTTGAGACTTATCCTATAGTACTGAGCTCGTCCAATTCTGTGTTGTGTTGCTAGTAACATTTGGGGAACATCTATCATAAAATTTGCTCATCTCATTGTCTGTACTTTATGTTATATAACATAAATATCTTCAGAAGGAGTGCGTATATATTTCTACAACATATTCATATATCTACTGTGAACCCCAAAAGTATCTACATATCAATGTTTGAACTATATGCTTATATACCTTACATTTCCCCAGAACGTGTGAATATATATATATATATATATATATATATATATATATATATATATATATATATATATATATATATATATATATATATATATATATATATATATATATATATATATAGATGACTCAAATTGCTCCAATCACAAAGAAATTTTTAAAGACATAAATAGACCCTCAAGAAAAAATTCCAACTCTTAAAACATTTCGGCACAAGCCTTCATCAGTTATTAACAGCCTTCCGAAATGTTTTAAGAGTTGGAATTTTGTCTTGAGGGTCTATATATATATATATATATATATATATATATATATATATATATATATATATATATATATATATATATATATATATATATATATATATATATATATATATATATATATATATATATATATATATGTATATATATATATGTATATATATATATATATATATATATATATATATATATATATATATATATATATATATATATATATATATATATATATATATATATATATATATATATATATATATATATATATATTATATATATATATATATATATATATATATATATATATATATATATATATAGATATGTTAAAACGAAGAGAACTAGTTAAAACGATATGTCTCACATATGTTAAAACCTTAAAACGATATGTCTCACGTATCCTATCTCCCCCAACAAACTTATCAATTATAGTAACAAGAATGTCTTCCAGAAACCCATGGTGTCCCTCCTCAGAAAAGTGCCTAAAGAAGTCCATCTGGGGAACTGAAGACCCTGACCTAAACCTACGATAGCATGCCTTATAATTATTAATCCTAAGCCTAAAAGGCGTGCTAGTACTACCCACATACTGGAAATTACACACAACACAATCAAACAAGTACACAACATTCGACGAATCACAATTAAATGAAAAGTTAATCTTACATTCCTTCTTAGTTACGTGGGAATGGAAACTATCATTATCAGACATAGATTGACACACTTGACATCTGGACTTTTCACAATGAGCACAACCCCTTTTATACAGTTATTGTTGTAAGTAAGTCTAGCACTAACTAATATATCCTTAAGGTTCTTACATCATCTAAATGCAGTGACCGGAGGTTCAGGAAAAACCAACCTATGCTCTTCCAAATTGGAAAGCATAGGGTGGAGATCCCTTAATGTTTCCCCACACTGTTGAGCGCTGGATGGTATTTAATAACTAATGGAATTATATCATCCCTCCCCGGGTTGGGTTCCCTACCTGTCGTAGCTAGAAGAGTCCCCCTATCCAATCTATGTACCCTGTCTATCTGTTCATTAACCAGTGACTCTTCATAGCCCCTATCGTTTAACCATCCAGTCAACTCACCTAACCTACTCTGAAACTGACGATCCTCCGAACATATCCTACGGTACCTAAGGGCTTGACTATAGGGGATCGCCTTCTTAGTATGCCATGGATGACAAGATTTCCTATGCAAGAACTGATTTGTATCGGTTGGCTTGCAAAGCAAATCAGTTGTCATAACTCCCCCTTCCCCATAGTGACCTGGACATCTAAAAAGTTAATAGTTGCTCCGGGAATACTCGCTAGTAAATTTAATGGTGTCATGGCTACTGTTGAGATAGTTGATGAAAAGCTTCAGGTTCTCCTCCCCATGGGTCCACATAAAGAAAACATCATCGATGAATCTCATCCAGACCAGTGGTTTGTTCACCGAAGCCTCCAATAACCTCTCTTCCAACCCACTCATAAAGAGATTAGCATAGGCCGGAGCGAACTTCATGCCTATTGCTGCCCCTTGCTTCTGCCTATATATCTTACCGTTAAATTCAAAATAGTTGTCATTAAGGACGAGGGATGCCAACCCAACTAGGGTGTCAGTAGCCACGGTTGAATTAACTCTCCCATCTGATGCTTCCGTCATAGCCCCAAGACCCTCCCCATGGGGGTATACTTGGATAAAGCCCTACTACATCAACAGTGCAGAGAAAAGCCCCATCCGGTATGCTACCTAACTTACCTAGTTTAGCTAAAAGGTGGTTAGTATCCTTAACGTAAGACCTAGTGAAGCTTGTTGTTTTCTTGAGAGCAGAGTTTCGATGACAGAAATACGATAGTATCTGATATACTATACTACACAGATCACTGAAATTAACTAACTTGTAACAGAACCCTAACCCCTTATATACCCTATGGGATAATAATTATGTAATGCTTCTAGAGTAAAATTAAGCATGATACAGCATAAGTCATATACTAAATTAAACGATATTACATCATATCAAGTAATCATATTGTTACGTCGGCATTACGGTGCTTGTCCTATGCAGTTCCGGTTTGCTTCGTCATCAATGTTGAGTGTCTATTTTTAACAAAGCTGACCAACGGGTTGAGGTGGTGATCTAAATACTCCGATACATGCTCTGTTATGCTACCACAATTAGACATGACTGGACGCCCCTTAACACTACTAAGACCCTTATCGAGCTTAAGTAAAAGATTAAATCTACCTAGCATAGAATCATTAACTTCTACATAGTCAGACACGTCTTCTATACACGGATCCTCCTCCCTTAATTTCTCTAACCTATCCTTAATAGTCTTACCCAGTTCTACAGTAGGGTCCACCTCAAATTCCTCGTAAACTAGCCTATCATATATATATATATATATATATATATATATATATATATATATATATATATATATATATATATATATATATATATATATATATATATATATATATATATATATATATATATATATATATATATATATATATATATAATATATATATATATATATATATATATTATATCACTACACTGTAGTAAGTCCATACGGACTCATCGGACCTAGAACATTTAACGTGTATACTATAATCTTTTAGGATTGATATTTGCCACATAATAGTAAGCCCTATATCTACTGTTGACCCCGAAAGTGTCTAATTATCAGTGTCTGAACTCTATGTTATATAACTTAAATGTCCCCACAAGGTGTGTGTATACATCACTATAATATATTAAGTCCTATATCTACTGTTGACCCCGCGAGTGTCTAATTATCAGTGTCTGAACTTTATGTTATATAACTTAAATGTCCCCACAAGGTGTGTGTATATATCACTACAATATAGTAAGTCCTATATCTACTGTGAACTCTGAGAGTGTCTAATTATCAGTGTCTGAACTTTATGTTATATAACTTAAATGTCCCCACATGGTGAGTGTATATATCACTACAATATAGTAAGTCCTATATCTACTGTTGACCCCGAGAGTGTCTAATTATCAGTGTCTGAACTTTATGTTATATAACTTAAATGTCCCCACATGGTGAGTGTATATATCACTACAATATAGTAAGTCCTATATCTACTGTTGACCCCGAGAGTGTCTAATTATCAGTGTCTGAACTGTATGTTATATAACTTAAATGTCCCCACAAGGTGTGTGTATACATCACTACAATATAGTAAGTCCTATATCTACTGTTGACCCCGAGAGTGTCTAATTATCAGTGTCTGAACTGTATGTTATATAACGTAAATGTCCCCACAAGGTGTGTGTATACATCACTACAATATAGTAAGTCCTATATCTACTGTTGACCCCGAGAGTGTCTAATTATCAGTGTCTGAACTGTATGTTATATAACTTAAATGTCCCCACAAGGTGTGTGTATACATCACTACAATATGGTAAGTCCTATATCTACTGTGGACACCAAGAGTGTCTAATTATCAGTGTCTGAACTCTATGTTATATAACTTAAATGTCCCCACAAGGTGTGTGTATACATCACTACAATATAGTAAGTCCTATATCTACTGTTGACCTCGCGAGTGTCTAATTATAAGTGTCTGAACTTTATGTTATATAACTTAAATGTCCCCACAAGGTGTGTGTATATATCACTACAATATAGTAAGTCCTATATCTACTGTGAACTCTGAGAGTGTCTAATTATCAGTGTCTGAACTTTATGTTATATAACTTAAATGTCCTCACATGGTGAGTGTATATATCACTACAATATAGTAAGTCCTATATCTACTGTTGACCCCGAGAGTGTCTAATTATCAGTGTCTGAACTGTATGTTATATAACTTAAATGTCCCCACAAGGTGTGTGTATACATCACTACAATATGGTAAGTCCTATATCTACTGTGGACACCAAGAGTGTCTAATTATCAGTGTCTGAACTTTATGTTATATAACTTAAATGTCCCCACAAGGTGAGTGTATACATCACTAAAATATAGTAAGTCCTATATCTACTGTTGACCCCGAGAGTGTCTAATTATCAGTGTCTGAACTTTATGTTATATACCTTAAATGTCCCCACAAGGTGAGTGTATACATCACTACAATATAGTAAGTCCTATATCTACTGTGGCCTCAAAAGTGTCTAATTATCAGTGTCTGACCTGTATGTTATATAACTTAAATGTCCCCACAATGTGCGTGTGTATATCACTATAATATAGTAAGTCCTATGTGGACCCCGAGAGTGTCTAATTATCAGTGTCTGAGCTTTATGTTATATAACTTAAATGTCCCCACAAGGTGTGTGTATACATCACTACAATATAGTAAGTCCTATATCTACTGTTGACCCCGAGAGTGTCTAATGATCAGTGTCTGACCTTTATGTTATATAACTTAAATGTCCCCACAAGGTGTGTGTATACATCACTACAATATAGTAAGTTCTATATCTACTGTGGCCCCAAAAGTGTCTAATTATCAGTGTCTGAACTTTATGTTATATAACTTAAATGTCCCCACAAGGTGAGTGTATATATCACTGCAATATAGTAAGTTCTATATCTACTGTGGACCCCGAGAGTGTTTAATTATCCAGTGGCCGCGCATTGATTTCAAAAGTGGGGGGGGGGGGCCAAGCTTACAAATATATCTCGTAATATATTTTTGTAAGTCTCGTATTTATATATATATAAATATATTTATATGCATATATGAGTTATGTATAGTTATATTACCGATTATCACTGTGCTTTAGACCAGTGTTTCCCCAACCATTTTTATGATACGGCACCTGTTCTACATAAAAAAATCACACGGGATACTACCAAATAAATATGTGAAAATACACAGCTAGTGAAGTACGGCCCCTGGTTGATTCCTTATTTCCTAATATCTACTATATTTATCAATCGTTTGTCACTGCTGCTGTCTCTCAAAGCATCACTGATTACCAACTGCAGCCAGTTCATTAAGATAAACATAAGACGATTCATTGTCTGCGTGGAATCAGTAATTTTTTGACAAATGAAGCGAGAGTTTCCAGTTTTTCACAGCACACCTGATGATCTCTTACAGTACACTAGTGTGCCGCGGCACGGTGGTTGGGAGACACTGCTTTAGACAAAAAGTATAGAAGTCTAAATTTTAAGATCTCTGTCCAGTTGTTGAAGCTATTGGCTCTTTAAATCGCTCTCTGTAAACAAACAAAATTCGTTTCTGCGATTTGGACGCTTTTCAACAAATTCATTAGCAACTTTGACCAGTGGCAGCTTATCTACAAGAAATTTGCTTCAATTCAAAATAGAAAGGGAGTTGAATCTCGGTTGTTTCATTGTTGACCGTAGCCATGTTTTAATTCTTCTAGCCATAGAAAAAGATCTTTCAGGTGTTGCAGTCATAGCACCACTGACCAATACAACTTTCACAATGAAAACGATATTTGGTATTAGTGATCTCTTGGTTGTAGAAATGGCTTGAAGACTGGTTGAAATATACAGGAAAGCATGATGTCGAAAGTCAACAAAAACACGTAACGTTTTCTCATATCACCACACAGAAGGTCAGGGAATGTAAGCCAACGAAAATCAATGGTCACAGGCGTATTATAATCAACCTACTGCTGATGATAACTTTTTAATATCGGAGCTAATCTTTTATAGAAATGAAAAGAGCCAAACAGCCAAATAAATCCTCTAAACCAAACTAAATTGTCTAGGCCAAACAAGTTCAGAAAAAGTCAAATTTCTGGAATTTGGCTTAGATACAGCCAATGCACCAACTCTGGAGTAAAATTCCTTTCCTCTATGCTCCTAATTCTTAACTAAAATCATTATTACGGGTTGTAGAAATGTCACTGAAGTAAAGCTACTAAGCATCACACAGCTTTCTAACTGAAACATTTATATCTGAAAAAAAGTGGAGGGGCCATGGCCACCCCGGCCCCCCTGTTGCGCGGCCCCTGTTATCAGTGTCTGAACTTTATGTTATATAACTTAAATGTCCCCACAAGGTGCGTGTGTATATCACTATAATATAGTAAGTCCTATGTTGACCCCGAGAGTGTCTAATTATCAGTGTCTGAGCTTTATGTTATATAACTTAAATGTCCCCACAAGGTGAGTGTATAAATCACTATAATGTAGTAAGTCCTATATCTACTGTTGACCCCGAGAGTGTCTAATTATCAGTGTCTGAACTGTATGTTATATAACTTAATTGTCCCCACAAGGTGAGTGTATAAATCACTATAATGTAGTAAGTCCTATATCTACTGTGGACCCCGAGAGTGTCTAATTATCAGTGTCTGAACTTTATGTTATATAACTTAAATGTCCCCACAAGGTGTGTGTATACATCACTACAATATAGTAAGTCCTATATCTACTGTGGCCCCAAAAGTGTCTAATTATCAGTGCCTGAACTCTATGTTATATAACTTAAATGTCCGCACAAGGTGTGTGTATACATCACTACAATATAGTAAGTCCTATATCTACTGTGGCCCCAAAAGTGTCTAATTATCAGTGTCTGAACTTTATGTTATATAACTTAAATGTCCGCACAAGGTGAGTGTATACATCACTACAATATAGTAAGTCCTATATCTACTGTTGACCCCGCGAGTGTCTAATTATCAGTGTCTGAACTTTATGTTATATAACTTAAATGTCCCCACAAGGTGAGTGTATACATCACTACAATATAGTAAGTCCTATATCTACTGTGGCCCCAAAAGTGTCTAATTATCAGTGTCTGAACTTTATGTTATATAACTTAAATGTCCCCACAATGTGAGTGTATATAACACTACAATAGAGTAAGTCCTACATCTACTGTTGACCTCAAGAGTTTCTAATTATCAGTGTCTGAACTCTATGTTATATAAGTTAAGTGTCCCCACAAGGTGTGCGTATATATCGGTGGAGTACAGTAAGTGCTGTATCTACTGTGGACCCAGAGAGTTTCTAATTATTAGTGTCAGATCATATGCGAATCCCAAATATCATTCATGATCCCCGATTATGTATTACTGAAGAGCAGCTATATAGAACATCTATCATAGAATTTGCTCTCTCTTGCGAACCCCCTGCATCCCCCACAAAACAGCGACAATTTTACCGATTCGATCAGTTTATCCGCTATGTTTTATATTTCTTTCTATTTGTCACTCTATCAAAGTTTTTCACTTTAATGGTTATAGCCACCATATATTCTTATGCTGTTGACAGTAGGTTTAACTGGTACAGAAGCTGAAACACACATAGAAAAGCGCGAGCGACAAAATTTAACACACAATCTATATAACTCACCTGACATAACTCATCATCATCATCATTATCAGTATCATCATCATCCCCATTATCTTCATTTTTATACTCAATTCAATCATCTATAGCTCCTTAATTCTACTGTACTCTGTAGGTCCCTGGTATCACATATTGTTCTTCCCAAACATAAGATGGTGTAACTCCTATCATGCATGACATGTATTTTCTTGTTGATTACACTGAAGTTAGCTGTTTCAATCCTCAAGGAGTGGAGTTTTACATTCTATCTCACTTCACTTAAGTTTTGCGCCATAAAAGTTTGCATTTGGAAAGTATGCTGACTTTTCAGAGTCTATGCAGGAAACAACTTATTTTAAACCTTTGCTGGGACATATTATATTTACAAAGGAATCTTTTGAAAAGAAACTTAGGAAAAGTATAGTCTAGCTATCTGGTAAAGCAAAAACTCAAAATTTCCCTCCTCTCCGCGAACCATGGTGGCGCCTTTCGAAGAGAGCTCCAAATAAGTAGCAACATTCACAATCACTAAGCTTAAGAAATATGCCTGATCATAGCTCTCAGACATGCTTGATGGCAAACTGTAAGTATACAGTTCAGTATTTTTCTTGAAAGCACTAGATTGAGACTATGAACGAAACTGTGTTTCCCAGATATCTCTGGCTAGACTAGCCAATAGGCACAGAATCAAAACTTGTTCCCACAGCAATTCGTCTAAATTCGTTTGCCTTTCAGCCCCCCCCCCCAAACACTTTTTAAAATGCTGTACAGTTCCTGCTCTTTCAATAGAAAGATATTCTTTTCCCAATGTTAAGTTGACATAGACCAATATTTATCTATTGTTCCATGTCCATTCCACACCATAGTTCCACTACCAATATAGTAACATTCTCTTTAGTCATTAAAGACACTTACAGATTTATTAATGTCACTTGATAATACACCCAATAATAAGTTTCTTGCTATCTTCATGAACTTGTACACACAATCTGTGTGTATTCTATTATATGGATACATCTGTCCCTTCTCCCCTGTCACCTCTACGTGATAATTAACAATCGGCGATAATCTCAAATAGGTCCTATCTGCTGCATACAGTGCTACGAAGATGTCTATACCAGATGGGCATATCTTATTTTTCGCACCCGTCATAACTCAGCAATACTCACATACCATTTAACTTCAATTTATTGCATTCCACATATCCAGAATTACATATACTCTCCCCCCTCCACCTCCTCAATTCCCATTACCCAGCCTTTACGTTAGTGAGTCCACTAACAGTCATACCTCCAGTACCAAGATTGTACCATTCTCTTTAATATTTACTGATTTTGACGAGCTAATAGGCCATGTTGTATCTCGAACAAGACACTTTTCTCACTCAAGTAGATAGCAATAAGAAACTATCTGATTCTCCGCACACATTAAACTTATATATTCATTCATGTCACTTGGTAATACGCCCAATAATATTTCCGTCCCTTTTTACATGAACCTGTCCCTACAATGTGTGTGTATTCTAGTTATAAGGATACATCTGCCCCTTCTCCCTTTTCAACCCTATGTGATGCTTTCCAATTCAGCGATAATCTCAAATGCGTTCTATCTGCTATATACAATGCTATGAAGATGTCTATATCAGATGAGCGCATATTATTGTTCGCACCCCTCATAACTCAGTAATACTCACATACCATATTACTTAGGTTTATTGCATTCCACATGTCTAGACTTAGCTATACTCTCCCCCCCTCCACCCCTATTCCCATTACCCAGCCATTTACGTTCGTGAGTCCACTACAAGTCATAGCTCTAGTACCAATATTGCAACTTCCTCTCTAATATATACTCATGTTGACGAGTTAGTCGGCCATATTGTGTTTCAACCCAGAGACTTCTTTCACTCAGTTAGATAGCAATAAGAACCTATCTGATTCTCTGAACATACAACATTTTTATATTTAAACATGTCACTTTGCAATACACCCAATAATATTTTCCTCCCTGTCTTCATGAACATGTCCCCACAATATGTGTGTATTCTAGTTATAAGGATACATCTGCCCCTTCTCCCTTGTGAACCCTACGTGATAATGTCCAATCGGTGACAATCTCATATGCGGTCTATCTGCTGTATACAGTGCTATGAAGATGTCTATGTCAGATGAGCGCATCTTATTGTTCGCACCCCTCATAACTCAGCAATACTCACATACCATTTAACTTACATTTATTGCATTCCACATATCTAGACTTACCTATACTCTCCTCGCTCCACCCCCCATTCTCATTATCCACCCATTTACGGTAGTGAGTCCATTAAAAGCCATAGCTCCAGTAGCAATATTGTAACATTCTCTTTAATATTTACTGATTTTGACGAGCTAATCGGCCATATTGTATTTCGAAGAAGACACTATTTTCACACAAGTAGATAGCAATAAGAAACTATCAGATTCTCCGGACAGATTACACATATATATTTATTCATGTCACTTGGTAATACACGCAATAATCTTTCCGTCGCTGTCTTCATGAACCTGTCCCCACAATGTGTGTGTAGTCTAGTTATAAGGATACATCTGCCCCTTCTCCCTTGTGAACCCTACGTGATAATTTCCAATCGGTGACAATTACAAATTGGTTCTATCTGATCCATACAGTGCTATGAAGATGTCTATATCAGATGAACCCACCTTATTAGTCCACTCCTCATACCTAAGCAATACTCACATAAGATATTACTTAGATTTATTGCATTCCACATTTCGAGAATTACCTATACTCTCCCCTCCTCCAGCCCTCAATCCCATTACCCAGCCATTAACGTTCGTGAGTCTACTAAACGTCATAGTTCTAGTACCAATATTGCAACATCCTCATGTTGATGAGTTAGTCGGCCATATTGTGTGTCAAAACAGAGACCTCTTTCAATCAGTTAGATAGCAATAAGAAACTATCTGATTCTCGGCACACATTAAACTTATATATTCAATCATATCACTTGGTAATACACCTAATAATATTTCCCTCCCTTTGCTAATGAACCTGTCCCCACAATGTGTGTGTATTCTAGTTATAAGGATACATCTGCCCTTCTCCTTTGTGAACCCTACGTGATAATGTCCAATCGGCGATAATCTCAAATGCGTCCTATCTGCTCTATACAGTTCTATGACGATTTCTATATCAGATGGACGCATCTTATTGTTCACACCCCTCATAACTCAGCAATACTCACATACCATTTAACTTACATTCATTGCATTCTACATGTCCAGAATTTCCTATACTCTTCCCCCCCCCCTCAAGCCCTCATTCCCATTACCCAGCCATGTATGTTAGTAAGTCCATTAAAAGCCATAGTTCCAGTATCAAAATTGTAACTTTCTCTTTAATATATATTGATGTTGAGGAGGTAATTGCCCATATTCTGTTTCGAACTAGAGACTTCTTTCAATGAAGTAGATAGCAATAGGAAACTATCTGATTCTCGGCACATATTAAACTTATATATTCAGTCATGTCACTTGGCAATACACCCAATAATATCTCCCTCCCTTTCGTCATGACCCTGTCCCCACAATGTGTGTGTATTCTAGTTATAAGGATACATCTGCCATTTCTCCCTTGTGAACCCTACGTGATAATGTCCAATCGGCGATAACCTCAAATGCGTCCTATCTGCTCTATACAGTTCTATGACGATTTCTATATCAGATGGACGCATCTTATTGTTCGCACCCCTCATAACTCAGCAATACTCACATACAATATTACTTAGGCTTATTGCATTCCCCATATCCAGAATTTCCTATACTCTCCCCCCCCCTCAAGCCCTCATTCCCATTACCCAGCCATGTATGTTAGTAAGTCCATTAAAAGCCATAGTTCCAGTATCAAAATTGTAACTTTCTCTTTAATATATATTGATGTTGAGGAGGTAATTGCCCATATTCTGTTTCGAACTAGAGACTTCTTTCAATGAAGTAGATAGCAATAGGAAACTATCTGATTCTCGGCACATATTAAACTTATATATTCAGTCATGTCACTTGGCAATACACCCAATAATATCTCCCTCCCTTTCGTCATGACCCTGTCCCCACAATGTGTGTGTATTCTAGTTATAAGGATACATCTGCCCCTTCTCCCTTGTGAACCATACGTGATAATGTCCAATCGGTGACAATCACAAATTTGGTCTATCTGATCCATACAGTGCTATGAAGATGTCTATATCAGATGAGCACATATTATTGTTCACACCCCTCATAACTCAGCAATACTCACATACCATATTACTTAGGTTTATTGCATTCCCCATATCCAGAATTTCCTATACTTTCCCCCTCCCTCCAGCCCTCACTCCCATTACCCAGCCATTTACGTTCGTGAGTCCACTAAAAGTCATAGCTCTAGTACCAATATTGCAACTTCCTCTTTAATATATACTCATGTTGACGAGTTAGTCGGCCATATTGTGTGTCACCACAGAGACTTCTTTCAATTAGTTACATAGCAATACGAAGTTATCTGATTCTCTGAGCATACAACACTTTTATATTTAAATATGTCACTTGGTAATACACCCAATAATATTTCCGTCCCTTTGCTCATGAACCTGTCCCCACAATGTGTGTGTATTCTAGTTATAAGGATACATCTGCCCCTTCTCCCTTGTGAACCCTACGTGATAATGTCCAATCGGTGACAATCTCAAATGCGGTCTATCTGCTGTATACAGTGCTATGAAGATGTCTATGTCAGATGAGCGCATCTTACTGTTCGCACCCCTCATAACTCAGCAATACTCACTACCATTTAACTTACATTTATTGCATTCCACATATCCAGAATTACCTATACTCTCCCCCCCCCTCCAGCCCTCATTCCCATTACCCAGCAATGAATGTTAGTGAGTCCATTAAAAGCCATAGTTTCAGTGTCACGATAGTAACTGTCTCCTTAATATATATTGATGTTGAGGAGGTAATCGGCCATGTTGTGTTTCAAACTAGAGACTTCTTTTAATGCAGTAGATAGCAATTAGTAACTATCTGATTCTCGGCACACATTAAACTTATATATTCAATCATATCACTTGGTAATACACCTAATAATATTTCCCTCCCTTTGCTCATGAACCTGTCCCACAATGTGTGTGTATTCTAGTTATAAGGATACATGTCCCCCTTCCTCCTTTTCAACTCTACGTGATAATTTCCAATCGGTTACAATCAGAAGCTGGATCCATCTGCTGCATACATTGCTATGAAGATGTCTATATCAGATGAGCACATCTCATTTTTGCACCCCTCCTATCTCAACAGTACCCACATAAGATATTGCTTATATTTATTGCAGTTGACATGTCCAGAATTCCATATACTCTTCCTCCCCCTTTCCCATTACCCACCCATTTACGTTCGTTAGGCCAATAAAAGCCATATGTCCATTACCAATTTTGTAACATTCTCTTTACTATTTACTGATGTTGACGAGCTAATCGGCCATATTGTGTGTCGAACCAGAACCTTCTTTCAATAAAGTAGATAGCAATAAGACACTATCTGATTCTTGGCACACATTAAATTTATATATTCAGTCACATCACTTGGTAATGCACCGAATAATATTTCCCTCCCTTTGCTCATGAACCTGTTCCCACAATGTGTGTGTATTCTAGTTATAAGGATACATGTCCCCCTTCCTCCTTTTCAACTCTACGTGATAACTTCCAATCGGCGATAATCTCAAATGCGTCCTATCTGCTCTATACAGTTCTATGACGATTTGTATATCAGATGGAAGCATCTTATTGTTCGCACCCCTCATAACTCAGCAATACTCACATACCATTTAACTTACATTCATTGTATTCTACATGTCCAGAATTCCCTATACTCTCCCCCCCCCTCAAGCCCTCAGTCCCATTACCCAGCCATGTATGTTAGTAAGTCCATTAAAAGCCATAGTTCCAGTATCAAAATTGTAACTTTCTCTTTAATATATATTGATGTTGAGGAGGTAATTGCCCATATTCTGTTTCGAACTAGAGACTTCTTTCAATAAAGTAGATAGCAATAAGAAACTATCTGATTCTCGGCACACATTAAATTTATATATTCAGTCATGTCCCTTGGCAATACACCCAATAATATCTCCGTCCCTTTCGTCATGAACCTGTCCCCACAATGTGTGTGTAGTTTAGTTATAAGGATACATCTGCCCCTTCTCCCTTGTCAATCCTACGTAATAATTTCCAATCGGTGATAATCTCAAATGCTGTCTATCTGCTGTATACAGTGCTATGAAGATGTCTATATCAGATGACCGCATCTTAATCCTCGCACTCCTCATAACTCAGCAGTACTCACATAACATATTACTTAGATTTATTGCATTCTACATGCTCAGAATTCCCTATACACCTCAGCTCCTCCCCCCTCCCCAATTCCCATTACCCATCCATTTACGTTAGTGAGTCCATTAAAAGACATAGTTCCAGTGTCAGCATTGTAGCTTGTTCTGTGATATATAGTGATGTTGAGGAGGTAATCGGCCTTATTGTGTTTCAAAGTACAGACTTCTTTCAATGACGTAGATAGCAATAAGTAACTATCTCATTCTCGGCACACATTAAACGTATATATTTATTCATGTCACTTGGTAATACACCCAATACTATTTCCGTCCCTTTGCTCATGAACCTGTCCCCACAATGTGTGTGTATTCTAGTTATAAGGATACATCTGCCCCTTCTCCCTTGTGAACCCTAAGTGATAATGTCCAATCGGTGACAATTACAAAGTGGTTCTATCTGATCCATACAGTGCTATGAAGATGTCTATATCAGATGAGCGCATCTTATTAGTCCACCCATCATACCTAAGCAATACTCACGTAAGATATTACTTAGATTTATTGCATTCCACATTTCCAGAATTACCTATACTCTCCCCCCCCCCTTCCAGCCATCAATACCATTACCCAGCCATTAACGTTCGTGAGTCTACTAAACGTCATAGTTCTAGTACCAATATTGCAACATCCTCTTTAATATATACTCATGTTGACGAGTTAGTCGGCCATATTGTGTGTCAACACAGAGACTTCTTTCAATCAGTTAGATACCAATAAGAACCTATCTGATTCTCGGCACATATTAACCTTATATATTCTGTAATGTCACTTTGCAATACACCCAATAATATTTCCGTCCCTTTGCTCATGAACCTGTCCCCACAATGTGTGTGTATTCTAGTTATAAGGATACATCTGCCATTTCTCCCTTGTGAACCCTACGTGATAATGTCCACTTCGGAGATAATCTCAAATGGGTCCTATCTGCTCTATACAGTTCTATGACGATTTCTATATCAGATGGGCGCATCTTATTGTTCGCACCCCTCATAACTCAGCAATACTCACATACCATTTAACTTACATTCATTGCATTCTACATGTCCAGAATTTCCTATACTCTTCCCCCCCCCTCAAGCCCTCATTCCCATTACCCAGCCATGTATGTTAGTAAGTCCATTAAAAGCCATAGTTCCAGTATCAAAATTGTAACTTTCTCTTTAATATATATTGATGTTGAGGAGGTAATTGCCCATATTCTGTTTCGAACTAGAGACTTCTTTCAATAAAGTAGATAGCAATAAGAAACTATCTGATTCTCGGCACATATTAAACTTATATATTCAGTCATGTCACTTGGCAATACACCCAATAATATCTCCCTCCCTTTCGTCATGACCCTGTCCCCACAATGTGTGTGTATTCTAGTTATAAGGATACATCTGCCCCTTCTCCCTTGTGAACCATACGTGATAATGTCCAATCGGTGACAATCACAAATTTGGTCTATCTTATCCATACAGTGCTATGAAGGTGTCTATGTCAGATCAGTACATATTATTGTTCACACCCCTCATAACTCAGCAATACTCACATACCATATTAACTAGGTGTATTGCATTCCACATATCCAGAATTTCCTATACTTTCCCCCTCCCTCCAGCCCTCACTCCCATTACCCAGCCATTTACGTTCGTGAGTCCACTAAAAGTCATAGCTTTAGTACCAATATTCCAACATCCTCTTTAATATATACTCATGTTGACGAGTTAGTCGGCCATATTGTGTGTCACCACAGAGACTTCTTTCAATTAGTTAGATAGCAATACGAAGTTATCTGATTCTCTGAGCATACAACACTTTTATATTTAAATATGTCACTTGGTAATACACCCAATAATATTTCCGTCCCTTTGCTCATGAACATGTCCCCACAATGTGTGTGTATTCTAGTTATAAGGATACATCTGCCATTTCTCCCTTGTGAACCCTACGTGATAATGTCCACTTCGGAGATAATCTCAAATGGGTCCTATCTGCTCTATACAGTTCTATGACGATTTCTATATCAGATGGGCGCATCTTATTGTTCGCACCCCTCATAACTCAGCAATACTCACATACCATTTAACTTACATTCATTGCATTCTACATGTCCAGAATTTCCTATACTCTCCCCCCCCCCTCAAGCCCTCATTCCCATTACCCAGCCATGTATGTTAGTAAGTCCATTAAAAGCCATAGTTCCAGTATCAAAATTGTAACTTTCTCTTTAATATATATTGATGTTGAGGAGGTAATTGCCCATATTCTGTTTCGAACTAGAGACTTCTTTCAATAAAGTAGATAGCAATAAGAAACTATCTGATTCTCGGCACATATTAAACTTATATATTCAGTCATGTCACTTGGCAATACACCCAATAATATCTCCCTCCCTTTCGTCATGACCCTGTCCCCACAATGTGTGTGTATTCTAGTTATAAGGATACATCTGCCCCTTCTCCCTTGTGAACCATACGTGATAATGTCCAATCGGTGACAATCACAAATTTGGTCTATCTTAACCATACAGTGCTATGAAGGTGTCTATGTCAGATCAGTACATATTATTGTTCACACCCCTCATAACTCAGCAATACTCACATACCATATTACATAGGTTTATTGCATTCCACATATCCAGAATTTCCTATACTTTCCCCCTCCCTCCGGCCCTCACTCCCATTACCCAGCCATTTACGTTCGTGAGTCCACTAAATGTCACAGCTTTAGTACCAATATTGCACCATCCTCTTTAATATATACTCATGTTGACGAGTTAGTCGGCCATATTGTGTGTCACCACAGAGACTTCTTTCAATTAGTTAGATAGCAATACGAAGTTATCTGATTCTCTGAGCATACAACACTTTTATATTTAAATATGTCACTTGGTAATACACCCAATAATATTTCCGTCCCTTTGCTTATGAACCTGTCCCCACAATGTGTGTGTATTCTAGTTATAAGGATACGTCTGCCCCTTCTCCCTTGTGAACACTACGTGATAATGTCCAATCGGTGACAATCTCAAATGCGGTCTATCTGCTGTATACGGTGCTATGAAGATGTATATGTCAGATGAGCGCATCTTATTGTTCGCACCCCTCATAACTCAGCAATACTCACATACCATTTAACTTACATGTATTGCATTCCACATATCCAGAATTACCTATACTCTCCCCCCCCTCCAGCCCTCATTCCCATTACCCAGCCATGTATGTTAGTGTGTCCATTAAAAGCCATTGTTCCAGTATCAAAATTGTAACTTTCTCTTTAATATATATTAATATTGAGGAGGTAATTGGGCATATTGTGTTTCAAACTAGAGACTTATTTCAAAGAAGTAGATAGCAATAAGTAACTATCTGATTCTCGGCACACATTAAACGTATATATTCAGTCATGTCACTTGGCAATACACCCAATAATATCACCGTCCCTTTGCTCATGAACCTGTCCCCACAATGTGTGTGTATTCTAGTTATAAGGATACATGTCCCCCTTCCTCCTTTTCAACTCTACGTGATAATTTCCAATCGGTGACAATCAGAAGTTGGTTCTATCTTCTGCATACATTCCTATGCAGATGTCTATGTCAGATGAGCGCATCTTATTATTCCACCACTCATACCTGAGCAATACTCACATACCATTTAACTTGCATTTAATGCATTCCACATATCCAGAATTTCCTATACTCTCCCCCCCCCCCCCACTACAGCCCTCATTGCCATTACCCAGCCATGTATGTTAGTGAGTCCATTAAAAGCCATAGTTCCAGTATCAAAATTGTAACTTTCTCTTTAATATATAATGATGTTGAGGAGGTAATTGGCCATATTGTGTTTCAAAGTAGAGACTTCTTTCAATGACGTAGATAGCAATAAGAAGCTATCTGATTCTTCGCACACATTAAACTTATATATTCAGTCATGTCACTTGGCAATACACCCAATAATATTTCCGTCCCTTTCTTCATGACCCTGTCCCCACAATGTGTGTGTATTCTAGTTATAAGCATACATCTGCCCCTTCTCCCTTGTGAACCCTACGTGATAATGTCCAATCGGTGACAATCACAATTTTGTTCTATCTGATACATACAGCGCTATTATGATGTCTATATCAGATGAGCACATCTTATTGTTCGCACCCCTCATAACTCAGCAATACTCACACACCATATTACTTAGAGTTATTACATTGCACATATCGAGAATTACCTATACTCTCCCCCCCCCTCCAGCCCTCAATCCCATTACCCACCCATTTACGTTCATGTGTCCACTAAACGTCATAGCGCTAGTACCAATATTCCAACATCCTCTTTAATATACAGTATACAGTATACTGATGTTGACGAGTTAGTCGGCCATATTGTGTGTCAACCCAGAGACTTCTATCAATTAGTTAGATAGCAATACGAAGTTATCAGATTCTCTGAGCATACAACACTTTTATATTTCCATATGTCACTTAGTTATACACCGAATAATAGTTCCCTCCCTGTCTTCATGAACCTGTCCCCACAATGTGTGTGTATTCCAGTTATAAGGATACATCTGCCCCTTTTCCCTTATCAACCCTACGTTATAATGTCCACTTCGGCGATAATCTCAAATGCGTTGTATCTGTTGTATGCAGTGCTTTGACGATGTCTATATCATATGAGCGCATCTTATTGTTCGCACCCCTCATAACTCAGCAATACTCACATACCATTTAACTTACATTTATTGCATTCTACATGTCCAGAATTTCCTATACTCTCCCCCCCCCTCAAGCCCTCATTCCCATTACCCAGCCATGTATGTTAGTAAGTCCATTAAAAGCCATAGTTCCAGTATCAAAATTGTAACTTTCTCTTTAATATATATTGATGTTGAGGAGGTAATTGCCCATATTCTGTTTCGAACTAGAGACTTCTTTCAATGAAGTAGATAGCAATAGGAAACTATCTGATTCTCGGCACATATTAAACTTATATATTCAGTCATGTCACTTGGCAATACACCCAATAATATCTCCCTCCCTTTCGTCATGACCCTGTCCCCACAATGTGTGTGTATTCTAGTTATAAGGATACATCTGCCATTTCTCCCTTGTGAACCCTACGTGATAATGTCCAATCGGCGATAACCTCAAATGCGTCCTATCTGCTCTATACAGTTCTATGACGATTTCTATATCAGATGGACGCATCTTATTGTTCGCACCCCTCATAACTCAGCAATACTCACATACAATATTACTTAGGCTTATTGCATTCCCCATATCCAGAATTTCCTATACTCTCCCCCCCCCTCAAGCCCTCATTCCCATTACCCAGCCATGTATGTTAGTAAGTCCATTAAAAGCCATAGTTCCAGTATCAAAATTGTAACTTTCTCTTTAATATATATTGATGTTGAGGAGGTAATTGCCCATATTCTGTTTCGAACTAGAGACTTCTTTCAATGAAGTAGATAGCAATAGGAAACTATCTGATTCTCGGCACATATTAAACTTATATATTCAGTCATGTCACTTGGCAATACACCCAATAATATCTCCCTCCCTTTCGTCATGACCCTGTCCCCACAATGTGTGTGTATTCTAGTTATAAGGATACATCTGCCCCTTCTCCCTTGTGAACCATACGTGATAATGTCCAATCGGTGACAATCACAAATTTGGTCTATCTGATCCATACAGTGCTATGAAGATGTCTATATCAGATGAGCACATATTATTGTTCACACCCCTCATAACTCAGCAATACTCACATACCATATTACTTAGGTTTATTGCATTCCCCATATCCAGAATTTCCTATACTTTCCCCCTCCCTCCAGCCCTCACTCCCATTACCCAGCCATTTACGTTCGTGAGTCCACTAAAAGTCATAGCTCTAGTACCAATATTGCAACTTCCTCTTTAATATATACTCATGTTGACGAGTTAGTCGGCCATATTGTGTGTCACCACAGAGACTTCTTTCAATTAGTTACATAGCAATACGAAGTTATCTGATTCTCTGAGCATACAACACTTTTATATTTAAATATGTCACTTGGTAATACACCCAATAATATTTCCGTCCCTTTGCTCATGAACCTGTCCCCACAATGTGTGTGTATTCTAGTTATAAGGATACATCTGCCCCTTCTCCCTTGTGAACCCTACGTGATAATGTCCAATCGGTGACAATCTCAAATGCGGTCTATCTGCTGTATACAGTGCTATGAAGATGTCTATGTCAGATGAGCGCATCTTACTGTTCGCACCCCTCATAACTCAGCAATACTCACTACCATTTAACTTACATTTATTGCATTCCACATATCCAGAATTACCTATACTCTCCCCCCCCCTCCAGCCCTCATTCCCATTACCCAGCAATGAATGTTAGTGAGTCCATTAAAAGCCATAGTTTCAGTGTCACGATAGTAACTGTCTCCTTAATATATATTGATGTTGAGGAGGTAATCGGCCATGTTGTGTTTCAAACTAGAGACTTCTTTTAATGCAGTAGATAGCAATTAGTAACTATCTGATTCTCGGCACACATTAAACTTATATATTCAATCATATCACTTGGTAATACACCTAATAATATTTCCCTCCCTTTGCTCATGAACCTGTCCCACAATGTGTGTGTATTCTAGTTATAAGGATACATGTCCCCCTTCCTCCTTTTCAACTCTACGTGATAATTTCCAATCGGTTACAATCAGAAGCTGGATCCATCTGCTGCATACATTGCTATGAAGATGTCTATATCAGATGAGCACATCTCATTTTTGCACCCCTCCTATCTCAACAGTACCCACATAAGATATTGCTTATATTTATTGCAGTTGACATGTCCAGAATTCCATATACTCTTCCTCCCCCTTTCCCATTACCCACCCATTTACGTTCGTTAGGCCAATAAAAGCCATATGTCCATTACCAATTTTGTAACATTCTCTTTACTATTTACTGATGTTGACGAGCTAATCGGCCATATTGTGTGTCGAACCAGAACCTTCTTTCAATAAAGTAGATAGCAATAAGACACTATCTGATTCTTGGCACACATTAAATTTATATATTCAGTCACATCACTTGGTAATGCACCGAATAATATTTCCCTCCCTTTGCTCATGAACCTGTTCCCACAATGTGTGTGTATTCTAGTTATAAGGATACATGTCCCCCTTCCTCCTTTTCAACTCTACGTGATAACTTCCAATCGGCGATAATCTCAAATGCGTCCTATCTGCTCTATACAGTTCTATGACGATTTGTATATCAGATGGAAGCATCTTATTGTTCGCACCCCTCATAACTCAGCAATACTCACATACCATTTAACTTACATTCATTGTATTCTACATGTCCAGAATTCCCTATACTCTCCCCCCCCCTCAAGCCCTCAGTCCCATTACCCAGCCATGTATGTTAGTAAGTCCATTAAAAGCCATAGTTCCAGTATCAAAATTGTAACTTTCTCTTTAATATATATTGATGTTGAGGAGGTAATTGCCCATATTCTGTTTCGAACTAGAGACTTCTTTCAATAAAGTAGATAGCAATAAGAAACTATCTGATTCTCGGCACACATTAAATTTATATATTCAGTCATGTCCCTTGGCAATACACCCAATAATATCTCCGTCCCTTTCGTCATGAACCTGTCCCCACAATGTGTGTGTAGTTTAGTTATAAGGATACATCTGCCCCTTCTCCCTTGTCAATCCTACGTAATAATTTCCAATCGGTGATAATCTCAAATGCTGTCTATCTGCTGTATACAGTGCTATGAAGATGTCTATATCAGATGACCGCATCTTATTCCTCGCACTCCTCATAACTCAGCAGTACTCACATAACATATTACTTAGATTTATTGCATTCTACATGCTCAGAATTCCCTATACACCTCAGCTCCTCCCCCCTCCCCAATTCCCATTACCCATCCATTTACGTTAGTGAGTCCATTAAAAGACATAGTTCCAGTGTCAGCATTGTAGCTTGTTCTGTGATATATAGTGATGTTGAGGAGGTAATCGGCCTTATTGTGTTTCAAAGTACAGACTTCTTTCAATGACGTAGATAGCAATAAGTAACTATCTCATTCTCGGCACACATTAAACGTATATATTTATTCATGTCACTTGGTAATACACCCAATACTATTTCCGTCCCTTTGCTCATGAACCTGTCCCCACAATGTGTGTGTATTCTAGTTATAAGGATACATCTGCCCCTTCTCCCTTGTGAACCCTAAGTGATAATGTCCAATCGGTGACAATTACAAATTGGTTCTATCTGATCCATACAGTGCTATGAAGATGTCTATATCAGATGAGCGCATCTTATTAGTCCACCCATCATACCTAAGCAATACTCACGTAAGATATTACTTAGATTTATTGCATTCCACATTTCCAGAATTACCTATACTCTCCCCCCCCCTTCCAGCCATCAATACCATTACCCAGCCATTAACGTTCGTGAGTCTACTAAACGTCATAGTTCTAGTACCAATATTGCAACATCCTCTTTAATATATACTCATGTTGACGAGTTAGTCGGCCATATTGTGTGTCAACACAGAGACTTCTTTCAATCAGTTAGATACCAATAAGAACCTATCTGATTCTCGGCACATATTAACCTTATATATTCTGTAATGTCACTTTGCAATACACCCAATAATATTTCCGTCCCTTTGCTCATGAACCTGTCCCCACAATGTGTGTGTATTCTAGTTATAAGGATACATCTGCCATTTCTCCCTTGTGAACCCTACGTGATAATGTCCACTTCGGAGATAATCTCAAATGGGTCCTATCTGCTCTATACAGTTCTATGACGATTTCTATATCAGATGGGCGCATCTTATTGTTCGCACCCCTCATAACTCAGCAATACTCACATACCATTTAACTTACATTCATTGCATTCTACATGTCCAGAATTTCCTATACTCTTCCCCCCCCCTCAAGCCCTCATTCCCATTACCCAGCCATGTATGTTAGTAAGTCCATTAAAAGCCATAGTTCCAGTATCAAAATTGTAACTTTCTCTTTAATATATATTGATGTTGAGGAGGTAATTGCCCATATTCTGTTTCGAACTAGAGACTTCTTTCAATAAAGTAGATAGCAATAAGAAACTATCTGATTCTCGGCACATATTAAACTTATATATTCAGTCATGTCACTTGGCAATACACCCAATAATATCTCCCTCCCTTTCGTCATGACCCTGTCCCCACAATGTGTGTGTATTCTAGTTATAAGGATACATCTGCCCCTTCTCCCTTGTGAACCATACGTGATAATGTCCAATCGGTGACAATCACAAATTTGGTCTATCTTATCCATACAGTGCTATGAAGGTGTCTATGTCAGATCAGTACATATTATTGTTCACACCCCTCATAACTCAGCAATACTCACATACCATATTACCTAGGTTTATTGCATTCCACATATCCAGAATTTCCTATACTTTCCCCCTCCCTCCAGCCCTCACTCCCATTACCCAGCCATTTACGTTCGTGAGTCCACTAAAAGTCATAGCTTTAGTACCAATATTCCAACATCCTCTTTAATATATACTCATGTTGACGAGTTAGTCGGCCATATTGTGTGTCACCACAGAGACTTCTTTCAATTAGTTAGATAGCAATACGAAGTTATCTGATTCTCTGAGCATACAACACTTTTATATTTAAATATGTCACTTGGTAATACACCCAATAATATTTCCGTCCCTTTGCTCATGAACATGTCCCCACAATGTGTGTGTATTCTAGTTATAAGGATACATCTGCCATTTCTCCCTTGTGAACCCTACGTGATAATGTCCACTTCGGAGATAATCTCAAATGGGTCCTATCTGCTCTATACAGTTCTATGACGATTTCTATATCAGATGGGCGCATCTTATTGTTCGCACCCCTCATAACTCAGCAATACTCACATACCATTTAACTTACATTCATTGCATTCTACATGTCCAGAATTTCCTATACTCTTCCCCCCCCCCCTCAAGCCCTCATTCCCATTACCCAGCCATGTATGTTAGTAAGTCCATTAAAAGCCATAGTTCCAGTATCAAAATTGTAACTTTCTCTTTAATATATATTGATGTTGAGGAGGTAATTGCCCATATTCTGTTTCGAACTAGAGACTTCTTTCAATAAAGTAGATAGCAATAAGAAACTATCTGATTCTCGGCACATATTAAACTTATATATTCAGTCATGTCACTTGGCAATACACCCAATAATATCTCCCTCCCTTTCGTCATGACCCTGTCCCCACAATGTGTGTGTATTCTAGTTATAAGGATACATCTGCCCCTTCTCCCTTGTGAACCATACGTGATAATGTCCAATCGGTGACAATCACAAATTTGGTCTATCTTAACCATACAGTGCTATGAAGGTGTCTATGTCAGATGAGTACATATTATTGTTCACACCCCTCATAACTCAGCAATACTCACATACCATATTACATAGGTTTATTGCATTCCACATATCCAGAATTTCCTATACTTTCCCCCTCCCTCCGGCCCTCACTCCCATTACCCAGCCATTTACGTTCGTGAGTCCACTAAATGTCACAGCTTTAGTACCAATATTGCACCATCCTCTTTAATATATACTCATGTTGACGAGTTAGTCGGCCATATTGTGTGTCACCACAGAGACTTCTTTCAATTAGTTAGATAGCAATACGAAGTTATCTGATTCTCTGAGCATACAACACTTTTATATTTAAATATGTCACTTGGTAATACACCCAATAATATTTCCGTCCCTTTGCTTATGAACCTGTCCCCACAATGTGTGTGTATTCTAGTTATAAGGATACGTCTGCCCCTTCTCCCTTGTGAACACTACGTGATAATGTCCAATCGGTGACAATCTCAAATGCGGTCTATCTGCTGTATACGGTGCTATGAAGATGTATATGTCAGATGAGCGCATCTTATTGTTCGCACCCCTCATAACTCAGCAATACTCACATACTGTACCATTTAACTTACATGTATTGCATTCCACATATCCAGAATTACCTATACTCTCCCCCCCCTCCAGCCCTCATTCCCATTACCCAGCCATGTATGTTAGTGTGTCCATTAAAAGCCATTGTTCCAGTATCAAAATTGTAACTTTCTCTTTAATATATATTAATATTGAGGAGGTAATTGGGCATATTGTGTTTCAAACTAGAGACTTATTTCAAAGAAGTAGATAGCAATAAGTAACTATCTGATTCTCGGCACACATTAAACGTATATATTCAGTCATGTCACTTGGCAATACACCCAATAATATCACCGTCCCTTTGCTCATGAACCTGTCCCCACAATGTGTGTGTATTCTAGTTATAAGGATACATGTCCCCCTTCCTCCTTTTCAACTCTACGTGATAATTTCCAATCGGTGACAATCAGAAGTTGGTTCTATCTTCTGCATACATTCCTATGAAGATGTCTATGTCAGATGAGCGCATCTTATTATTCCACCACTCATACCTGAGCAATACTCACATACCATTTAACTTGCATTTAATGCATTCCACATATCCAGAATTTCCTATACTCTCCCCCCCCCCCCACTACAGCCCTCATTGCCATTACCCAGCCATGTATGTTAGTGAGTCCATTAAAAGCCATAGTTCCAGTATCAAAATTGTAACTTTCTCTTTAATATATAATGATGTTGAGGAGGTAATTGGCCATATTGTGTTTCAAAGTAGAGACTTCTTTCAATGACGTAGATAGCAATAAGAAGCTATCTGATTCTTCGCACACATTAAACTTATATATTCAGTCATGTCACTTGGCAATACACCCAATAATATTTCCGTCCCTTTCTTCATGACCCTGTCCCCACAATGTGTGTGTATTCTAGTTATAAGCATACATCTGCCCCTTCTCCCTTGTGAACCCTACGTGATAATGTCCAATCGGTGACAATCACAATTTTGTTCTATCTGATACATACAGCGCTATTATGATGTCTATATCAGATGAGCACATCTTATTGTTCGCACCCCTCATAACTCAGCAATACTCACACACCATATTACTTAGAGTTATTACATTGCACATATCGAGAATTACCTATACTCTCCCCCCCCCTCCAGCCCTCAATCCCATTACCCACCCATTTACGTTCATGTGTCCACTAAACGTCATAGCGCTAGTACCAATATTCCAACATCCTCTTTAATATACAGTATACAGTATACTGATGTTGACGAGTTAGTCGGCCATATTGTGTGTCAACCCAGAGACTTCTATCAATTAGTTAGATAGCAATACGAAGTTATCAGATTCTCTGAGCATACAACACTTTTATATTTCCATATGTCACTTAGTTATACACCGAATAATAGTTCCCTCCCTGTCTTCATGAACCTGTCCCCACAATGTGTGTGTATTCCAGTTATAAGGATACATCTGCCCCTTTTCCCTTATCAACCCTACGTTATAATGTCCACTTCGGCGATAATCTCAAATGCGTTGTATCTGTTGTATGCAGTGCTTTGACGATGTCTATATCATATGAGCGCATCTTATTGTTCGCACCCCTCATAACTCAGCAATACTCACATACCATTTAACTTACATTTATTGCATTCCACATATCCAGAATTACCTATAATCTCCCCCCCCTCTAGCCCTCATTCCCATTACCCAGCCATGTATGTTAGTGAGTCCATTAAAAGCCATAGTTTCAGTGTCACGATTGTATCAACATTGTAACTTTCTCTTTAATATATATTGATGTTGAGGAGGTAAGTGGCCATATTGTGTTTCAAACTAGAGACTTCTTTCAATGAAGTAGATAGCAATAAGAAACAATCTGATTCTCGGCACACATTAAACGCATATAGTCAGTCATGTCACTTGGTAATACGCCCAATAATATTTCCGTCCCTTTGCTCATGAACCTGTCCCCATAATGTGTGTGTATTCTAGTTATAAGGATACATGTCCCCCTTCCTCCTTTTCAACTCTACGTGATAATTTCCAATCGGTGACAATCAGAAGTTGGTTCTATCCTCTGCATACATTCCTATAAAGATGTCTATATCAGGTGTGCACATCTTATTTTTGCACCCCTCCTATCTCAACAGTACTCACATAAGATATTGCTTATATTTATTGCAGTCGACATGTCAAGAATTACATATACTCTTCCTCCCCCAATCCCATTACCCACCCATTTACGTTCGTTAGACCAATAAAAGCCATATTTCCATTACCAATTTTGTAACATTCTCTGTACTATTTACTGATGTTGACGAGCTAATCGGCCATATTGTGTGTCGAACCAGACACTTCTTTCAATAAAGAAGATAGCAATAAGAAACTATCTGATTCTCGGCGCACATTAAACTTATATATTCAGTCATGTCACTTGGCAATACACCCAATAATATCTCCGTCACTTTCTTCATGAACCTGTCCCCACAATGTGTGTGTATTCTAGTTATAAGGATACATCTGCCCCTTCTCCCTTGTGAACCCTACGTGATAATGTCCAATCGGCGAAAATCACAAATTTGTTCTATCTGATCCATATAGTGCTATGAAGATGTCTATATCAGATGAGCACATCTTATTGTTCGCACCCCTCATAACTCAGCAATACTCACATACCATATTACTTAGATATATTGCATTCGACATATCCAGAATTACCTATACTCTCCCCCCCCCCTCCAGCCCTCAATCCCATTACCCAGCCATTTACGTTCATGTGTCCACTAAAAGTCATAGCTCTAGTACCAATATTCCAACATCCTCTTTAATATACAGTATACTGATGTTGGCGAGTTAGTCGGCCATATTGTTTGTCAACCCAGAGACTTCTATCAATTAGTTAGATAGCAATACGAAGTTATCTGATTCTCTGAGCATACAACACTTTTATATTTAAATATGTCACTTTGTAATACACCCAATAATATTTCCCTTCCTTTCTTCATGAACCTGTCCCCACAATGTGTGTGTATTCTAGTTATAAGGATACATCTGCCCCTTCTCCCTTATCAACCTTACGTAATAATGTCCACTTCGGCGAAAATCTCAAATGCGGTCTATCTGCTGTATACAGTGCTTTGACGATTTCTATATCAGATGAGCGCATCTTATTGTTCGCACCCCTCATAACTCAGCAATACTCACATACCATTTAACTTACATTTATTGCATTCCACATATCCAGAATTACCTATACTCTCCCCCCTCCTACAGCCCTCATTGCCATTACCCAGCCATGTATGTTAGTAAGTCCATTAAAAGCCATAGTGCCGGTATCAAAATTGTAACTTTCTCTTTAATATATATTGATGGTGAGGAGGTAATCGGCCATATTGTGTTTCAAACTAGAGACTTCTTTCAATGAAGTAGATAGCAATAAGAAACTATCTGATTCTCGGCACACACTAAATGCATATATTCAGTCATGTCACTTGGTAATACACCCAATAATATTTCCGTCCCTTTGCTCATGAACCTGTCCACACAATGTGTGTGTATTCTAGTTATAAGGATGCATGTCCCCCTTCCTCCTTTTCAACTCTACGTGATAATTTCCAATCGGTGACAATCAGAAGTTGGTTCTACCCTCTGCATACATTGCTATGAAGATGTCTATATCAGGTGCGCACATCTTATTTTTGCACCCCTCCTATCTCAACAGTACTCACATAAGATATTGCTTATATTTATTGCAGTCGACATGTCCATAATTCCATATACTCTTCCTCCCCCATTCCCATTACCCACCCATTTACGTTCGTTAGACAATTAAAAGCCATATTTCCAGTACCAAGTTCGTAACATTTTCTTTAATTTATACTGATTGTGAGGAGCTAATCGGCCATATTGTGTGTCAAACCAGAAACTTCTTTCAATCAAGTAGATTGGTATAAGAATTTATCTGACTCTCTGAACATACAACACTGTTATATGTAAGCATTTTCAATTGGTAACTCACCCAATAAAATTGCTCTCCCAATCTTCATGAACCTGTCCCCACAATGTGTGTGTATTCTAGTTATAAGGATACATCTGCCCCTTCTCCCTTGTGAACCCTACGTGATAATTTCCAATCGGCGATAATCTCAAATGTGTTCTATTTGCTGTATACAGTGGAAGGAATATGTCTATATCAGATGAACACATCTTATTGTTCACACCTCTTATAACTTACCCATCTTCACATAACATGGTACTTATGTGTAGTACATTGCATATGTGTAGACTTCCCTATACTCTTCCCCCTATGTCCATTACCAAATCTTTTTCGTTCGTGAGTCCGTTACAAACCATCTTTCCACTACCAGTATTGTAACAGTCTCTTTAATATTTACTGCATTTGAAGAGTTAATCGGCCATATTGTGCTTCAATCCAGAGACTTCTGTCAATCAAGCAGATAGACGTTAGTACAATTAGAACACAGATACAATTAGAAATTATCTTGTCCTCCGCATACACTAAACCTATAGGTTTATTGATTTCACTTGCTAATACACCCAATAATAAGTCTTTCGCTTCGATCATGAACCTGTCCCCAAAATGTGTGTGTATTCTAGTCATTATGCTACCTCTCCCTTTGTCTCTGTTATACTCTGCTTGATATTGTCCAATATGTAGCAATCTCAAATGCACTCGATCTGCTTACTATAGTGGTCAGATGATTTCTATACAAGATTTTCTAACGGTATTGTTCACATATTTTATAACTCAACTATCCTCACATAACATATTGATTAGGTGCATTGCAATCGCACATCTCCAGAGTACTCAATAATGTCCCCCTTCCCTATTCCTCAGCCACTTACGGTCTTGAGTGCATTCCAAACCAAATGGTCAATAACAATATTGCAATCCCTCTCCCCTCCTCCCTTCAACTTGTGATACTGAGTAGCTTATCGCGCATAATCTCTCATGCCAGAGACCCCTGTCAGCCACTGACAGTGAGACAAGGAAGTATCTTATACATCACGTACACTGGACTTATACTTTGATTTAATTCGCTTGTTACTGCAACTCATGAAAAATCTTTCTGTCTAGCTCTTCATTGTAATATCTGCGTCGTCTATTTTCAAAAACCTTCCACTTAACAAAGCCCCAAGATCTCAATGTCCAGAACACTTTTGTACCCTAGCGGCAAACGTATTCCCCACTTTAGCAAATTATTCGAGATTCAACTGTGCCTATTTATGTACGTTACGTATGAGACACAGAAAAAGACGGAATAGATGCCAGCAGTAATTACTGTGTTATGTTTGCTGTTATGTCCCCACAATATTTGCGTATACTTCTGAGAGCTGTCTTGCATCTACAGAAGACATTTCGGTTATGAACCTGTCCCCACAATGTGTGTGTATACTAGTTATTTGGTTACTTCTCCCCCTGTCTATTTTCTACGCTCCTCGATAGGTATCCATTAGGTAACAATCTCAAATGCTCTCTATCTGTTTCAATTAGTGCTCCCACCATTTCTATGCAAGATGAGCACCGCACTTTTTGTATGTGTTGTGACTGAAGCGTCATCTAATTACCTTGTCCTGAGATTCAATGTACACCCTACCTTCATGTCCAAGCTACAAAAGACACACTAATATTGCGAACGTCCTTCCTATCTAGATGTAGATCTTAACTCGTTTACTGCATCAACGATATTGTGTTTCATCTACTTCCCATAGACTATAAGTATTCTTTTGCTTACCTGGCTTGTTAGTAAAATCCATAGTTAGTCAGTCTTTCTAAGCACACTCTTGCAATGTCATTGTGCTCTGTGGTCCAAAATTCACATGTGCCCTAATTCCAAGCAATTATTTTCCAGAATGCTTTTCTATATAATTTCCTAAATACATTCCTGGAAATTAACATCTACAGCTAGAAGTAGAATAGATAGAGAGCACAGGAAGGAAGATGAACTGGACAGGGTATATGCTAGCAACAGAAATGTTCAGTCCTTGCAGACATAATGGTAGGAACATTGAAGGGAACAATTGAATTTGTGCGGATTGGTGCAATGTCAACAATCCAATATACAAGGATGATAGTTAATTAAAGAGTCAGAGTAATCCCGTCATTACACAACAGATGCTGTGGAAGAAGAAAGCACAAGATGAGTAATAGCATTAACTATTTCAATAAGAGACAACATAAGTGTCTCAAAGTAGGGGAAGTGCACCATCATGCAATATAAACAGTAACACAAAACAAATCAAAACTAGTGCATAATTTAATATACGTAGATTACGTCAATTTCAGATGGAAAATCTATATCTGATCTCCAAAACGAACAGTGTCACAGAAATATGAAGATGGGTGCAACAGATCACCAATTTAAACAATTTGAATGCTAGAGATGACAGTCATGAGACATTCATAAATGCCTCCAGGGATTGAAAGAGATTGATTTCCATTACTACTAATAATTGTTCCAGACAGGCCACTTGATAATGATGATGATGATGATGATGATGATGATGATGATGATGATGATGATGATGATGATGATGATGATGATGATAATGATGATCAATTGTAGAGAAATCATTGATCGAATATAGAGTCAACTGGCAAGTGAAGGGACATGAGGTACCCATAGGGTGATGCAGTCTTTTCAGTGAAGCCGTACATAACACTTGCTAGTTTGATAAAACATTGCTTTCACAACGTGACAGAGTACCAAATGTTGTGCAAGTAAGAGGATAATAGGGATGAAACGGAAAAGGGGGGGCCATATTATCTCAAATGGTAAAATGAATCCTCTACTCGCTTAATTTAAATTCAGGACTTAAACAGGTACTCCAGAAATGATGGGCTTGGTAGGCAGGGGCCCCACTCCTTTTTGCTATTGTTGGATATCAAGCTAACATAGAGTATACAGGGTAGGTAAAAGTAATGCAGAGAATAAAGCAAGAAAAATTTCAAAGCAGTAGAGAATGTGGGTTGCTCAGCTATGCCTCACACAAACGACCGTAAGACCTATTTGTCTCTATCCGAATATGGAAGAGCTTGCTGCCAAACCACGAAACTGGTTGTGAACATTTGGAGTTTGATTTCTTCTACGGTTTCATCTAAGTCATTGATTATCTACTACAAGGACAGCTTGTCCAAATATCTGCAGTCTTAACCGTATTAGAATTGCTTTCAGCTCTTAAATTGTAAAAGGACTTTTAGTGGCAATCAGGCCATTGCTGCATTGGAATCATTCACTTACTGTCCATTACAATATACATTTTATGTCCTTTATAGCCATTACTGTACTTAGGGACCTTAGGGATGCAGTCCCCTTCCAAAAGATCTTTTTTGATGAGTGCAACCAGGAGGCGGGTCTAGCACGATTTCCTTGCAGTGGTGAAGACGGAGATGTGTTTCGATCATGCCCTATGAACAAGAGGATCTCTTTCTGTAGTTGGGAAAGGTTTTAACATCTATGGATAGTAACAACTAAAGCATGAGTCTCATCCAGTAGCAACACAGGTGAATATGAAATGAAAGGAATAGAAGAATGGATGATTGGAATTTAAGCTCCGGGAAAATGTATAGGAATACATCCTTTAGATTTAAGGAAACCACCTTTTCTGAATATAGAGATATGCCCATTCTAGAAGAAACTGTTAAATTCCACTGTGCATGAAATCGTCGATATTCAGGAGAGAAACTAAGTTTTTGTACCACTTTTGGTTAAAATTGTTACACCTTCAAATAGAGAAGAGGGTATTTGCCATAAGCATACTCCACATAACTCCTCTAAAGGTTTTCTCTATGCATTTTCATTACATATATACATTGGAAGTCCTGGATACAAAATCTTGGCAACTTTCAGTGTTACTTGGTTTTTGACCCTATATTACAAAACTAGTATAGCATCTTACCAACTTTAGCAGGAGCTACGGAAAAAAACACTGAACATTGGGGATGTATCATTCCCCCTCACCCTCTAAGTAAAACCGTTCCTGAGTACAACCATCTGAAACTTTCTGGATTCATCTTCCTTCCATCTACTACTATGTAAGTGTATTGTTATGGATTTTTACTATGTGGAACATTACAGTCGCTCATAACGATTTATACTTTGTAATTGCAGAATGCACGTGATGTCCTAATTAAACATGACTTTCAAACGTGCACCTATAATTAAAAGGACGTTGGCGAACAGCGTGCTCTTCTTTTATCCCTTTGCGCGTTTAGCTATCCTTGCTAAAAATTGTAAAACTCACTGTTTAAAGTGCCTAAAATCCCACTCCATCCCTTCATTTGTCAAACATACTTCAACACCCATGTATACTTATAGAGCCAATATAATGAGTAATTGACTTATAATTTTTATGTAGAAAACTTATGATCTCCATTATTTTCAGAAAAATTAGCTATCAACAAGTAAGTAACCCCGGGACAATAATCTTACAGAAGTTACCATTGAAGTTCATAAGTGCACGACTTATATTAAGTAATGTCCCCACAAAGTGTGTGTAAGATAGGTCCCCACAAATTGTGTATAGAGATCAGCTAATAATCTCCATTGCTAAGGCCCGTTCTTTCACCTAGTTGTTATTGTCGACTTACAATTATATATCAAAGCAAAACGCTAAGCATACAACATGATATTGGAATAATGTCCCCACAATGCTGAAATAAAACTGACAGTCCCCACTAAAATGATACACACATTCAAGTACCAAAACAAAAGAATGCATGCTGTGCGCCTTGAATATGCCTTTCATATCAATATATCATCCCATGTTTGTCAGTTCCCTGTAGCGAGTTATTACGTAGTTTATACTGTCCTCACAATGTATGTGAAAGGTCATAGTCCCCACAACTACGGTCATGTCAGTATGTGTGTGTGTGTGTGTGTGTGTCTGTCTGTGTGTGTGTGTCTGTCTGTGTGTGTGTGTGTGTGTGTCTGTCTGTGTGTGTGTGTGTCTGTGTGTGTGTGTGTGTGTGTGTGTGTGTGCACATCAGACCAGACTTACATACCATTTACATGAAAATATCATTACTTACGCTTATTTACGTTCTGCCCTCCGGGACCTGAGCTTCTAGTAAACTTCACCTTCACTGAATCTACGATGGAATAGCAAAATTGAAAGACTATCTATAAATTATAAAGTAACACAGCTGAGCTAAAGTTGATGTGAAAAGTACTGACTTACTTTACGTAAGCTATTGAAATGATATAAGAGAAAATAAATAGATAAGCATGCATTTAACCTCAAAATATAAAGATATATATATATATATATATATATATATATATATATATATATATATATATATATATATATATATATATATATATATATATATATATATATATATATAATTTCTTAAATAAGTATTACTGATTGTGTCGTCATTGTTATAAAAAGTATGAAAGTCGGTAGCAAAGAAAATGGCCTATTAATAGCACGAGAAGCATTCTAAATAACTTTCGATTCAATGAGAATAGCAGTGAAGTGGTCCCACAAAGTACTCAGCCTGACAGCCTCCCAATTTAACCTAAAATAACCGAATGCTCTGTTGAAATTATACAAAGCAAATAATCCAATTTTTCCAAATAGATGCTAAACGATGAAAGAGTACACATGAATAGAGAAAGAAAACAAAATGTTTATAAGGGAACTTTGAAAGACAGGAACAGCGGCATATGCGCTAATTTAAATTACTGCAGGTACGAAAAACGCTAAGTAGCAGAAAAGCCAATGTCTAAGAAAGATTGTATCGTACAAACAAAGGACCTATTTAACCTCCTCAATAGACGCCCTAGTTCACAACTGCTACGCTCTATAACTACACACATACCTATGAACCTACAGATGAAACTTGAAGGCCAAGCTTGGAGATCGTAACAGAGAAAGAAGTACAAATCTGGCAGCTTTGCTTCAGTTTTCTGTTGTTGCAATATTTCATTTGCAATGACTTATAAGAAAAGAAACTCGACATTGACAACTCATAACACATGGAATATTGTGTGACCAACACTTACGTGATTTAAGTTTGAAAAGCGCCTAAACTCACCTATAAAAACTGTGCATTGAACAACAAAAGCCACTGTTAGCCAATATTAAGCAGAAACCATTGCTGCACTTTAGTCAACTACTTAAGAAATTATAGGGTCAAAAGAAATTTTTTAACCAAAAACACCATTCCGAGTAAATTTATACTGATTCCCTTGTGAATTGTGCCTACATGTTCCGATATAATCAGCCAGAAATCCTAGGATTATCCTTTAAGGAACTCCTTCCAACTACCATTAGCCGAAAATCCGATAAAATATAATAAAATAGAATTTGCATCAACACTGGCATTATTACTAGTAATTATCTGTATTGCTGAATCATTACAATAAGAAAGAAAAGTAGCAATAAATAGGAAAACTTACATTGTGGTGATTGAAGCAAAGATATCATTAGAACCATTTTATAAAGAAAAAATAGATTCTCATTTGACATGACATCAATAACTAGACAAAGAATTGAAATGTTTACAGTCTCGCTTAGGGTTATTCAATTTCGATTTCATCCTATTGAATATTGATAATTCGAAAACACTAGAAAGCAATGCGTAAAATCATCTAATCTTTCGAAATTAAATGTGATAGAGTAGGATATCAAAGTAAGATAACAAATACATGTTCCCCTATTTCGCAGGCATAGCAAACACTTGAAGGAGAAAGCTACCCGGCTATGTAATTTAGCACCTTTTTACATATAAATTTGGGATGCACGTGTACATCTAAGGCAATAGGATGGATTGAACAACACCAGGTCAACATAATGTGCTGTAACCTTATTGCTGGATGGTGTACAATAATGTTTGTGCATGGGCCAGCTAGTCTGAGCAGTCGCTACTAAGGCATATGATATCATAAACTACTTGAAAAACTTGCACGGGATAAATGGCTGTGAATAGAAATGACTCAATGACTATTTAATCCCTCGAAAGGCAATGTTGTCGTGTGACAATCGTCTCTAGGTCATACAAGAGTTTTTGGTTAGCATCCAGCCAGGATCAATACTTGGCCCTTTATTGCTTTCTTGAATCACTACATGATGCTGCGAAAGTTATGGAGTAGAGTAGGGTAGGGGCAAATTGGATCAGAGTGATAATATGAATCACTTTCCAATTTTGCTAACTATTCCTAACCTACAGGGTTTAGCAGGTGAGGCTGATATTAAGGATTACATGATCACATGGGGTCTGGAATGAATGATGCCACTTTCCCCTCCGCCCTTGTTCCAAGATACCAAAGAGAAAACACATATGTCTGCTGAGGTATGCAGAATGTTTTCCTATCATTAAATCTTCTCAAAAAATAAGGCCTATCATTAAACCTTTTCCTATCATTAAACCTAATTTGGAAGTTATGCTCAGTTGCTCATTTTTCAAAGAAATGCACCCAAACATTAAAGGACTGTGTCAACATGGTCGGTAGTACAGGGTGAAGTAGGGAACTTGCGATTTTATGTTGGCGGGGTAATTTGGGTCATACAGCTATCGGATGCCATGGATTAAAACAATGTTACATTACCTTAAGAATGAATAAAACCTTGGCCAAACTGGACAACATTGTCAGGCAACACGGGAAAGTGTAAATGTTGAAATTTTGCCCAGTTGGGCTACGCGTCGGCCGACAAATCAGTTAAAAAATCTTTTGCTGAAATATTTGAGCATGCGGAAATATTTTGCAGCAATATTTGTTGCTCAGTTGTATGTTTCCCAGTTTGGCCACCATGTCTGGCAACAATTCAACTCAATTTCGCACTTGTATGCGCTAAATGACTAAGTCTTTCCAGAATTATTGTTTTGCTTGGAGATTTGTGGCTCGATTTATCGAAATATGCCACCATCGCTCTTTTTTCATCTTAATCATCTCATTATACCCACGTGAACACATTTTCATAATTGGCACGTCAGTTCATCACGTGTTGCTGTTGTAGTAGTACTGACGCACCAATTAGGAAAATAAGCTCAGCGCACCAAGCAAGCCAGTTTGTACTATAATGGTAGAAAAAGAGAACGCTGCAGCCTCCTTACCATTACAAGAAGCTCTGGATGAGGATAGAAGTCGGAAGATAGTCCAGAAGCAAAAGTATCATGGATTGATCAGAGGATGAAATAGTTGTGGTTTATTTATCCTTGTTTTAGAATTTGCCATTGAGGACACAATTGGGTATAATGGGGGTGATAAAGATGAAAAAGAGCGATTTGGTGGTATATTTCGAGAAATCGAGCCACAAACCTCAAGCAAAACAATAATTCTGGAAAGACTTAGTCATTCAGCGCATACAAATACAAAATTGGGTTCAATTGTTGCCAGACATGGTGGCTAAACTGGGAAACATAGAACAGAAGAATAAAAGAGCTGCGCGCACACGAAGAATTGCCACTTATAGACAACGACAACATAGATAGAATCCACCACTTAAATAAAATTAAGCTACATATGAATGCAAAAGGAACACGCATCTAGGCAAATAATTTTTAAAGACCTTTGGGCATTACTGACTAACGGATGATATTGAGTCAGCACCGGGTGTTTTATAGGGTCTTAAGGCCCCTTCAGAAAGTTAGAAACTGATCGGTCGCTGCAAACTGAAACCACTGAAGGTAACCTCTCTGATAATATTGATGCTCGTTCCAATTAAAGTTGCTGATATTAAGGAATGTATATGAAAAGTTACTAAAGCATATTTGACATCTTTTAGATTTAAGAATGGTATCGAATGTGTTTGTTTATCGACCACCTACACAGCTGCAAAAGTTTCGCTATGAAAATCTACGTAAAGCTCTAGATCATTGTAGTTCTAAGTATGAGAATTTTATGTTCATAGGAGGTTTGAATGTGGAAGCGACTTATCATTTATCACCATAAAAACTTGGTCATTTATCAGATTTGTTACGTGGTTTCCGACAGGGACACAAAGCACAACGTGCCTTAACACGTTCTTTTGAAAAATGTAAAATACACTGGTGGATAAGCTGAGGCTATTTTTGTTGATCTTTCCAAGGCATTCGACTGCGTCAAGCACGATCTCCTAATCGCCAAACTACTTGCTTACGGTTCTAACCATAATGCATTGAGCTTTTGTATGGCCATTTAAATGACAGAAAGCATCAAGGCAAAATGAATGGTACGTTTAGTGATAAATAGATGTGGGGAAATTTCAAAACTGATATGTTCCCAAAGAACTCCCATTGGCATTAAAGAAGCTCTCTGGTTATATGTCCGTTGTATTTTTTTTCCGATTGTTGAAATCTATTACTACTCATGTATAAATCATCTCTATCTATACTAATTTTGAGCGAAAGTTCCAGATTATGACAATAGTAAGCATTACACAGCTATCGAACTAGCTGAAATCTACTAGTACTACGCTAGTTAGTACTAAATCGAGTACAACATGAAAAAGAGATAGTCTAGAAAAATTGAGTAAAACATGAAAAAGAGGTAGTTTAAAAATAGTGATTTGCAGGGCCTAATACCACTTGACGAATGTTCGAATTAGTTTTTTTTTGCAAACTCACGAGACTTTATGGTAGCTATTATAATAACGAAGGATTATACGCACAATTGAATAAATGTTCCTACTAAACTTCTAGAGAGTTCCTAACTATGTGGACGGAAGGCATGGCAAGACGGATTTTCCACACAGAAATTGAATTTGGGTGTTCCACAGGGGTCGGTCTTAGGACCTCTGCTCTTTCACATCTGCTAGAACGATTTGCTACTTTCTATTTGTAGAATTGATATATGCACTTATGCACATGATACCACTCGTTACACATGTGACCAAAATCTACAAATTGTAGTAGTGAAGCTGGAAAACGTCTCTTTGAACGTTATAATATGGTTCTCTGACAACTACATCAAGCCAAATGAAGATACATGTCGTTTCTAGCATTGGCTATCTGTTGTGATGAACCTGTTACCATCAAGATCGGCAATGTTTCTGTACAAAATAGAAACCAGGAAAAGTTGCTACGCATTACTAGAGACAATAGGCTAATATGTAAGTGTCAAGTTGCCGAGGTCTGCCAAAAGTCTAGCAATAAGTTGTATGCTCTCTCGCATGTTGCCCTTTACAAGGATAATTGGAAATTAAGGCACTTAATGAGAGCTTTTATAAAAAGTCAGTTTCAATAGTTTCCATTGGCGTGGATGTTCCATAGTCGAAAGCTTGACAACAAAATTAATCAAATACAGGAGAGAGCATTAAGACCTCCCGATCAGGAATATGAATCCTTTTTAAGGCTGTCGTGGAAAAGGATAAATCGATAGCACTGCACCAGAGAAGCTTGCAGTTCATCTTGATCGAAATGTACAAAACCAAACTTGGCTTAAATCCAGCGTTTATGAGAGAGGTATTTTGTGAACATAATAATCGCAATCATTTAAGGAGCTATGACGACTTTCCCATCCTAGCAGTAAAACCGTAACATATGGCTCAGAAAACATTCGCTATAGAGGCCCACAAGTCTGATCTGCCATTCACCATTCTACTAAACATTCAACATCTTTTACTGAGTTTAAAAACAAAATCAAATCGTGGTCGGGAGATACCTGCCGCTGCCTACTGTGCCAGACTTTCATCCCCAATGTAGGGTTCGTGTTATTTTAACTTGTCATGTTTTGCATTCACAAGTTATTCAGTATATTCACTATTATAATTATTACTTTAGTTTGTACATTTATATATTGCAGATTTGTTAGTTGGCCTAAATTAGCTTATATTATAGCTATGTAGATTTTGCGAGCCAACTTTAAATAAATTGATAATAATGATAATAGTAAAATAAATGTTGCCGCAAAACATTTCACCATTTTCAAACATTGGAGCAACTTTCCCGTGTTGCCCGACAACCCTGCCAAGTTTGGCCAAGGCTGAAAAGAGTTGTCCTATGCAACGGGATGAAAAAAGAGAATTCTAATGCAGTCGGCTGAAAAGAGATTTCTAATGTAGTGGACTGAGAGAAGATTTTTAATGCAGCGGGTTGAAAAGAGATTTCTAATGCAGTGAGCTGAAAAGAGACTTCTAATGCAGTCGGCTGAAAAGAGACTTCTAATGCAGTCGGCTGAAAAGAGATTTCTAATGTAGTGGACTGAGAGAAGATTTCTAATGCAGTGAGCTGAAAAGAGATTTCTAATGCAGTGAGCTGAAAAGAGACTTCTAATGCAGTCGGCTGAAAAGAGATTTCTAATGCAGTGAGCTGAAAAGAGACTTCTAATGCAGTGAGCTGAAAAGAGATTTCTAATGCAGTGAGCTGAAAAGAGATTTCTAATGCAGTCGGCTGAAAAGAGATTTCTAATGTAGTGGACTGAGAGAAGATTTTTAATGCAGCGGGTTGAAAAGAGATTTCTAATGCAGTGAGCTGAAAAGAGACTTCTAATGCAGTCGGCTGAAAAGAGACTTCTAATGCAGTCGGCTGAAAAGAGATTTCTAATGTAGTGGACTGAGAGAAGATTTCTAATGCAGTGAGCTGAAAAGAGATTTCTAATGCAGTGAGCTGAAAAGAGACTTCTAATGCAGTCGGCTGAAAAGAGATTTCTAATGCAGTGAGCTGAAAAGAGACTTCTAATGCAGTGAGCTGAAAAGAGATTTCTAATGCAGTGAGCTGAAAAGAGATTTCTAATGCAGTCGGCTGAAAAGAGATTTCTAATGTAGTGGACTGAGAGAAGATTTTTAATGCAGCGGGTTGAAAAGAGAGTTCTAATGAAGAGGATTCTCCATTGAAATAAACTCTGTGGAGCTTGTAGATAACATCTTTTATGTGGCAAGCATCATAAATAATAGATATGCTGATTTTCAATTGTAGAAAAAGACAAGCGACAGCAATGGTTTTACTTTATTAGATATTATCGAAACATCAATAGTTTAATTTTAGATATACATAGTCAGTAAGTTGTAACATAATGACTTAAACATGTTTAGCCGTGAGAGTACAGAAAAATATTGTCAACACGGTTATAATAAAGATAACACCCAGCTGATGTGCTGTACTAAGGGATTTCAACAAGGCCACCTCTCACTCTCAAATAGAAATTAGGAGTTACTCACGAAATCCTTTTATATGGCCAACATGAATTTCCAAGTATTAAATGCAAAGGTGAGAAAACTGAAGGGAATAACACTGAGTTCGAATTTCCTAAAGAGTCATTAAGAGAGAATGGAATAGACGAATTTTGAAATCTCAATGACAGGCGAATTGTTCTCTCATTACTAATAAACTTTCGTCAATTAACAGGTCAAGCGCTCGCTAACAGATTAATTTGAATTGAATATAGCATCGAGCAAGTCGGATGAACAATTACATGAATATTGTCCCAAATTCCCGATGGCACCCAGCTTTTTTACTTGTCCATTATCAACTCTGGTTAAATTTCGGGACGCCTATTAATAACGCTTGGCTTTGCAGTTATGAAAATCAAACATGCAATTCCCGTGGAACAAATTAGTCTGGGTACTTAGATAATGAAAATTGCTATCTAATTCCTCTCCAGTAAGGAATAGACGTCCCCTGACTATTTACTAGTCAAAAGATGTATACAATAATATTCATATTGCAACCCCCCCCCACCCCACCTATAAATTTTGACCAGACCCGGAATTTTACAGCGAAAGGAACTTGTGGTCACTCTTTGTTTCTTTCAAAAAATATTTGCATGGTATGAGTAATTGCCGTCTGAGACATTTGAAACGCAGATGAAAATCGCGCCGATGATGATGAAATAATGAACGAGGACAATGGGCACATTTTTAGAATGATAGAACAAATGTAATTAAAAGTAATAAGTTCTTTTTCAAACAGATTAATTTTTTATCCGATGCATATGTTGGCTTTGTCTCCATCCCCATCTATAACAGCATACACCATAGACATTTATCTGGCAATTTTACCAACCCCAACATTTATTGCAAGCCCCACTTGTCTACTTTCAGACCTTTTCCAACCCCCCTACGTTTATTGCCACCCTATTCCATTCCGGACTGGAGAGTATGTAAAGGTAGCCACACTATACCAACAATATATTGCCAATTCGACAGTTTTGATGTCCAAGCCAGTTTCAATTTCAATTTATATATATAAGAGGGTAACCCTTCAGCAAGCGCTGATTTACAAGGGGCCCTCAGCTAAAAACTTACAATTTAATGATATACTAAATTAAATTAAAAGTAAAATGTAAGTTAAAATAATACTCCAGTATAAAATATTAAAATCTATGAAGAAGGAGAAAAAAATTGAAATTCTAGAAAAAATCTTATTTATATGGATGCTTTAAAGCTATATGGACAGTTGTGATGACCAAGCCAGTCTGTTTTAATTTTCGCTTTAAATTCATTCACGGTTTAGGATTCCTCTAATTTCATTAGCAGTCAATAATTTTTGATAGCCCGCTAGATGCGGGCTCCCCTACTCCCACTTCAAAAGTTGCAGATTAGCTTTGGAAAGACTAACGCCGTGCCCCTTCAAAGCTGCACGGTCCGCATTTGCGATGGACATGCACGAAAAACGTTCACAGAGGATTATGAGAACGTGACCGCATGGGCCTCTGCTATGAAGCACGTGACCTTCAGTCCTGCATTGGTCAAGTTGAAAAAATCTGCGAGAAAAAATTGGGTAAAAAATGCTCGGATAGCTGCGCTTAGCTATGGGGCTTTAAAAGATGAAGAAGAAAGCCAAAGAGCCCCATAGCGTTAGTCTGTCCAAGGCCACGGCATTGCTCTTTCCAAGGCTAATCTGCAACTGTCGAACTAGGTGTTGCAATTTATAGGGTTCTCAAAGAAAGACTCAGTAATGGCAACGTCTTTATTCCATCTCAAACAACTACAACTAACTAAAAAATATAACGACGTTTGTTAAGAAGCTTCTGTTGGCTGCAGTTCAATATATGTATATATATATATAAAGGGTTGCCGCTATGCCAATCACAACACCATCCCCCCATTAAATTTAGTGGGTTACGAAGTCTCCAAACCGCAAAGAGGGGTTTATATTTTGCCTCAACCTAGGTGGTCGATGTAGAGGGCCGGTTTGATTTTCTGGTACTTCTTCCCTGGGCATGGTGGTGAGCTCTATTTCCTCTGCTTCCCGGACTGGACAATGTGGTTCCCCCTTGTTGAATGGGATTGTGCAAGATTTTACCTGATTGTGGTGCACGACGATGTCTTTCCCTGCTTTAGAACGCAATTTGTAGTTGACACCTTGATGAGAAACAAGTTGATACGGCCCAATCCACCTCCTCCAAATTTCCAAGCCTTAGGGCGACGCAACCATACAGACTGGCCAGGGAGCAAAGGAGTCCAGTTACTATTCTTTATATTACCTGGCTGACTATACTTTTGTCTACTGCGAGCTAAATTCTCTCTAGCTACATCTGCGACTGACAGCAAATTATGACAGATCAAGGCAGCATATTCGAGTTGACTGCAAGGGTTTTTTAAGGGTAACCCCAGATCTAGCTTCAGTGGGGTTCGCGCAAGACGACCAAAAACCATTTCGTAGGTGTAGCGTGTATAATAACACGAGATGGTCCTCTCTGGCATACCCGGAGGCGATCTTAGGCCTAGGCCTCAAGCCTAGGCCTAATGTAGGCTTCATACTCAGAAACGACTCTTCTTCTTTTCACGTGGTATTCAACCCGTAGACTAAAACTAAATCATTACGCACAGAGTACATAATACTAACACAGTACATGACAAATGACAGATACATTGACAGGCACAGCACATTGCCCGGAAAGGGTGTTTACTACGCACAACAGAACTCCACATGAACGTAAGATTGGCACACGCAACATGACGGATAAAGGAACATGATACAATATAAAATATACTAGTACATAGAACACCATTACGTTACGTAGGGACTATAACCGGTTGGCGCGTGAGTGCTAGTATTGTAGGCATAGGCAACTAGATCCACCCAACGGTCCCAGTCATTTTGGTGTTTCGAGACGTAGCTGGTAAGCATGTCCTGCAAAGTACGATTCTGCCGTTCAACAAGACCATCGCACTGAGGGTGGTATGCTGATGTGCGAGATTTATGTGTACGCCCATTAGGCAGCATATTTCATGCATTAAATTACTTTCGAAATTTCTGCCCTGACCAAAGTGGATAACAGTAGGTGGCCCAAATCTACTGGAAACTTTTGACACTAGAATTTCAGCAACAGTCCTAGCTTTTTGATCTTTGGTAGGAAAAACCTCACACCATTTGGTGAAATGATCCATAATAACGAGCAAATGTTTGTTCTTCCCTTGTGTGGTTTCAGGCAAGGGACCCATATAGTCCATTGCCCAAAATATAAATGGCTCATTAACGGTAATAGATTGCAAGGGAGCCTTTATGTGGTTAGGATCCAGTTTGATTTGAGCACAGACCTGACAATTTTTGACGAAATCTTGTAACAGAGTAGTCATATGCGGCCAAAAGTACTGTTCTTTAGCCTTAAGAAGAGTGCGTTTGAGCCCCAAATGACCAGAAAAAGGACTACAATGAAGGTCTTGCATGACGGATTGGACCAAGTGGCCAGGGATGACAAATGAATAGCGTGGCAAGGAATGATTAGCAGAAAGGTTTTTGACAAAAAGTCCATTAACTCGATAAAGAGCATCCCAACAATGCCAAAATACGCGCAAGGATGGTGTGCCAGCCCATACAAACTATGGGGGCTTGGGCATATCAGCTAGTTTTAACTCCATAATGGTGGATATGTATGGATCATCTTGTTGGGCTTGTTGTAAATTGTAGCCTGGAGTCATGGTAGTGGCGTAAGTAGCTGTGGGTGAAATAGGGGGGACAGAGGAAACTGAGGGACAACTAGATGTTGGCAATGGCATGCGAGATAAAGCATCAGCGTTTTGGTTAGCGGTACCAGGGCGATGCTTAACAACAAAAGAGAATTCCTGAAGGGCCATAACCCACCTAGCAAGCCGTCCCTTTGGCTCTACAGAGTGGAGCCACTGTAAGGCGCTATGATCAGTAATCAAGGTGAATTCTCTTCCCAGTAGATATACACGATAATGATCAATGGCAAAGATGATGGCTAAAGCTTCTTTTTCAGTGGTAGAATAGGATTTCTCACGGTCTAAAAGTGAACGACTAGCATACGATATCACGTGTTCTCGACCAGAGTTATCTAATTGAGTTAGTACAGCACCCAGTCCCTTATCAGAGGCATCCGTCTGCAAGAAAAAGCGTTTGTTAAACTGAGAATAAGCGAGAATGGGTGCGCTACAAAGTAAGGATTTAAGTTGCAGAAAGGCTTGCTCCTGTAAGTCAGTCCAGGAAAAAGAGGAACCTTTCTTGGTAAGCTGCACAAGAGGGGCAGACAGAACTGCAAAGTTGGGTATAAAATTACGGTAGTACCCTGCTAAACCTAAGAATGACCTTACTTGTTGCACATTGGTGGGAGGAGCGAGAGCAGAAACAGCTTCAATTTTGTGGGGATCCGTGTGAATCCCAGCAGATGAAACGACATGGCCTAAATACGTAACTCTATCAGCGCCAAAACAACATTTAGAGGCTTTAACACGAAAGTTATGTTGCTGAAAACGACCTAAAACTAACTCAAGCCTTTCACAGTGCTGCTGTAAATTTATGGATGGAATTATTATGTTGTCAAAATAACACAAACACGTATCATACTTAAGGCCAGACAGTACAATTTGAATAGCCCTTTGGAAAGTGGCACAACCATTAGACACACCAAATGGCATTCTCAGAAATTCCCATAACCCCTCAGGAGTAATAAAGGCTGTTTTTTCACGATCTTCAGGTGACATAGCTATCTGCCAATAACCAGATCTAAGATCTAGAGTACTGAACATGGTCGATCCCTGGAGAGAATCTAAAAGGTCATCAATTCGAGGGAGGGGGTGAGCATCCCGTTTCGTCACAGCGTTTAATTTACGGTAGTCCACACAAAAACGAAAGTTACCGTCTTTCTTCTTTACTAAAACTACGGGGGAGGCCCATGGAGAAGTACTTTGTTGGATAACCCCCTGTTCCAACATGTCAGAAATCTGTCTGTTAACTTCATCTCTATAAGCGTATGGGAATCGCCTCGAATATTGCCGTATGGGGTCAGTATAACCAGTATTGATTGAGTGAGTTATCACGTCAGTATAGCCAAGACTTTCGTCAAATACATTTGCGTACTTTAGGAGCGTATTTAAAATGACCTGACGATCATGGTCATTCAACGAGGGACTGATAACCGCTTTCAGCTCTTCAGTAAGACTAACTTTATTGGCAGGCTGGCAAGAAAATCCTTTAGCATAATTAGGTAGAGGAGTGCCCTGTGTATCCACAGAAGACAGGGTATCAAGGAGAGGGCAATACTCACCTATGTGCTGTCCAGCTTGCAAAGTAATATCACAATTAGATGTGTTCATGATTCTAAGAGCTACCTGTCTACCTACGGCCTGGTTTACAGAATGCGCTACTAAGAGATGGCTTGGCAACGAGTCATGCTGGATAGGTGCTATCATGCCTAGCTGATCTTTGGCACTTTTAGGAACGTGTACTAAAACAAAAGCTTCGGTTCTACCTGGCAAACAAACACTATTCACTAAAGTAATAGGAACAGGACTCCTCGAAGGGCATTGGGAAAAAACATCGGAATTACTAACGACGCTATCGGTAAGAGGACGAGGTGGAGAAAGCGAGATGGGGGCTTCATCTCTAGGGGTAATGAGGGTCTTCCCATGGCGACCTACTAAGTAATAAGTGCCAGTGCACTCTCTAGTTAGTGCCAACCCATTGGAGGATAGAAAGTCCCACCTGAGAACGCACTCCAAGGGGGAAAATAAATTTTTGGAAATTAAGAACTTACCGGTATAAACATCGCCATTGCCAGGAAAGGTAAGAGAAGCCTGCACAATCCCATCAACCGGCAAAGGCAGGCCATTTATTCCAACGCAGTGCTGAACTGTGTTTTGAATAAGTGGCCGAGGCCGCAATTTATTAAATGTGTCTCGAGATAGAAATGAGACCATAGACCTGGTATCAATTAAGGCGGGAATGGTTAAATCCCCAAAAGGCAAGAAACGAGTGGCTAATTTGGGAGCTTGAAACGAAGCCGTGCATGACCCAGCAGAGAAAATACAGGGGTGACCTTCAACCCAGCCCTCTATTGAGGCACCCCTTTGAAGTTTAAAGACTTACCAGACATCGATGAGCCTTGTGAAGAATATACATAGTTGATGGCGCATTGGTGTTGTTCATGGCCCCAACCCACACAGAGGGCACATTGTAAAGTATAGGGGCAGGAATTCACAAAATGCCCAAGTCCATTACAATTAAAGCAGCGACGGGCTTGGTTGTTCCGTAATCTTGTATTTTGACGTGTCTGGGGGTGAAATCCATCAGGTGCAGTGTCCTGCATATGTGGAGCGGTAAAACGGCGTGTGAAAGGGTGGTGGGGCGGCTGAGGAGTAGGGGCAGACATCGCGGCCTCAAGGTGCTTATGGTGGTCTGTCATAGCAGTAACTGCGGCAGTAAGTTGCGTCACAGTATCTTGAAGACTGTTAAATTTGCTTGCCATCTTTTCGTCATCAACTCCAGCGGCCGGTTTGACGGCAAAAGTCAAAGTGGGGATATCTGCTTGACGAATAGCCCGAAACCGTTTTGCGAAGTTCTCCATTTCCGCCAATGACGGGGTTGGATTGGCTTCTAAGAGTTTCAACCGCATGCCTTCGGGCAAACCACGCATAAATTGCCTGCTTAATAGGGCCTCTCATGCAGCATCACTGAGGAAAGGATCGGCGTTTGAAAGTAAGTCCTTCAAATTCCACAAAAATATAGTGGGGTCCTCATCTGGCCGGAGAAGGCAATGTTCAAATGTTGCAAAATTTCTTTCGCGATCAATAGCAGGGCAAAAGGAGGCCAGCAATTGTTCTTTCAAATTCCGATATGAGCCTTTCACCTCATCGGGCAAAGCATGGAAATAGGCGGCAGCAGGCCCCCTTAGAAATGCTGGTAGAACTTGTAACTGCTTCTCCTCATTCCAAGCATTGGCAGTAGAGCAGCATTTGAATTGGCAAAACCAGGAAACAATATCGCCTGAATCAAACTTCTCAGGTTGAATTCAAAAAGTTACCATTCTGGGTACACTTCTCTGTTACCTCTGTCACCAATGTTGCGCTTTGTAGGGTTCTCAAAGAAAGACTTAGTAATGGCAACGTCTTTATTCCATCTCAAACAACTACAACTAACTAAAAAGTATAACGACGTTTGTTAAGAAGCTTGTTGGCTACAGTTCAATATATATATATATATATATATATATATATATATATATATATATATATATATATATATATATATATATATATATATATATATATATATATATATATATATATATATATATATATATATATATATATATATATATATATATATATATATATATATAAAGGGTTGCCGCTATGCCAGTCACAACATAGGAGTAGGGGAGTCCGCGTCTAGCAGGCTATAAGAAAACTTCTAGCTTCCATGATCTCGATAAATCATATAACTGAGTATCATGTTCCCAACAACCAGGCTTTAATGAACAGCCACAAAAATCACTGTATCTTACTTCATGAAATGTTACACCAATATGATAAATACATCAATATATGGTAAGTAAAGTACGGAAGAGGGATGTTCTCGGGGTGAATCATCAAAGTAGGCTTCGTACGAAAAGTATGATTTGAGAGGAGAGTATAGTTCAAGGTCATGAAATAAAAGTAATGCTCCGATGTAATACTATTAAGTATATGAACAGTAATATAACTTTGCAAAACTGCATGCTTCTGGGCATACAATAAAGGAGAACAATCAAAATGCATAATAGCCTGAGTCTTCTGAGCTAATCAACTATAGCACGAAAAAGCGGAAACATTCTTTTGGCATACTGAAAGCTTTTTTCGTCCGACACTCGTCAGAGTATGAAACGTCGGATAACGACCGAAAGGTGAATTGAAATATATAGCCAGATGCGGGTGCATGTGATATGATGAATAATGCGTCTATTTGGCCCTATGATTGGCCAATTAGCACCTATTCACCATTGTTTACTTGAAGAGTCCAAGTGAAAAAACGAACTCTTTTTGTTTACACAAGACTGGGTTCTGAGTCTTGATGTAAACCGATTCCAAAACACCTAAATGAAAGGACGATCTTGCTTGCCCAATGATCCGAAAATTATCGTCTGTATATGTTTTGGCGCATTCTGGATTTGTTAGAAGATGTTGTCCTATGGCCGAATCACTTTTCATTTTAGAATTAGTTTTTACACGTACGAGGCGGCTGTTCTCTTGTTGTAGTGTTTTTTCGTCCTGATGCTCGTGGGTACATGTTGTTTTATTCTATCTGCTAACCTCTGCGTAGTGCGCCCTACGTACCGAGCTCCACATCGGCACGAAAATTCGTAAACTACACAACTTTTTTGGGTGGTAGGAACGCTATCTTTTTTAGCAGATGGTAGCATGACCCTCGTATTATAAACCGCACGGGGCTTCACAGCATAGAAACAAGATGTAATGGCTTTATTGATTTGGTTTTCAAATTTTGATGAAACATTTCCAATCCAGGGCAATTTCAGGTAAACCGGGCACTTTTCAGGACCAAACCGTTTTTCTGATGAAATGTTGGCTAGTTTTTCCTTAATGCAAGAAACAAGGACATCTTCTGGATATCCATTGTCAATTAAAAGTTGTTTTATTGTGTCCAGCTCAGAATCTAACTTAGTTTTAGAGCAAATCATAAGTGCCCTATGAACTAAAGTTTTGATTAGGTTGATCTTCCTAGCTTTTGGGCTGAAGGAATTCCAATGGATGTATTGACCAGTAAACGTTGGCTTCCTGTACATGCTGGTGAGAAATCCAGTGCCCCCTTTCTCCACCGAAACATCTAGAAAATTCAAGGAGTTGTTTTGCTCCTTCTCTACTGTAAATTTTAGGGCTGGATGTAGTTGGTTGAGGTTTACATGAAAACGATCACATTCCAGCTCCGAACCGAAAATGAGAAAAGTATCGTCAACATAACGAAAGTAGACACCTGGTTTTACGGTGTTATTGAAAAGTCTACTTTCATGAAAACCCACGAAAATATTTGCTAGAGCTGGCCCCAAAGGACTACCCATTGCCACTCCATCTAATTGCTTATACATCTGGTTGTTAAAACTAAATTCCACTCCTCGCGTAGCAATTAGCATCAATTCTTTGAAGGCGTCCTCAGGGAATGGAGGGCAATCAAGGTGACCTCGATACCTTGACATCAGCAGTCTATTCATCAACGTGCCATTAGATGAGACCATAGGGATTTGTGCTGACGCTTTGTATCGAGGTCACCTTGATTGCCCTCCATTCCCTGAGGACGCCTTCAAAGAATTGATGCTAATTGCTACGCGAGGAGTGGAATTTAGTTTTAACAACCAGATGTATAAGCAATTAGATGGAGTGGCAATGGGTAGTCCTTTGGGGCCAGCTCTAGCAAATATTTTCGTGGGTTTTCATGAAAGTAGACTTTTCAATAACACCGTAAAACCAGGTGTCTACTTTCGTTATGTTGACGATACTTTTCTCATTTTCGGTTCGGAGCTGGAATGTGATCGTTTTCATGTAAACCTCAACCAACTACATCCAGCCCTAAAATTTACAGTAGAGAAGGAGCAAAACAACTCCTTGAATTTTCTAGATGTTTCGGTGGAGAAAGGGGGCACTGGATTTCTCACCAGCATGTACAGGAAGCCAACGTTTACTGGTCAATACATCCATTGGAATTCCTTCAGCCCAAAAGCTAGGAAGATCAACCTAATCAAAACTTTAGTTCATAGGGCACTTATGATTTGCTCTAAAACTAAGTTAGATTCTGAGCTGGACACAATAAAACAACTTTTAATTGACAATGGATATCCAGAAGATGTCCTTGTTTCTTGCATTAAGGAAAAACTAGCCAACATTTCATCAGAAAAACGGTTTGGTCCTGAAAAGTGCCCGGTTTACCTGAAATTGCCCTGGATTGGAAATGTTTCATCAAAATTTGAAAACCAAATCAATAAAGCCATTACATCTTGTTTCTATGCTGTGAAGCCCCGTGCGGTTTATAATACGAGGGTCATGCTACCATCTGCTAAAAAAGATAGCGTTCCTACCACCCAAAAAAGTTGTGTAGTTTACGAATTTTCGTGCCGATGTGGAGCTCGGTACGTAGGGCGCACTACGCAGAGGTTAGCAGATAGAATAAAACAACATGTACCCACGAGCATCAGGACGAAAAAACACTACAACAAGAGAACAGCCGCCTCGTACGTGTAAAAACTAATTCTAAAATGAAAAGTGATTCGGCCATAGGACAACATCTTCTAACAAATCCAGAATGCGCCAAAACATATACAGACGATAATTTTCGGATCATTGGGCAAGCAAGATCGTCCTTTCATTTAGGTGTTTTGGAATCGGTTTACATCAAGACTCAAAACCCAGTCTTGTGTAAACAAAAAGAGTTCGTTTTTTCACTTGGACTCTTCAAGTAAACAATGGTGAATAGGTGCTAATTGGCCAATCATAGGGCCAAATAGACGCATTATTCATCATATCACGTGCACCCGCATTTGGCTATATATGTCAATTCACCTTTCGGTCGTTATCCGACGTTTCATACTCTGACGAGTGTCGGACGAAAAAAGCTTTCAGTATGCCAAAAGAATGTTTCCGCTTTTTCGTGCTATAGTGAAGTTCTGTAGTACCAACAGACTTTTCACTAATCAACTATGTTTCATATATCAATGAAAAGATAACTTCAAGTATATCAAAAATGCGTATACTCATGCCAACTATCCCTAAGTACCAGGGTTTCAAAGAACAATTAGACCAACTGTCCTTCGCAAAGGAACTTTCATTATTGAAGTTACTTTCTTTTCTCATAAGAACAGCATCACAATAGGTATTACGAACAAAGCTGCAATGAATTGCATCATCGACAAATAACTCATATACCAAAGTAGTTCTATATAGCGATAGACTTACCTGTCAGTGAACTGGCACATCTTTTCAAAATGGTAAGAGTGCATAGCCTTGAGATCTAAAAAGAAGTACAAAAGGAAGTGGAAAAGAGTGGGAGCAAATCTGACTTATCGCCTATCATTTGTGCTTTTGGAGTGATCGAATCAATTTTGATATAAATCAAACAACATACATAAAGAACTTGGCAGGGAAAAAGAAATCAGTGTGCATGAGTGCATCTAGCAATATTATGCATGTGTACAAACTATTTAACATATAAACCAGTAAATGGAGAATACTGAAATCGCGGACCAAATTTTCTATCTCCTTCAAACACCCACAAACTTACAAAGCACAATTGTTTGTCTTGGCGCTGTGGCTTATGATCTAATATTTTTCATGACATAATAGTAGATCAAATGTTTGATCATATGATCATTTGCATATGCCTTAATAACCATTATACATGCTGCACAGTATCTAAAACTGCACACATAGCGAGAATGTATGATTGTCAGAAGTGTGAAAAGATCAACTTAAAAACTGTCATTTGCTTATGTCATCAAATCACCTCACCCTTCCACTCCCCCATAATCAAGCATAGGAATATCTGTGAACCTCCGCTCCCCCCTCTCTGATGACATAATATGTGAACGGTCACAATTACCAGTATGCTGGGGTCCATGATATAGAAGTACCGACGACACTAGATGTCTAACTCATGGGTTTGTGCACTGCTCTGAGCGAGGCAAATTTTCGTGTGGCGGCCTTTTTGGATGGTGGCAAAACACTTATCGCGAGTAATAAGCACATTCAATGTAGTGAAAAATTAGGGCCGATGTCGTAAAATCCCCACACGGATTTCTCGCGAGCAAAATGACGAGTTATCAGGAATTACCTCTGATCTTTTCATAACATTTAATTTTGGCAACTCGTGCATTTATTCCGATATTTAATTAAACTAAACTAAAGTAATTTTATGGGGTGGCAGTTAACGCAGTTGCGAGCTGGCTCCTGACATGCCTTAAAAGGATAATGCCAGTTATTAACCTGGCTTCCTGTCCCCGTCCTTTAGAAATGCACCGTCTACACAAATGATTTGTGCATCAATATGCAGAGCAGGATTTGACCATTCTCTAGAGAAAGGACTCAACTTCACTTTGCAGACCTAACAATGTACCACAGTTTATATACGCAGAGCACCAGAAATGCAAACAACCTCAGCGTTTATATTTACGCCTGCTGACGTACCTCGTATCTTAAAATCACAAATGCCTTTTGTTTGGGAAAATCACGAAAAAATTACTCTTTGCATCTTATATAAATTGGAATAGTTGCCTGTAACTTAACTGCTACGTCATAAACAATGAGCATTTGTCACTCCCCCCACGTGACAATGACATCTTACTCATCGCTGATTGGTTAGATCGCTTCGGAGGTAAAGACAAAAGTTAGCAGTGGAGATCGAGGAACAATCAGGTAGTTAGGGCACTAGTGAAACTGGAAATTTTGTTACCGTTAAGAATTATCCAACAAAAAGACCATACTACGCTTCAGACGTTTATCGTCATTCAAGTCATAGCCTATTCCATGAAACTACAGCCGCAAATAGTGAAATATCGACTGATTTCAAGTAGCTCCGGGAATCCTCTTACGGACGATCGTATCCTGTATCCTGACTTCTATGTATATAAGATCAAGATGAGAATTGATGTGAGAAATGTGAATAAAGTCAATTTATAAAACATGGTTGATATGCCGAGAAAGGCCTACCAAACTCTTGTAAACAAACGATACACGCTTGAGACTGCCGGTATGGTACTGACCCGTAGAAGAAGCTGACCCGTACTGATTTTTTAAAGAACTAGGATCATCCATTCAAGAAATCTTGTTTTTATGCTGGATAAGTGGGCTTGACTTGGCAGTTAAAAGTTGTAATAAAAATACTAATGTACAGAGCTTCCAGGGTTGGAAACCGAAAGAGATCCTAGTATATTATATGTCAACAGACAGAACATGATTTGAGTGCATTTTGATGGATTACTTTGTCAAATAATTAGATTTTGAGGAAGTTAAGTCTATGGTGGAAGTTACGCTGAGATAATGTTTTGCCCTTCAGAATGACCCGACCAATCAGAAATGGCATGACATCGTTGCCTCACTCTGGCAGACCGAGTTGAACATCTAGCACCTTTGGCGCTTCCATATCATTGAGTGGGGTAGGTTGCATTCAATAGGTCGCTGATTCTTTCGGGTGTACTGTCTCAATCGTAAGCACAGAAAGTAGTGCTCAGATCTTCTATACAATTAAATACTTCGCTTACAACTCAAGAAAATGTAGTCAAAGTTTCTAACATACCAGTGTACATTCTGTCCTTATCTAATAACGGTATCTCAATAAAATAGTTGTGGTTTTCTTAACTAATGGATAAAATACTGACTATAACGCTATATGAAGCTAGGGTTTGCATGAGAATCTTCGCAGATTGTGAGGAAGTTTTTGCAAAAGAACATCACTTCTAAAGCTGCATAAGTCACAGTAGAAAACGGGCTCTTTGCAGAAGCATACGTCATGGGAAAGCTTTTACTACTAGTACTGCAAAAATTCTTTTCATTTTAGGCATTGCATCGACCAGCTGGCAAGCTTAGGAAGGAGGGGCATCAATATACAGGGCCTGAAAAACTTCCTTCATTCTAGTAGCGAAAAAAAAATTTTAAATTCTCTATGAACTAATGCCAAAATTTCCCGCAACTGTACGTTATATTTCCAGTTGGTTATTACGTGGTATAATGCATATTAAACATAATACCTAAAAAATGTCCTGCGAAACTCTTCGAAATTCCTGCAAGGAATTTTCGTCAAATGTTTCCTGGTAGAGCCGCTACCGGCTATTTTCACGGCTTGTTAGCATACCTGTCAACTCAAGTACCAAGATTTCAAGTTCTCACGACCTGTAGTCCACTCCACACTATGTCTAGCAGTTCTGCCAATATTACCATAAAGTAATTTACAAATATCAAATATGTGATTGACACTCACATTTGGGAACAATGTCCTTAGAAGATCATTATTAGTGAATCAAGATCTGAGTGAATCAATACGCATCTAAACCTTGCAGGCCTTTCAGCTTTGTCATTATATGAAATCAGCAAAAACTGCTAACAAACACTGTCTCATAATCGGATATCGTTGTTATTTGGGATGCAGTTGTTTACGGTAATATATTATAGCTTCCGTCGCGTTTCAAATGGCTTCAAAAAATGGAGCAAAGCGAACACAGGAGGAAAGAGCTCAAGCAGAGGCGGCACCACGGAGGGTGAACTGGGGTGCATTCTTCTAGAGTCAATTTGTTTAAATCCGTAGATATTCGAGCAGAAAAAGGTTCGAGGAGGTAGGAAGTTTCTATGGGACCATACATGTACAACGTCGGCAAAGAGGGGGGGGTTACGATGAGTTTAAGACTTGTTTTAAAAATTTAGGGAGGGAGAGGGAAGGTGTGTTTCAGGATTCAGATATCGTTTTCTCTCTTTCTATTTCGCCTGCAAACCATTAAAATGGGATACAAATAGTGCATAATACGTCAGCTGCGCTTTCGTCACAAGAGCGTTTAATGTATTTTCTTGCAAGTTCATTCAAACATTTTTATAAGAGAGCATTGTTGTGGAAATGATGGGAATGTAAAACGTTCTCTTCAACAGCTTCTCAGCAATCCCCAAAATTGATTCCATTTTTCATCCTTCCATCCATCCATCCATCCATCCATCCATCCATCCATCCATCCATCCATCCATCCATCCATCCATCCATCCATCCATCCATCCATCCATCCATCCATCCATCCATCCATCCATCCATCCATCCATCCATCCATCCATCCATGACGAATATGGCGATGACTGGTCAAATCAGCGAGCACAAATAAAACTGAAACGTGGGCATGCCGTGCACTCATAGAGAATTATTTGACGCTAAATGATATTTATAGTTCTGGGGATACTGTGCCGTTTTTCACAGTACGTGAAAAGGATGAACCTATAAGACACATTTAGGAATCCATGTAGATTCAAATGTAAAACTGATATTTTGAAAAGCATGCTATGTTACATGTGCTCTCAAGGAAAAGTTGAAGAACAAACTTCATAGCCTACAGGAAAACACTATTTCACGAATGGGCAGCTCTGATTCTTTCACTTGTAAGACCAATAATACTTTACAATCTAAATTTTTAGTAACAACAAGTGTACAGTAAACAAACTTTCCAAACTAGACCAGGTCTATTGTAGCGGAGAGGCCATGTTGCAAAATTGGGCACTTGATACAAGCATCAAAATTGGTACACATGCACAGTTTTGTAAGCTGAAACAAATGAGCGATATAATCACTTTGGCAAATAGCACCAAAATCTATTTTCAGACAAAAAGAGTCACTCTCTAGACCTTTATATCATTGCTGAGTTATTAATATGTAGGAAGCAGATCCAAGGACCTAATTTTTGCTTCTTTATTAAGTTACACATGTAGCATTTGATAATTAATGCAAATAAGCCTAAATGAGCTATGTTTAGATTGAGATGCTTGTCTCCAGACCCCAAAATGGGCTATAAATGAAGGATCTTACAAAGATCCAAGATGGTTGATAAGTCAAGCTTAGAAATGATGTAAGAGTGCGATGAATGGCCATATATTCAACTTAAAAATTAGAGTGATGACAAATGGAGTTAACAATTTCATTTGATTTTCCTTTGATGACACTTCCAGTTAAGACTATTCTGTTATTTATATTTCGACACTACCATTTTTGACCCTATGAAACGTTTAAGTCCAAGCTTGGGCCACCTTCAGTTCTGTTACCATGAACTGGGAGTAAAATTGCCTTCGTGTTACCATTGACAAAGGCTTAAACTGGGATAAGCAAATTAAGAATGTTGTTCAAAAATATAATGGAAAATTATGCCAACTAAAAAGGATGTGGCTCTTGGGAAGCGAAGGTCTGGGAGAAATCTATTTTAAATCAGTAATTGTAGGCATCAGTTATTGCATTACTGTGTGGGGAACTGTCAGCAAATCCAAATTTGAGCAGCTAGAAGCTGTTCACAGATGGGCTGCCCTACTAATTTATAAATGACTTGTCTTCAACTGATAACGCACTTGAGAAATCAAAGTGGCAACCACTCAGCTACATTGATAAAAGAAGTGTAGCATCAGTTATGCATGAAGTCTTTAATGAGATTGACTTAAAGACAATAAAGATATATTCAAGAAGAAGCCAACCAGTAAGACAAGAGCCTTAGACAGTTTTGAACTGCCAAGACCAAAGTCAGAGTACAGAAGAAATCCTGTCATATATCATGATCCTCTGACATGGAACAATTTATCATCTTAAGTACAATGCATTAAACAAATAGACAGCTTCAAGAATAAATTAAAAACATGCAAGCTTGAAAATATCAGCTATGAAAAAGAGACTGCAGTTGCGACAGAAAACATTTTGATTACTTCTACTTATAGAACTATTTTTGTTTTTATTTCTTGATTTTCTAAGCTAAAAATATGTTGTAAGATTTGCTTGGTAGGTATTTCTACAAACTGTAAATTTTATTTAATTTTATTTATTTACTAAATTATTGTGCAGTTCAGAGAGCAGATCCACATTGGTGCCATGCGTGCTGCTTGTTCAACTAACCTGCATTAACAAATAAATATAATAATGATAATGAAAAAAATAAAAAGAAATATCACAATTGTTAGCCTATCTCATTCCTGCACTGTTACTGAAGAACCCACTTTGGGGCCTGGAAACAAGTGTATCAATCTAAAAACCAAATAAACTTTGGTGCAATTTGCCAAAGTGGTCCTGTAGCTTATTTGTTTCAGCTTACAAAACTGTGCATGTGTACAAATTTTTGTGCTTTAATCAAAACCTGCCTGCACAATTACACTGAAAATTTGATTTAAGCCTCTCCACTATTGTTAAAATTAAGTGGAGGAGAGATATTCACAATTGCAAACCTAGACATGCCATAGGCACATCAAAAATTACTTGTGCATGATGAACTGAAGAAGCATGGAACCATCAACACATACAAAGGATTGCTTGGCTATAACAGATTGGTACAAGGGATCTATTTTAGTCCAGGAATCTTCCAAAGGACAATGTAACATTTGCTACTGGGTACTACCTGTAGTATAATATGGGTGATGATATTTTGGGAACAAGGATGGAGTCAATAGCTGATAAAGTACATTCTTTGAAATGTTATTCAAATGATCATAGTATGTTTTGCTTGCTTTTGAGCTATAATGTTTTGATGAAACCATTGCACAAACCTGTTGAGAAAGCATAAATCTGGGTCTAGAAAAAAGTACAACCAAGGGAATTTAATTAGGCAAAGGCATCACTCCATCAGGTGACTTATTGATGTTTTACATTGATCTTGACCTATGATGTTCCCAATCATGACTCCAAGGCAATTGTATGACAGTAAGCATCAGATGGCAGTGAATGCCCTCTTAGAATCGCATTGACTTTCTTAACAGTATTGAGAGGAACTACAGCTCTTTGGAAAAGAGAAAATAAGCTGTAATTTTTAGAGTTAAGAAGCTCCATCTACATTTATGTGAACTGAAAGTTACCATTAAAACTGATCACATGCAATCTGAACAGCTAGCTAGTAACAAAGAGGTTTCTAATGAGATACCTCCACTTGCAAAGAAATGGGCATTACCACTTGCAGCATTTGAAAGTAGCATTTCTTATAAAGTAAGTGAAAATAGTCATGCAGATCTGCATGTAGACGTCTATTGCAGTACCTAATGAACTGATACCAAGATGGACTTTGCAGATTTTGATGATAATGGAACACTTAGATAGAGATTCAGTGATTAATAGGCATATCAATGATAAGATTAGATGGGATCTAGTAGTTTAGAAATTGTACCATTTTATACGAGAAGGATGGCTGTCAATATTTTATATGGATTAGTCTCAGACAAATGCCTGTTGCATGATTACTACGATTACTACGTAAACATAGTACCGGTCGCCATTTGCCCCCTCCCCCATACCTCAAACCACAAGGGATATGTAAGTACATATCCCTTGTGGTTTGAGGTATGGGGGAGAGGAGGGGGCAAATGGCGACCGGTACTATGTTAATCTGCTCAATAGGAGCTGTTGAATGGTTAGTACTTTATTGGAGATTGACTTTCTATTTTCTGGAAAGGTACACTTCTATGTTTGCGACCAGGATGGCTACAAGAGGCTAAATACAACGCATATTTAGGCTAAATACAACGCATAATTGTCAGACAGTCGCAAGTTACAAGGGACTTTTTTTAGAAATAAGTAACACAGAATGGAATAAAGAACTACAGTATGCTACCTCAACATCCTCATAAGCTCGTCTGAATTCACTGTGAAGGTTGAAAACAACGTTACGACAATGGCACCTTAATCCTCTGATGTAAAATAACATTGTTTTTCCTCATCACAGAGTCGGTGTTACTGGTCCGAGGCAAACATAGGGTTCCGTCTTGCGATAGAGGCTGTTAAAAAAGCGTAACAAATCCTCTCGAGGCTCAAAGCTTGCAGTCAACAACTGATGGAACAGTCACTGGGAGAAAAAACATTTTGCAATTCATTTCAGTTAAAAAATACCTCAGATTGGAGAATATGGGATAGGGATTTCGCAGAGGCTGAAGAAGTTAACTCAATAGCTAAGCTCCGAAATGTTGAAGCTGATACTCTACCTTTCAACTTTGGAGTCTCAGAGACTCTGTCAAAAGGCAGGGGAAGAATTAATATTTGTTTACGAGATTGTAAAATACCAATTGCAGAGCAAATGTCACATAGCGCGTATTCGTCGGTCTTATCTTCATCATCACAATTACCAAATACAGGAAAATTTTGTAAGTTCATTGGCAAGGGACGAGGCAGAGGAAGGCGTATGCAAGGTTTTCAGCCTTTGATTGGACAAAAGCTCCACGGTGAGGAAAGTGAGGCGCTAAGAAAAGAGATAAAACGTGAGGATAGCCATTTGCAGGTATCTTCCGCTGGATTATTTTAACATTGTCACTTTCCATGAGAGTTCACTTGAGAGAGTATCTTAAATGAAAAGGAAAGAAAGCTTCTCAATCAGTTAACAGATATAACCATAATGTGGCAAGAGTGCTTTGGGGGATATAGGTGAAACATTTCAACATCGTGAGTTTTGAGGGACTGGTTATTTTCATATATGTTTTCCAGGCCAAATCAGGGAGTTTGTCCACTGTTTTTGATAAATGGTCAGTAAATCTGCAGATGACTGGTAAATCCTAACAATTGCACAAATTTGATAAAACTGTTGGTACTACAGAACTTCACTGTAGCACAAAAAAGCGGGAGCATTCTTTTAGCATACTGAAAGCTTTTTTTCATCTGACACTCATCAGAGTATGATTGCACAAATGTTTGAGCTGTTGGTTGAAGAAAATAATCAATGTCAGCAACTTAATTGTTTCAAAACTTTAGTTTTGTTTCAAAAGTTTTAGTAGTCTGCTGTTCATACTGAGTAATTCTTTTGCTTCACTGATGAGTGAGGCTCAGTACAATAGGCAGCAGATAAAGGTCTGACCCTTTTGGAATCTGTTGACTCCCATGGACCTGTGTAAAGGCTTTTATGTAATGTTATTATTATGTAATCTAGTCAGCTAAATGGAAATAGTAGTTTAGTAACAGTAAAGTCCTCTAGTCAATTGAATGGCACTAATAGTTATACCAACATTATGGCAAGTATGACACCACTGAGGAGAGCATAGTTCCCTACTTTATTCTAATAAATTTGTATATTCTCTATATCTTCTTTCTTGTATATGTTTCCTGGAGTGCACCTGAAATCCTTGCTATGCACTCAACTTCTAGTCCAGGAGTTGCCTTTTTAGCCATTCTAGATTGTTGAATTTTCTGTGTTGGACCCAACTGTGCTGGGTCCCCCTACATCACTAAACAAACCTATCAGTCCTCCAAATATATACTCTTAGGTCCCTATTAAATGGGGGATGTTTATTAAGATTTCATGTTTTGTCTGACTCCCCCACCTCAGAGCTTATCAGGACCCCTGTTTATTAAATTGTAAGGAATGAAAAAAGTTTAGAGAGTTTTCTTTAAGGGTAATTTGATGCCAAATTTTCACTCACTTCATCATGCATCTCGGAATTCCTTCAAATTTTGGCAGACAGCTAGAGTCTCCTAGTATAGAGAAACTGTGCAAATTTTAAACACTTTCATGTAGTTGTGTTGGATTTATGAGCGGTTGAAAACCTGTCCTAAATGGCCTAAAATGCACATGCAGTGGCCATCTTGAATTCTACTTGCCGTTAAAATTCACTATAAGTTGCCACATCCTTATGTTTTAGCAGTCTAAAAATTCGTAGCTACTCACTGTAAAGGTCGAGAAGTTCGAATTTGATGTCAAAATTGACCAAAAACAAACATAACGCTCACCATCAGAGCTTTCTTGCAGCACTTTAGAATTGTTCAAAAACATTTACGTCATAATAAATAAAGACATTTTATTGTCTTTGTAGATGTGTTTTAATTTCGAAAATTCCTTTCTACATACGACACAATCAGTAGACGTAATCAGTAGCTAATTAGGTCTACTGATTATGTCGTATTTAGAAAGGAATTGTCAAAATTAAAATACATCTACAAAGACAATAAAAAGTCTCTATTTGTTGTCGCGATTCTTGTACTGAATGTCGTCATCAAGCTGCATTTTCCAACAACGAAATCAATTACGTCATATCTCACGTGCCGTAAAAGTTGAGTTCAAGTTTAAGTTCAAAGTTGATACCGAAGTTCTCCTGGGGAAGTTTCTCAATGGCTTTTTTGTTGTCGAAGAGTTGGGCAATGTTGTATGTCAACCACTTTTTAATGTTTCTATCAATCTCTGTTTCACATGGTATTTTAGTGAAGTCTTTGTTGATTGATTATAGTATATGATTTTGAGAATATTCAAGTAATTTTGCTGCACTCCTAAAATTGTCAAATTGTGTCGGACCTGTCTCGGATTATTTAGTATTGGTGAAAAAACTAGTTTGTATATCTCAACAAAACAGGGAATCGTATATGAGTCTAGAATCCTTTTTTCAAGGAACACACACAACTGCTATACAAAGCGCAATAGGAGAGAAAACAATCACCAAATTTAAATGCTCAGTAAGACACAATAGCCAACTTCCCTCCAAATTTCCCAAAGGAATTTTGAAATCCAGGCTAGCAAATAATGTACTTACAATCAGGAGGATAAAAAGCTCCTGTGGATCTTTTGAACAGCCTCTGTCGCTACAAGTATTGTTTCCCAGTTGGAGTGCTTGTTGGTGCTACGGTGCAGATGATATTTACATTCGGGACGAAGCAAATATTTTCTGGGGATGGCCACCGAAAGCTTACTGTTGGCATGGATGGATGCATGAACTTACTCTCAAACTCATTTTCCTCAGGGTTCATATTAAGAACCATTCCAATTCAAACCTTGTCTTCGTAATAGCAGTAGATGTAGTCATACGGGTTCAATTCAGTTGGAACCTCTTTGCACCCGTTCACCAAGTCGAAAACTAATTGGAAGCTATTGTCTGCTAGCGTTCTTTTACAGCCATTAAAGGCAGATTTTGTTGAGCAGAGAGGTGATGAAAACCTTTGGTATCAAGTAATGTATGTGTTGATGATAATATTGGAGACAAAAACTCTCTGACTTCTTCAATACGATATAAGGTAGCAAGGAAGAACTGAATTCCCGAGATATTAATAATACAGAAATCATACATTTCTTCAACACTGGAGGTCTGATCTTTTGCATGCTGTTATAAACTAGCATTAGTTGTGAAACTTTTTTGCTGTTCCTCGAATGCCACCACAAGGGGGCTTTCCATGGCTTGTTGCATGAAATATCTAGTCACAGGAAATGCCGAAATCAAACGTATGGTAGGAAATGTTCATGAAGTGGTATTTTGCCCTGTACTCGTTAGGGCAACCACCAGAGAAGTAATGCATCATGCCGATGGATGTGCTTATAAATTCTTTAAAGTACTTTGTTGTTATATTCATACCCTCGTTAACAAAATAGTATTCATGAGTGAGGTCGTTAGAAACAATGCATAGAGAGAGAGAGAGAGAGAGTAGCTTTTTATTTCATCATGGCTTCTTGCACATATCACCACAGGATGCAATGTGCAGCTTTTACTGTTCCAGTGGAAAGACTGCACCCCATCTTGAATGACAAACTTGTGATTTTCTGTGAAGTCCAAGTGTGCAGTCACTTCATGCTCCTCTAACTCTTCTTTCTTTTGTTTTAAATACTGCGGTTGAGCCTTCGCTATGAATTAATGTGGAATAAGTTTATCTGCCTTTTCGATGAGCAAGTCAATAAATTCATTCACCGGCAGACATTGTTTATTGAGATCAGTTCTATCAACACTAACCCATTGACTGAACTGGATTTCATTCTCCTCTCTATCTTTACTCTCGCTGCCATCTTCCAACTCTCCATTATTATTAATAAGTTTTTCTTGAAGAAAAGTTTTTAGTGGTCCAGTGCCTGGACAGTTATTGCACCGATGGATTATGCATTCTCTATTGTTTCTGCAGTAAATAATCAAGTCAATTGAATCTTTTAGATTTGTGTAAAATACGAAATTAAACACAGAGAAACTTGCGAGCGTTTCGATTATACAAGCATGAAACAGAACACACAGTGAACTACGTATACAATAAGGATAAAATTAAAGCTAGTGTCTATGATTGACATGTGTGGAGTCTTTTCTATTTTCGTTTTTTGACGTATTTCAACACTCCCACTCGAAAATGCTAAAAGAACTACAAAACTAAATCATGTTCAAGCGTATAGATGTAGTATATAGTCACATAAATGCATTGTTCAGATTGAATTCAATATCTCCATTTGATCTCTGAACCTTTGAAATGTTGTCTTGCCTAATGGTTTTGTGAACAATCTGCTATCAGTCCTCTGTTGGACAACTTCAACTTTTTCTTTGCTCTCAGTCTTTTCTCGAATGTAATGATATCTGATGTCGATGTGTTTGGTACGTGAGTGGAATTTTGGATTGCTGCATAAAGATATAGCTCCTTGATTATCTTCAGGGATTACCGTAGGCTGTTCTTGTTTGAAAGTCATATCTCTCATTAACGATCGTAGCCATAGCGCTTCTTGCAATGCAAAGCTAGCAGCAATATATTCTGCCTCAGTGCACGAAAGAGCTTCTATTGGTTGTTTCTTGCTTGTCCAGCTAATCAATCCACCACATAGACAATATTCATAGTCTGACTGAGACTGTCTACCGTCGGGATTGCTGCCCCATTCTGCATCGACATACCCTTCAAGCCTTGCGCTGTCATTTTTAGCTCCACTTAACTGTATTCCGAAACTAACTGTTCCTTTGATATACCGAAGTATTCTTTTAGCTGCTGTCCAATGAGCTTGGCTGGGATTTGACGAAAACTGATTAACTGACCCTAGTGCTTGTGCAATGTCTGGTCGAGTTCCTGTGACTGCAAAGGTTAAACTTCCAATTAAAGCTTGATATTCTTGCTTGTTACCAGGATTCCTTTCATTCTGTATCAGCACTGTATTTTGTTCTTGAGGAGTTGCTATTGCCTTGCAATTTTCCATATCGAACCTCTTTAATACATCAGTTAGAGATATTTAGTTTCATGTAGAATCATTTGCTTTTTGTCCCTATTTCTCTGAATTTGAATTCCTAAGCAATAATATGCCTCACCGAGATCCTTTGTGTGAAAACGTTTCTCTAGAAGCTCTTTTTCTCCTTTCAATAATTCAAGGTTGTTGCTTGCTAACAGTAAATCGTCAACGTATACCGCAATGTATACAAAATTTTCTCCCACTGTCTTGATATACATACACGAATCAACTGTGCTTTGCTTGTATCCAGACTCTTTTAGGAATTGGTTAAAAGTCTCATACCAGCATCTGAACGCTTGCTTTAGACGGTAGAGACTTTTGTTAAGCTTACAAACGAGATTCTCTTACCCTTCCTTGACAAAACCCTCTGGCTGTTTCATATACATCTCCTCTTGCAAGTCACCATTTAAAAACGCAGTTGAAACATCCATCTGATGCAGTTCTAAATCTAGTTGGTTAACAATTGCACAAAGTCTTCTTATGGATGTATATTTCACAACAGGCGAAAAAATCTCTTCAAAATCGACCCCTGCTGTCTGCGTAAATCCTCTTGCAAACCAAACGTGCTTTATGTCTTTCTATTGTACCATCTACATTGGTCTTGACCTTAAAGACCCATTTTGAATCTATGATATTCCTACCTTCAGGTGCTTTTACAAGGTCCCATGTCTTATGCTCCATAAGTGAAGAATACTCATTGTCTAGCGCTTTCTTCTATTCAGACTTTGCAGAAGAACTTAGTGCTTCTTCCATAGTTGTTGGCTCTTCCTTTATACTTTCTGCACAACTGTATCGCGTACTTGCAATTTCCCACCAATTACCAGTTATAGTATTATCTCTTTCTGGTGGTTTTCTTATGCGTTCTGATCGACGAGGAAATTCTCTGTCTTCATTCTGAACTTCCTTTTCAGCATTTTCAGCAGTGTTATCGTGGACTCTTTCTCCATTTACTAACTGCTCTTCTTCCAATGTTACTTCATCAGAAGTTGTCAATTCAACTGGATACATCTCAGAAACAGAAAGTTCTTTTCTTATTTTGATGCGGCCATCAAAAATCATGCTCAAAAAATTTTGCATCTCTGGATAAATGGATTTTCTTTGCCTCTGAATCCCAAAGTCGATATCCTTTTCTGCCAATGCAATATCCTACAAATATGCATTTAATAGATTTTGCGTCCCATTTCCTTCTTGTTTCCTTAGGGACATGCATATAGGTTGTACACCCAAACACTCTCAAATTGGATACATTTGGCTTGGTTCCAGTGAAAATTTGATACGGTGTCATATTCTCAACAGCTTTGGTTGGGCTTCTGTTTCTCAGTATAGCTGCTGTTACCACTGCCTCTACCCAAAACCCTATCAGGCAGACCCGTGCCCTGAAGCATAGATCTTCTACTTTCTTATAAAGTTCGATTCATACGTTACACAACTCCATTTTGCTCTGATGTTCGCGGAATCGTGAATTGATGTTGAATGCCTTTACTTGTGAGATATTGAATGAATGCATTTGATGTGTATTCACCACTATTATCAAATCTCAAATACTTTATCTTTCTTCTTGTTACATTCTGTGCCATTGCTTCCAATTCTTGAAATTTAGTCAAGACTTCATCTTTTCTTTTCATAAAATAAATCGCAGTGAATCTTGATTTATCGTCTATGAATGTAACGAAATAACTACTGCCTCCAAGACTCTTAGTTGGCATCGGACCACAGACATCAGTGTGGATGAGATCTAATACTCCCGCTGCTCTATTTGCTTGGTCCTTCGGAAAAGGTTATCTTATCTGTTTCCCTTTCAAGCAACCTTCGCAAGCTTCTTCGATTTCATTCTTACTAATTTTGAATGCAAGTCCATCAACGAAGCTTTGACTTTTCAAATCTCTCAATCTTTCCTTATTGAGGTGTCCATATCTCTGGTGCCAAATCTCCTCTGAAACTTCTTTCAGATTAGCACTGTTAGCAGAATGCAGACTTTTATTCAAAACAGCTGTATCTAACTCATGCAACTTTCCATTTAGTTTTCCTGAAACTAATACTGCTCCTTCATTATTTAGAATGACAAATTTCTCTTTTCCAAATGATATTGAATAACCTTTTCTAGTTATTCCGCTTACTGATAACAGGTTCTTGGTTAACGCTGGCACATAAAGAACGTCTTTCAATTCCGCCGATTTGCAAATTCCCCCTGAATTCAACGGCTTGACTGAAATATTGCCTTTTCCATATGCCTTTACTTCTCTGGCATCGCCTAATCGGACTATTTCTGGCTTGAGAAATTCTCTGTAATTCTCAATAAACTCCCTTTTGGTTATCATGTGTGAGACGCCCCTGAATCAATGCACCTTGATGTACCTTCAATCCTTTCATCATTTGATGTAGTGAAAAACAGATAGTGCGCGCTGTCATCACTAGGCTCGTTACTGACTGTGATATTGGCATGTTCCGTTTTCCTTCCAACTGATCTGGTTTCTTTGGCTTTTGACATTGTTATGCCCAATGCCCCTCCAAATCACAGTTAAAGCATTTTCCCTTTTTTCTCCTTGGTTTTGCCCCATGGTGATGCGATTGAAAGTGAGTTGTTGATACCATTGCCTTCTCAACACTGCTAGTATTTATATCAGGGTTTTCATTTCGCTTTCTTTCTTCATGTAGAAGTCTTGCTGTCGCAAACTCCGTGGTAGGAGTTTCAGCTCGGGATTCCAAAGCAACTATGAGAATACCGCACGAATCCGGTAAACTACATAACAATGTCATTACCTGATCGTCTTCTGTCACCGATGCTCCCACTGAATCAAGTTGTTCTGCCAGTGCGTTCATTTTGTTTATATGCTGCATCATGCTAGCAGATTCATCCATTGTCATGGAAAAATATCTCTTTCGCAAAAATAATTTGTTTGCTAAGGACTTTATGTGACAATAGTTCTCCAACTTATTCCATGCTTCTTGGGCGTTTTGCGACGATCGTACCAATGACAACTGATTGTCTCCCAGAGACAAACAAATGGTAGCTAACTCTTTCCTTGCTCGTTTCTTATATAGCTCCTTTTGCGCTTTGGTAATACAAGTACCAACAGGCTCCTTCCCATCTCCAGAAATAATCCCCCAAAGATCTGTCTCCTCTAAGATCATCTGCATCTTGAATTTCCATAAATGAAAATTCTCCCCATTGAACTTGTCAATTCTATGCGATGCGCTGTCTTCGGAAGCCATCCTATGAAATACCTCGAACTTCCCTTATCTATTTGCTCTCTGGGCCCATAACCTTTTAGATTTGTGTAAAATATGAAGTTAAACACAGAGAAACTTGCGAGCGTTGCGATTATACAAGCATGAAACAGAACACACAGTGAACTACGTATACAATAAGGATAAAATTAAAGCTAGTGTCTATGATTGACATGTATGGAGTTCTTTTCTATTTTCGTTTTTTGACGTATTTCAACAGAATCGTGGTAGCCTTTGCCATCAGTGCTTACAGTATTGACCATCAGGTGAGTATTTTTTGGTATACGCAATCACATGAAGAGTGAGAGCCTTTGCTACCCATCGGTACCCACCACTTGAAACGCTGCAAGCAAAGTGTGGAAAAACCAACCTTGACTGACTGATTCGTTAACTTAAATGCTGCATAAAGCTCACTAAGATTGCACAGCAACAGTCTCTTTTGTTTGTGAATATTTCTACCTATACTGACATCATAGTGTTTAGTACCAGGCATTTGCCTGCTAAACTCATCATCGTTATAAAAAGCATTAATTGATGATTTAACGTTCTCTTGCAATGTTCGCTGTCTTTGGATCAGTTTCGCTCTGTCTTTGGATCAGGTTCTCTCTGTCTTTGGATCAGGTTCTCTCTGTCTTTGGATCAGATTTGTAGGGCACGTGAGATATGATATAAACGTTTTCGAAAACTTCGAAAGTTCTGTTAGAAAGCTCTGATAGTGAGCGTTATGTTTGTTTTCGGTCAATTTTGACATCAAATTCAAATTTAGACTGGCTGACGTAAAGATGTAGCAAGTTATTGTGACTTTTACCGGGAAGTAGAATTTAAGATGGTCGCTGCATGTGCATTTTAGGCCATTTCGGTCAGGCTTTCAACCGCTCATAAATCCAAAACAACTACATGAAAGTGTTTAAAATGTGCACAGTTTCTCTATACTTGGAGACTCTAGCTGTCTGCCAAAATTTGAAGGAATTCCGAGATGTGTGATGAAGTGAGTGAAAATTTGGCATCGAATTGTCCTAAAAAAAAGAGATGTCCTCTTTCACTAGGTACTAGTGTTTCTTTCACCAATTGAATTTGTCTTTTGATGATTGTCGGAAGCGCAATTGACCGTTAAATTGACATTAGAATTTAGGAATATTTCCGACCCCCCATTTATTAATACCCCCATTTTTTGGTTTTAGAAATATTTCTTATCCCCATTTATTTAGACCCCCCATTTATTAGGAACCCAAGAGTACTTATGGTGTCATCCCTGTAAGATTCTCTGCTTATTAGCATGGCACTGATCATTTGTTGTTAGTGTAAAAAGAATCGCATTTCTCTGTAATGCAAAAATCTTACTAACAAAGCAATCAAATTCAGCAGCAAAATAACAGCAGACTTTTTTTAATTGATTTGGAAGACCTGTATTTGTACACTTTCCCATTTATGATTGTGAAGAGACATCAAAGCTCATCTCATGGATTAAGATGAAATGAAAATTCTGCAAAGTTGATTTGATTTCTAATGGGCTGCTCCAAAGTTTATATCCTGCTTGATTTCTGCATGAAACATTGGATACTTTTAAGCTAAAGGACATGTCGGGGAATTATCATCATTGTATGGTAAGCCAGAAGAACATATATTTGTACTCATCGTATTTTTCAGAGGAAAATGTACAAATTATAAGAAAAATCGGGAAACCTGCATCCAGTAGATACTTCATAGGAAATATTGCCTCATTTTGATGCACTTGTGCAAGCCAGAGATGCCCCATTTCCGCAGATAGAAGCAAAATCATTTCGAATGTATTCCTACACCGTTCCTTCCTGGGCAATCAGAGTGTGATGGCAGGATTTTGAAGAGTAGCTTCCATGCTCTATTAATCATTTCTTTCACTAGAGGTTTTTGACTCCAATGATTTTGAATGGTGTTGTTTTTGTAATCTTTTGATCCCAATTTCGCTTCTCTACTTAGTCTGATCTTTTTTGAAAGTCTTTGATATTGTGAAGTGTCAAATCTTATGAATTCTGTCTTTATTTGAGTTTACATCATCTTTCCCTGACTAGAGGCCCACAGGCCCAATGTGACCAGTCACATCATCTTTTGTGGCCTGTAAGAGCTTGCCCATTTTCTGCTGATGTATTATGAAGATGTGCATGACTTAGGTGGGCAAAATACATGTGCAGTGCGATGACTGTGCCATCGTTTCATCTGTTATTTTCTGTTATTTCCATAATATAATGTATGAACGAAGATGTGTGAAATAGCATCTATGAGTTAGGTTGTGTCAACTTGTGTGTGTTCCGGAGCAGGCAGCAGTGCCTCTCTATTTTGCAAAATGATGCCTGTTGGGGGTGCGTATCACTTGTAAAAAGGTAAACGAGACTTTTTTGAGTTTTTGTGATTTTTGTGATTTGTTGTGCTTTTTTGTAACTTTTAATGTGATTTTTGTTACTAGTTTTGAGTTGTTGTGGCTTTTGGGATTTTTGTCATTGACTTTTATGATGTTTTGTGATTGTTTGTGACTTTTGATGTGATTTTTGCTACTCTTTTTAAATTTGTTGTGACTTTCGTGATTTTGTCATTAATTTTTGTGGTTTTGTGATTTCATGTTTTTTGTGATTTCTTCACTAAGTGTTATGAGATTTGTCTGAGTAATATGCCCCACAATGCCTGCCATATATTGGTAGTGTCATTGCCTCTCCCCCCCCCCCCCCCCCATCAATGACTTGAATACGTATTAATACAGAAACAGTTATCTAACCATATAATTAGGTGCAGTTTCCATTCATCTGACCCATTGAGGCCAACCATAAGGCTGATTTGGTGAAATTGAAGTTGACACCCCTGATTTCATCATTCAAATTAGAAGTCTGTATCTTGCCTTTAGTAATCTTAATTTAACGAATCTTGCTTTTAATCATCTTAATCTCAAAAAACACGAACAAGAAACACGAACAGGAAATGTTTAATTAGGCTTCCTGGCATCAAAACAGAACATCCTTGGGAGTCATTCCATTTTATGGGTGCAAGTATGTTCAAGGAACTTCCAATTGATCTCGGAAAAGCTGAATCTTTTAAGCAATACAAAGTACTTTTAAAGGAGCTTTTTAGTTGAAAATACTGATATTATCTGTATGCAACTTTTAAATGATGATTGTTATTACTGCTAGGTTTTTATCTCGGTTGTCGTAGGTTTTACTTTCTTTTTGTTCCTTTACAGGACACATATTGACAACAGCATTTTAATGTTGAAATGTACATTCTGTATAAAGATTCGTGATAATATACTGGCTATGTCAAGTATCTTTTTAGATCTATGGACATTGTCCCACTGTTCTTAGAGAATCTGTAAAAAGTTTGACATTATATTTGAATTTTCATAGTCAAAGTGAGTAAGCAGTACTTAGGCTTTATAAATGTCATATCATACCCAAAAGATGAACAGGAATCATTTGCAGTGTTTTGATGAAGTTCAATTGTAAAAAATTTAGACGAATTTCCAGTCCCCACTTAATGTGAATTCAGCCCCACTTACATCATTTTGAAAAGTTTTAAAACCCTGCCATTTTCTATGGCCTCACACTGATTTGGAACCTAAGAGTAGCTGACACTAAGCAGTATTTAAGCTTTTCAGCTTCATCTCCTTCCTTTCAGTTGATATAATTGAGGCTAAATCTGTGATTCTATTGCTGTATTGAATACAGGTTCCTGAGAAGAATTACTTTCAGACGCTCTTTCCAGCGCTCAGTAAAAGTTTATTATTAGCTATCCTCTACCGTATCTTTCATGGCATCTTATCATTGTATCATTATTGTTACTACTTGATTTTAAAGAAGATGATTTGAAGCGGAATTACCTTTACTATCTAGTTTGTTATCAATCTGGCAGATGACATTCTTTATCATGCTTGGGTTAGCTTTCTTATGGCAGTTAGTTTCGCCAACAGCCTCAGGGTAATCAACTTAGGAGGATCATTATCTCTTTGAATCTCATATTCAGTGGTTGATCGTTTTCCAAGGTTTTTTTCACACTCATAGACAAGAGTTTTCGTAGACTAATTGGCCTATTGAGTTGTAGGTTGGAAAGCTGGCCGTTTTTATGTTTACCTATATGAATTCAAAATAGTATGTGGTTTACTCTGGAGGCAGCTTTTTATTTTTTCTTTAGCGAGCATGGCAGGGTCAAATTTGCCCCTGAAAGCAACTGGTAACTACCAGTGGTGATATTCACACCGCCTTATTCCAAATCTTTCGCGATGGCGGTATTCCCATGCTACTAGGTATCCCTCCTTTGTGTAACAGAGTCGCTTTCGTGTCTGAGTTTTTTAGTTTTGGATGTTTTTATGCAGTTTTCACCTTTAGCCGTCTTTTGGCACCTGCTTCTAAGTTTGTAATTGTTTTCCCAACAAGAGTACTTTTCCATATATCATTGTGTTGTATGGATTATGACTTCATAATGTTGAAAAGCTCTTTCTTAATGGTTTTCTTGTACGTAGCTGCATGTCAATCACTTTTTACTCCTCTAGCCCTTTCACTATAATCGATTTCGCCAAGTTCTTGCTTTCTTGGTTCTCCTTTAATAACGCTGTCATTGGCAGAAATAAGCTACAAGGAAGTATGCTTAGTGTCTATTGGTAACACATTATGCGTACCTCTACTTAGCTAGAATGTATATGTTGTCCCATGACAACCACAGAATGAATGTCCTCTTTGATATTTCAGTCTCCGTGATACAAAGTTCCTGGGGAGACACTTATATAGCATAGTACGATCTCTGATGCTGTGACAAATACTGTAAGTCAATAGACGAGCTGAACGTCTCGATATGTCCAATGTATTAAAATCTGTCCTTTGAGCCAAATCACAACGTTTCTAAACGACATCATCCTGCAGATGGCTATAGCCTTGCTGCGCAACGTAGTATAAGTCTACTATACTGTGATTGAACTGTATGCTGGATTTCAAAATCAGTATAGGCACAATGCCCTTCTCAATAGTATAAAGAGAAAAGTACTTTGTTGTTGTTTTCTGATATTTTTTTAAGAAGTCTTTGCTCTTAACTGAATGATGTTCTGAGTATACGTGAAGTGTTCTCATAGACAATCAAGATGAAAAGTAAAATTTCAAAATATTGACTCAGGCCCCGTTTACACGATGCCGGTACGACGCCGGTTCGATTTGACACCGGTGTGGAATCTTTTGTTTTTTGACCACCCGTTTACATGAGTTCGGTACGATGCCGGCATAAAAGGTGTGAAAACCCAGTTCGGTAGCCACACTGGTTCGATTTCATGCCGGCGTGGTAGCGGCATCGTGTAAGCGGCCCAAACCGGCGTCACACCGAAACGATTTCAGTTCGCTTTCATTTCGAGGGCAAAAGCAATGAAATCGAGGGTTATTTGCATAATCTTCTTTTGTTTTTCGTTTCTTTGTTCCCCCCTAGCAAAAAGCGCGCGAATTATTCTACGATTTTCAACATGGCTCTCAATCAAAGTCACATTCCAACCATTGCTGCACTTTTACAAGTCAACATTGTACTTATTTTGCAAACGATTGCACATTATAAAAGACGAACAAATGAATTATTGAATCTACTAGGTTCAGTTTCCGTGACAAGCTCTCAGAAAGGGGCAAAGAAGATGAGAAAGAAACGCAAACCAAAGCGATTTTGGACTAGACCTGGGAGAACTGGTATATGGTGGCAGAATTTTCTAGACAATGTTGTCATATTGGAAGAATGGATCGAAAATTTTAGATTGTCGAAGGAAACTTTTATTGAACTTTGTGATGAACTGCGGATTTGCTTTCTCTGCTTTCCATGTGTTGACGCCTTTTTCCCAGCCTATGCGCAAGCGCAAAATAAAATTATTGTGTGATGTCATAACTATTGTCTTTCATAACCGAACCGATATCGCACCGGCATCGTGTAAACGGGACACACAACATCACACACCGGCATGGTTTCACACCGATGTCATATCGAACCGGCGTCGTACCGGCATCGTGTAAACGGGGCCTCAGAGCGAATTCGACAAGTTAACACTCGACTGCACCTGCCGATTTTATCTCCTTGCCGACGGCTTCATCAATCTAGAGACAGAAGTCTATAGCGTGAGCCCAGTTGAAGGTGAAAAATTGCTCTCATTGCAGTAGTGTTGAAATTATTCTGATATCCGAATGTACGAAATCTTATTACTGCTTCTCCTTGTAGATCATATGTCAGCTGTTCCATGATGCCCTGAAAATAATCAGGCGCAAAACTGATTCAAAATGATAGACAAGTTTGCAGGGAAACCCTTTAGTGTGTACTGAAAGCAAGGAGTTATTCAAGTCATCGACCAGGTCTTCACGAGACACTTAGTAATGGAATTGATTGATGTTGTTCTTCCAGTTCATTGCTGACTGTTGCTAAATAGTCTCCATTGACTCTGAATGCAACTTCTCTTCCCAGCAGAAGCTCCGCTTTTGCTACTGGAGCCATGTCCCTGTGTCCTAAACAGCATTGATGTCCTCTTACAGTGCTATTGGAACTGGCCTTAGTCTGCAGAACTTAAGATTTGGAGCAGAATTTGATTTGATGTCCAACTCGACGTCTTTCTAGCACCAAATCCCTTCTATGAAAAGATATGGAAACTCTTTGCAGAGGATTTGACATATCTTTTGCTGTTATACGAATTGCTCTTCAGTGATACCCTGTGATATTCTGAGTTGGCCGATAGAGCCAAGCCCAGTGAGATTTACCAGTGATATTGTGACATTGAAAGACAGAATGTGCGTTGATTTTTTGGCAGATGTGTAGAAATAACAAGTCCCTTTAGGGCCTAGTTATATGGTCCATTTTTCGCAAGTTTTAACATGAAAGGGTTAGGAAAATTGGATGAGTGATGGAGAGGTATCAATGATTGATGTCTACATATACGCAGTAAAATACCCTATCTCCCATTATTTTCATTCTTTTCATCATGGGAGAACCAATGCAAAGTATATCTGTTCACTCTATAGTTTTGGCAGTTAAGGTGGTCTTGAGAAAGCCACCAATTAGATCAGGGACGGCGAGAGATGGGACAAGGGGAGCAGACTTCCCTCGGCCCCCAGGCCTGAGAGGAGTCCCAGAGTTATGAAATGATTCTTTGGTGTTTGCATCAGCTTTAAAATCTAATGATGACGTCGTGAGGGGCAACATGTATTCATTTGCCCTGGTCTTCAGCACAGTTCTCTTAGGCTTGGTAGGAGCTTGCTGTACATTATCATAAATCCTCAAACCGTCCTTCTCGAATAAGCTGCCACTAGAGCATCAAGTTATTAGCAGCCTTCCACCTCATACAGGCCCCCATTACAGAAGATCATGAATGCCTTAGTATCAACTGATGCCTATATTTTGACCGTTCTGTCTTTCTCCTGTAGCAAATTCCTTTAGTATTTCGTTCAATGTAACATTGCATAAACAAGGGAGTTTTTGTCTGTTCACTTAATGCTTGTGACCTAGCCCTATGAAGCTAGAAGTTGTTATGTAACACGAGAGAGTTAGAACAAACGATTTCTTGTCACCTTTCAAAATCACAATAGAAAAACATATCTGTATTGCCTCAATTTTCAGCATTTCCATCTTTTTAAATAAGGGATTGGTTGCACAGAATGTGTCAAGGATGATAATTTTTCTTCGTTTATACGAGCCTTTTTTGTTGCTATCAGGTGAAAACGGTGGTAGAGATTGATTATGTATTTCGGCCTGTATGCCCTGGCCAGACGCTCTTGAATTTTGTTTGACAATACTCCACCTGTGTGTTGCGTTAAATTTCGAGAGTGTGTAGTGATGGTGAGGTGTTGTCGGATGACATTTGATCAATGCAATATTTTTGAGTAGAAATTCCTGGCATATATATTATTTGAGATGTTGTCGAGTGTCATCGAGAGCGTTTGGTCAGTTGCTCAACTTTACGCTAAAGTTTGCGCTCATACTTTCGTATGAGTCTACTTGTGTACAGGACAGAAAGGTAGAAATAATTGGAGACTGCCAAAAAATCCAGTGAGTGTCGAGTGAAAAAACGAGATCATTTGGCCACCCACCGCTTGACACTGCTTTACATTGCTGGAATTTTTTCGAGCACTGCAGAGTGAACAGTCCAGAGCATTTATCCACCCTTTGCTCGATAATGCTTGACCTTGTGGAGTTTTGTCGAGTGGGTAGAGTGAAACATCGAGAGCATTTGGCAACCCTCCTCTCAACAATGCATGGCACCTCTGGAGTTTTGTCGAGTGCTGTAGGTTGAAAAATTGACGCTCAACATCACTGGAGTTTTCTGTCAAGCATTGTAGAGCGAAAAGTCGAGAGCACTTGGCCATGCTCCACTCAACAATGCTCAACATCGCTAGAGTTTTTGTTGAGCACTGTAGAGTGAAAAGTCGAGATCATTTGGCCATGCTCCACTCGACAATGCTCAACATCGCTGAGTTTTGTCGAGCACTGTAGAGTGATAAGTCGAGATCATTTGGACACCCTGTCTTGACGATGCTCAACATCGCTGGAGTTTTGTCGAGCACCGTAGAGTGAAAAATTGAGTGTGTTTGCCACCCTCCACTCGATAATGCTCGACAATGCTCAACATCTCTTGAGGTTTGTTTATTGTTGTATAGTGAAAAGTCGAGAACGTTTTTGGCCAGTGCTATAGGCTGAATAGAGTTTAGCGCAGAGTCATAGTGACTTCTATCAGGAAAATGCTTTCGTGGCCACAGTTATTTCCTTGTTGTCTTTAGTTAACACAGTCCACTGCCTAAGAATATAAATGCAGTAGACAGCAAAGATGAATACTCTTATGAACTATTCGCGACGACAGTCAAATGCTCTTCATTCAGATACAAGTTGCTTTTTCAATTGGCACCTGGGTAAACTTTTCTGCCACGCATGATATTTCTCCATAGACCTTTTCCACCATCTTTGACTTGATTATCATCCTATTGACATGTAAATGATTAGAAATTCTTTCGATATGACTACTTATGAGCTGATTATAACTTTTTGTAATCAATTCACATTTTCTTTTGCTTCATGTTTGCCATGTGTGCAGAAAACCTGTCAATTATAATTTTTGGTTGGGAAGTTTACTCGACGAACTCTGTCACGATCATATTTTCTATGGTTGATCAACAATCATACCTGCTTCCCTTCACCACTGTATTCACTGAGGATTCAGGTACTTTGGAAGAGTCAGAACACTTCAATCGTTCAAGTGGCCGAATGAACAAGTAAACCATCTAATCAAGTAACTTTTAACGTTTAATATGTTTTAATGACCAATGAGGTCACCGATTAGCCCAGCGTAGGCTCCTTGAGTAGCGTAAATTTATCCAATCATTTTTTCGAAAATTCATAATGCCCTACGTTGTTTTGTTAATGGTGGGTGTAGAGTTCTCATGTATTAAAACTGTCGCAATACGACCTGTCGTAGCTTTTATAGCTCAAAAGACAATTTTTGATCAATCTGTCTTCTTTTGGAAAATGTTCGCCATTTCTTGCCTTGATCGGCTATGACATAATTACCTCTGCCTATGTAACACAACCTTTTGTTTTCTACAGTTTTTCTAACTTCTCGCTATGTAGTTTTTTATGAACTCCTAGACATCAAATGAGTGACGGGAAAGTCTTCTACCAGGGAAAATGTTTGAACGGATGCTCCAAAAATTTAGAATTTTGTACCTTTACTGTTCTTTATCAATGAGCTCGACGAAGACTGTAAATCCATCGGGAAAGTTTTTAGCTTGCGATAGGGGGCTATTTGAATCAGGAATTGAAGTGCATAGAATTATAGGCATAGAACTAAAGGATGTCCTTAAAGTGCAAGTGAAATTATTTTTGTGAAGGCTATTTTTGCATCAAAAGGAGGATTGTAGTGTATTGAACTGTGTTGAATGGTTTCGTTGGATCAAAAAGATCATTAAGCAGAAAAAGGAATGTTTTAGTGTAGACCGACAGAAGTCACTCATATCCCTTCATCTGTGGTGAATGACATCACTGTGAGAACTCATTGGCAAGGGCCAGCGGCAAAGTCTCATTTGGAGGTGGATCTTACGCCACCAAATGTTGACGTATTATATGTCAGTCGATAGGTCTCACCCTCGCAAGTAAGATTCTACGATAATGTTTGCAGAATACCGCAGCTTTTAGTAGCTATGATCTTTTTCACAGTACGGCTTAGCACACGTTTCCGCAATAACATCGAAAGTGAAATTCCTACTTAATTTATATAACATATGAAAGAAATCATCCTGTATATGAAGGATGTGCAATAAAATCTTCCTCTTTGAGGGTGGTGGTGGGGAATTCATGTTTTAAAACTGAATCAATTTATGTTCTCTATAGCCAGCTCGCTGGTTGAAGAAGTAAAGTAGAAACCAAGGGCTCAAGGTTGTTTTGTCCGAATAGTATGCAGTAGTCGATTATCTCGACCCTAAATTTAAATAATCTACTTTCATGAATACATTCAATTTGACTCGCCTTTTGAGCCTGTCCTTATGCCTGCTTTATACTTAGATCCATACATATCTTCTTTTTTTAGAGTAGCATGAGTTCGGACACAGCAACCTCTGATTCCAAACATTAGATGAAAGTGCACTTCGATGCCTTTAAGAAAAGAGAGCCTCTGTAGAGCATATTTTTCAGGCCTTGTCTTTTTATATATAGGCAATATTTTGCCTTCTGACGTAAATAAATCCTTCTTTACGATCCAGTTTTTCGCATATTCAGAAATGGGACAGTTCGTTTGATGGTCTCACCCTATCAATTAGATATTCCCATATTTTGTGTATATCCAGTGCACTTATCTTTCCTATTGTTATATTTATGTCCTTTTACGGCCCATGATCTTAAATTTTTCTCATCTTTCCCTTAATAGATTAACATTTTTATTTTGACCTGTGTTTCGCATCAAATTGTATTTAGCATCCTTTGCTCCTTGTGCACAATGCATTTGATTGTATTTTCATAAATTTGGAAGCCATCAAATGGAATTGTTGGTTTTCATCCCAGTGGTTTCTTGGAGGTTTCTATATCTGGATCTGGGCTCTCGATCTGGGCTCTCGATCTGATTAGTTATTTGAATCTTTTCATTTTATGGTAAATAATTCTCCTTTCATAGCTTTCAGCGCTGATTGGGACTACTATGGAAACCGGCATGGAGGGCTACCAATCAGTGTAGAAGAGCCATCTTTGTGATGCAGTATCACGTGACTACGAGCTAAATATAGATAATATTGATACCAGCTTCTTTTTCCTGAGAGATGAATTTTAGCTTTGTTATTGATTAATTCTCGAACTTTTCTTATAGAACAATACTGAATATAGCAAAGAAAACACTGTGAAGCTTCCTCAACAATTAGGATCCTTGCAGGATGTTCTTGAGGTAAATTGTTCGAATGTCTAGAGTATTTTGCAGTTTTTTATTTTGCTCTAAAATCTTAATATCATATTTCCTCGAAAATCACCCACCCTGGAAAAAGCGCCCCCTGGAAAAGCGCCCGTCCAAAACAATCGAAATATGAAAAAGCGCCCCTTATAAACACCATCGGAGGGTGCGCATAATACATACAAGCCCTAAAAATAAGTTGAAACAATCCGTTCAATGCAACAGTTCCCCATAGCAGAACAGAGTCAGGAAATCTGAAGTCACCTTAAAGATCCATTGTGAGTGGATGCTGAATGCATGGCAAGAAATGTCAGGATAGATCAAGGCGCAATGTATGAAATGCTGTGCTTTAAACCTGGCAGGAGATTGAGGAATTTTGAGATACCAAGTGATATCGACATATTTCACATAGAAATAAATACCAGGAAGTATAAGTGGTTATTCTTGGTTATTCTTGCCTTTGTGTGGGAATCCCCCACAAAATCAAACATATTTTGTTAATAATCTTATCTTCAAAAAGAACAGAAAAGCTATATAGTCGACAAATTTTGCTAGAGATCCTACTACATGTACAACAGAATCAATTAAACTTGGCGACCAAGATAAACGGTGGACAACTCACATCGTCTGCAAATCCTGCAAAGAAAGCAGTCAACTCTTGACCAAGGGAGATCAAAACTCGCTCAAGTTCAGAATTTCTATGATCTGGCCAGAACAAACCAGCCACTTTGATGATTGATACTTCTGCAGGACATTTTTTGTCGGATTTAACAAAAGGAACCAAGAGAGAATACTCTACCCAGTAATTTCCTCAGAAATTTATATTTTTGGCACACTATTGTATGGTTCTTAGTTTTGTTGAAAAATAGTTGTGTTGAAGCATTTTTCTTTGGTGGTTAGTGTAAGCCTATCAAGATGATAATAAATAATGTCTGATAAGGCAGTATCAACATTTCTTACTTCCTTTTTCTTATTAGATGTTGGTCCAAACACATCCAGAAATATGACCTTTATTAGTCACCTTGATTTCTTCATACCGCTGATGGAACCTTTAAGTTATCCTCTATAGTGGTTTATGCTTCAAAATATAGCATAACGATCATAGGAAATTATTTTAATAACTTTGTTTAAGCATAGGAAAGTTTTCAAGTCAACTATAGTCAAATTTAGTCGATATAAATTTTCCACAGAATTTCAGTAAATGCACAAATTTGTAATTTTTGTGAAACTTTTGTAAACTGGGACATGACAAAGCAGGATATCTTGACGTGTTGAGAGAAAACGGTCACGATTTTCAAAGTCAGCGTACTTAAATTGATACGAATCACCTGAGATGGAACCCAGCAGAGCAAAATAGTTTTGTCTTTGTTGACCTGTATTATCACTATAAGACAGAACGTCAGTATTACTAAAAGAATGTCAGTTTTCCCATGTTTACCCATAGGATGTTATGAAGTTTATTGAGGTACTAGATGCTAGCGAATTTACTAGTGGAAATGTACACACTAAAATAATCAAAGTGGCCAAAGATATCATATGCCCATATCTGACGGACTGTATAAGTGCACCTATATAAAACTGCTCTCTTTCCCAGACGAAATGAAGACAACTGATGTTTCAGCCATTTTTAAAACAGATTATCCTTGCTGGAAGGGAAATTACAGGCAGATTAGTATTTTGGAAGCTCTGTCTGTAATATATGGATGAAACATAGGTGTGCAAATGAAGACCCGCGTTAATGGAATACTATTTCACCTACTATCCGTCTTAGACTATATGAGAATCTTCAAATAATTCTAGATTGGTTCAAGGAAAATGGAATATGTGCAAATCCAGAAAAATTTCAGATAATATTTTTGGGTCTCAAGAGTAACAGCTCCTTCTGCCTTAGCATCGATAGGCATAAAGTAAAACAGAGAGTGGGCATGTAAAACTCCTTGGAATCTACATATACAAAAAACTATTATTTGATGCGCATGTCAAGGGGCTTTGTCAGAAAATGCACCAACAACTGTATGAGTTTTCCAGAGTAGGACCATTCCTTAATAAATAGAAAGCTGAGGTGCTTCTAACATCTATTGCTATGCCAGATTTTTTATACTGTCTCCTGATATGGATCTTTTGTAGCAAAACTGCTAGCAAACATATAAACAGAGCTATTAAGCGTAGCTTGGGTGTTTTGCATGAAGATAATGACTCATCATGTGAACAGCACTTGGCAAAGGATGGAAGCATTACGAAATCTCATGACTGAAATTTACAAGACCACTAACCTAATAAGACCTTCATATGTATGGAATTTGTTTGTAGAAGAGGATGTACCCTACAACCTACGTGCCAAAGTACTACATAGGCTCCCAACAGCACAGTCAAATCGACATGGACTAAATTCTGTCTCGTTTAGAGCTGGTCTCCTATGGAATACTCTAGGTGATGAAATAGAGCTGGTACCTTGACAAAGGTCAAAAGGGGGATCGTAAAGTGCGTTGGCAAACCATGTAATTGTTTAATTTGTAAATAAGGGTACAATTGTATTATTATCTTATATCTTCTTTTTAAAAAGTTGGTTTTAATTAGTTTGTATTAACTATATATGATAACCAATTTTAGATATTAGATATGATGATTATTATTATTGTTAGATACAACACTTTTTAATGGATTATGATTATCATTTGTTTGACATTTCTTGCAGACATTAGAAGAACCTGATAAATGGATTGTGATAGAAGGAATCCCTGAAACATCCGACGGAAAAAAGGTTCACAAAATTAATGAATTTTCTTTTCTTTACTGTGAAACTGCAGCTATTCTGTTTTAATTACTATATTTTGCTTGCATCTTAGGTGCCTAATTGTTATTTAAGGTGTTTTAAATATATTGCGAATTACTGTTGAAAGTCTTGAATTTCCCGTAATCCGATCAAATTTAGAATTATGTAGGTAAAAAAGGATGCTCTCATTATTCACAGTGAGATGAAAATGTACAGTTTTGATGTAAATTCTTTGCACCATCGAATACTCTTACCATTACTGTGGTTTAGTGTCCTTGTTGCTTTTTATTGTAGATTTGTATACCAATTGGTCATAATCAACTGAGAGTTGTAAACAGTCGATAGTAGATAATACGAATTTACATCTATGTATATGTGTGTGTGTGTATATATATATGCAATCAGAAAGGTGTGTGTGTGTGTGTGTGTGTGTGTGTGTGTGTGTGTGTGTGTGTGTGTGTGTGTGTGTGTGTGTGTGTGTGTGTGTGTGTGTGTGTGTGTGTGTGTGTGTGTGTGTGTGTGTGTGTGTGTGTGTGTGCGTGTGCGTGCGTGCGTGCGTGCGTGCGCGTGTGTGTTCGTGCGTCTGGTATGTATGCATAGATATGAATATAATGAATTCCATGCACAAGTAAGAGGCAAGGAAATATCTGTTGATATGCTAGAAGATGGTGCTGTAGAGGACGATAATCTACGTCTTTGCAGGAAGAGAGAAAATATTAGAAATGGAATTGATAAAGCAACACAAGGTAATTAGCCAAATATGATAGAAACATATGGTAGATATGTTTCTATGCTGGGAAGCCTCGTTTCGTTTACAATACTAGGGTCACGCTACCTTATACTAAGAAAGATAGCGTTCCTACCGCTCTAAAAACTTGTGTAGTTTACGAATTTTCGTGCCGATGTGAAGCTCGGTACGTAGGGCGCACTACACAGAGACTAGCAGACAGAATACAACAACATGTACCTTCGAGCATCAGTACGAAAAACACTACAATAAGAGAACAGCCACCTCGTATGTGTAAAAGCTCGAATTCTTAAATGAAAAATGATTCAGACATTGGACAGCATCTCTTATCAAAATTCAAGAGTGCGTCAAAACACGTTCTGACGATCATTTTCGGATCTTAGGGAAAGCAAGCTCGTCTTTTCATTTAAGTGCTTTGGAATCAGTTCACAAAAAGACTCAAAACCCAGTCTTGTGTAAACAAAAAGAATTCATTTTCTCACTTGGACTCTTCAAGTATACAATGGTGAATAGGTGCCAAGTGGCCAATCATACGGCTATCTAGACACGTTATTAATCATATCACGTGATCCGCATTTGGCTATATATTTCACTTCACCTTTCGGTCGTTGTCCGACTTTTCATACTCTGACGAGTGTCGAACCTAAAAAAGCTTTTCACTCTGTGTAAAACCTGGTGCCTCTTTTCGTTCAGTTCAGTTCATATGTTTTCAAGGTTCCTTTACATACAGATAAATACACAACACAAGTAATACGTGATACGTAAAATCTAAATTATGATATAAAATAATATTAGAAGTAGATGGAGACATAGCTAGTATTCATTAAAAAAAGCAAATTTTTGGTTAGGAATAGTTAGTTATGATTGCCCTTATAATTGATAGTGTTTTGAGAAAAATGCTTTAAGTTGTTGGCGAAAGCTACAGACAGATGGCGAAATTTTATTTAAATGGGGATGTTATTCCTACTTAGCACTTAAGTGATGCACAGGCCTGAGACAATACTGGAGAGTATTTTTATGAGGTAAGTAAATATCATACTTGCCAACTTGTCGTGTACCATATTGATGAGCAGATCCAGCCAATAGAAAGGGAGAATGAAAACGTGAGGGAGAGGTATTGTTAACATGGTCGTATACAGAACTGAGCAGTTTCAACTTAAACAGATTATACAGGCTCAAATTTTCAAATTAAAAGAAATAGGTACAGATGAGGAAGTAAACATGTTCAAATAAGCTTGCCCTTACAGCCCTTTCTGTAACAAAAGCACAGAATTTATATCATTATCATGAGTCAAACCCCGGACTAGAATACCATTTTGGAGAAAAGATGAAAATAAAGAATTGTAAAGACAAATTTGAGATTTAAAGTAAGACAGTTTCTAACTTTGAAGAATATACCACAAATGCTGGCAAGTTTTTTGAGAGATCTATCAAGTGGCATTCCATGAAAAATTTTCATCAAGAAGGACGCCAAGAAATTTAGCATAGCAGGTTTTTTGACAAGAAAATTTCCAATATTTATAGAAACAGCTTTAGAAAGGGAATGTCAGGGACATCTAAAAATAATATAGTTTGTTTTATCAATTTTCAGTGATAAATTTATTCACATTCAGCCACATTTTCACTTTTTTTAACTTTTTACTGATTGTTTTTTTTAAGTATGTCAAGATTTGCAGCTTCATAGTAGATATTAGTGTCAGCTACAAATAAATAAGGACCAAACAAGTATTGGACAGTTATGAATAGATTAATAAATAAAAAGAAATTGGTTGATATTCCACCTCTTCTTGAGAATGGCACATTCATTACCAATGTTCAAACAAAAGCCACTATTTTCAACGATTTCTTTGCGCAACAGTGCTCAACCATAGCAACTGGTAGTACGATTCCAGCCTTTCTACCACAATGTGACAACACTTTATGTGATGTCATGGTTGACAGAGTAAAAGTACTTTCTTTGATCAGGTCATTAGATAGTAATAAAGCTCATGGCTGGGATGGAATTTGAGCTCAAATGATTAAATTGTGTGATTCTTCCGTTGTCGAGCCCCTATGTATTATTTTTTAATAAATGCCTTGAAACTGGCATTTATCCTTCAATCTGGAAGAAAAGCAAACGTTGTCCCTATTCACAAGAAAGGAAATAGGCAGAGTAGGGAAAACTATCGACCGATATCATTGTTACCAATTTTTGGCAAAATTTTTGAAATGGTCATTTTTGATGCAATGTATAAGCACCTTTGTGACAATAGACTTTTAACACCCAACCAATCTGGTTTTTGACCAGGTGATTCGTGTATTAATCATCTTCTGGCAATTACTCATAACATTTATTGTGCATTTGAAAGCACTCCTAGCTTGGAGACTCGTGCCGTCTTCTTAGACCTCTCAAAAGCATTTGATAGAGTGTGGCATGATGGCCTTTTGTACAAGCTAGAATATAGTGGAATATCCCATAATTTGTTAGATTTATTGCGTAGTTTTCTTCTAAATCGGATGCACAGGGTTGTTTTAAATGGAAAATGCTTCAACTGGGAGTTTATCAGTTCAGGTGTTCCACAAGGATCTATTCTTGGTCCACTGTTCTTTTTAGCTTATATAAATGATCTAGCTGATAATGTAAATTGCTGCATCAAACTATTTGCTGATGACACATCATTATTTTCAGTGGTTCGTAATGAGGCCAAAACAGCTCTAGAGCTAAATCAAGACCTTGAAAGTATTAGTCTGTGGGCATGGCAATGGAAGATGCTGTTCAATGTCGAGAAAACAAAAGAAGTTATCTTTTCCTCTAAGCGATCTAAACCACAGCATGCTCCATTAAAACTTGATAGTGAAGCGATTGCCAGAAAAACTGAACATAAATACCTTGGTATGATTTTGGAAGAAAATGTGAATTTTAAGAGCCACATCCGAGAGGTTATTCTTAAAGCAAGAAGGGGAATTGGGATCATCAAACTTCTGTCTAACTATGTTTCTCGTAGTGTACTTGACCAAATCTATAAATTTTATATTAAACCTCATCTCGATTATGGAGGTGTAATTTGTCATCGAAACGATCCTCAAATGTCCCGAGATATCACAAAAAGACTCGAACAAACAGAGTACTCTGCTACCCTTGCTATTACTGGTGCTTGGAGAGGCACGAGTAGGCAAAGACTCTATGAGGAGCTTGGCTGGGAAAGCTTGCATGATAGAAGGTGGTTTAGAAGGCTGTGCCACTTCTTTAAATTGCGGAAAAGCCAGCATCTGGGGTATCTATATGAAGTAATTCCTGATGTTCGCGAAGTTCCGTATTCCCTTAGACATGTCAATGAATATGACCCAATTATCCTCAAAACTGTTCGTTTGTCTCATACATATTTCCACAATGTGCTTGTTGAATGGAATGCGCTAGATAATGATATCCGTGAGTCAAATACGCTGGGTGAATTCAAGGGCAAATTGCTCGCTAAGATAAGACCTATACGTGGCGTAAGATCCCTAACTAAGCTCCGTGTTAAATTCAGTCCCCTGAATGAACATAAATTTAGGCACAACTTTGAATCCTTAAGTCCCATCTGTGCGTGCAACTCAGGTATTGAAGACAATGAGCATTTTCTCCTGCATTGCCCTATTTATGATCAGATGCGAAACGGTCTCCTTTACCAGCTTTCGAGAATCCCTGGATTTGAGCTTGGAAATCTAAGCTCCGGTGCCTTTTGTGAACTTCTCCTTTTTGGAAATCCACGTTTTAACGATATAGCTAATAAATTAATCCTGGAGGCAACAATATCACTTATCTTGTCGACTAGAAGGGTGGAGTGAGCACATACAACAACTAGCAGCGCATTATCTATTTTTAACTTTTCTATCGTCGTTGGGTTTATTTAGAATATTAAATAGCTCATCTCACATCAGATGTCTAGTATTATTGGACATCTTCAATTGTTCGATATATATGCTTAAATTGTTTTTCCTGGACATCTAGCATGTCCTTTCATCCCAATATTTATTAATCATGGGACATTTGATATGAGATGACCTTTCTTATTTTGATGTAAATGTGCTAAATAGTAAGCACCATATGCAGTTGGGACCAGATGACTCAGAGTCCTTTCCGGCTGTATGTGGTGCAAACAAAGTATGTTATTGTATTTTTACTTTATTTTAATATTTGAAGTGATATAAAAGAAAAATAAATAAGACGTTAGTTTGGCAGATTAGTTAAATAAACCATTGATATATACTAAAAATAGTAGAGGGCCATGACAGAGCCCTGTGGGACGCCACATGCAACTCTTAGGCCATTTGACTTAGAGCCATTTATTAAGAGATATTGCTTTCTATCAGAAAGGTATGATTATCAGAAAGGTATGATTTGAACCAGTCAAAGGCAATTCCTCCAATTCTATAATATTCAAGTTTTAACAAGAGAATATCATGATTATCAGTATCAGAAGTCTTTTGTAGATCTAAGAATATACCACAGCCAAATTTTCTATTATGTAGCGAATTCTTGATAGCTTCAGTAAGACTTACTAGGGCATGGTTGATGGAGTACTGGCACGAAATCCAAATTTTAAGTTATATAAGATTTCATATCTTGCCAAGAAATTATAAAGACGATGGTGCATGATTTTTTTCTGTGATTTTACTGAAGACAGATCGAAGGGAAATAGGTCTACAATTAGATGCTATCAGTGGACAACCCTTCTTAAACAATGGGATAACTTTGACTAACTTTGTCTTTTCTGGAAATATCCCAGACTAAAATAATTTTATTTATAATTTGAGATAGTGGATTTTGAGCAAGGATTTTTAAAAGTTGTAAATGTATACTGTTGGGTCCCAAAGAGTTTCCAGTCTTTAGAAGTAAAATTTTATCAGCTACTTGACAAGGAGGAGAAGGTGTAATAAAGAAGGAACTTCCAACTCTACTAGACATGAAATCTGTGGGTGACTTAAAAGATCTTGGTATAGTAATGCTATGAGAGACATTAATTAAGTACTTTGTAGATATATTTGCAATGACAGCTGCATCAGATGTAGTGTTTTTATTTAAAACTTAAATCTTACTTTTTATATCTGTTTTTCTTGATTTTATACTGGCTATGGCTTATTTGAAGTTCTGTAGCACCAACGGACTTTTCAATTAATAGATAATTGAACACAGAATAATCTTAGTGTCGATACCTGCAGAACCTTTGGAAAAGGCAAAAAGTATGTAAGGTTTGCCAAGGTCAGGATGGCAAAGAGCTGTCTCGACATCATAGGTGATATTGAAGTCGGTTGACTTCCATAAGGCTTGCAGCACATAAGCTTCTTATTTCAACATAAAAGAGGAATATTCGAAGAACTCAGAAATTTTGCAACAGTTTTTGTGCTTTGTATTGATTTTCGAAGTGTTTCACAAAATATCACTAGTACCAACAAAAGGAATCCTAGTCTAAAGCCTGAATTCATTTCTTCTTCAAAAGGACAGTCAGTCGTCTGACTTCAGAGATTTTCCATTCGGATTCAGAGATTTGTTGCAATTCTTATTTTTTCCAAAGCTTTTGCAGGCATCGAAAGCAGCAGACTTCAGGTATTCATTGATGTTTAAATGTTCAAGATAGGTGACGTGATCGTGATAAAACACAATTTCTTACCTCTGTCCGTAAGTCAGCTATTTTGTTTCAATCGCTACCATCTTGACAAAAATCTCTTTATAGCTTTTGCTTACACGTTGATAAACTCGAACTTTTTCACTAGATCGAAGGGCTGAAGAGACTTCAAGTAAAGTTTAGGGACAACTGATAAGGGAGTTTTCATGAAAATTGCTTTTGAAATTTGTAAACAGAGAATTCGCAACCAATTTCGAAAGTGTCCGGGTACTTGCATGCCCGGAGTGTCCCTAAGGAAACTTTCTGTTTTATTTTTAAAGGAATGGGTAGACTACAGTTCCGATATTGTTTTTGGTATATAGAGGTTGCCGGGTGTCTAGGAAGCTTACTTCACAAAAGCTGCAGAATCTTGCAGCTGGAATAATAGCGCGTAGGAGCTTTGACGCATCTACTTCCACATTACTTGGCAGGTTGAAGTGGCCTTCTAGTAATGAGTTTATAGCTAAACAGACAGTTGCTGTGGTATATAAATTTATAGCTATATTTGAGCCCAGTTTTTCTTCAACTTATTCTCTACAACTTTTTATGGGAAGTAGCATTTTATGTTATTATTTTACATAATCATGGCACTGGATGGAATTGTTGTAAGTGAGAATGTAAACCATATAAGTATCTCATTTAACTGATAATTTGAGCCTGGTGAATCATTGACTATGGGTCATTAATGCATCCCATGTTTTCCAGCATTGCAGCTGGTGTTCCCTTGCATATTTCTTTTGTATTGACAGCAGTTGCCCAGCTGCCTCCCTCTAATTCTTAGGCAGGCTTTGAGGTTTAATGTTTTGGAAGTAATTCTGACAAATGGAATCAAACTCAAGCATATTTTGGAATTTGATGTAAGTGCAAAGGATCGTACAGACTGGTACAGTAATGACAATTTCTCTCCAGGGCGTTGGTAAGTCTGAAAAGTCTTTAAATGGAAGAAAAGAAAACTCATGTTGAAATGTTTTTGTTGCTGGGATGATTTCCTAATATTTGACTTATAATTTGTGAATTTCAGGAGCTGGTAAGTATAATTGAAGAATTTGGGAAGATTCAGTCACTCTCTTATCATAATGGAAATAGAGCACTAATAAGGTACATTTTTGTTCTGAATAGTGATTTCCCGATATTTTCAATCCCAACGCGGTTCCTCCAATTTTTTCTTAGTAATGCTTCGCGCTATTAGATTTTGAAGACTGAAATTTAATGTAGTAGTACAGAGTGCTGTCAGAAATGTAGTACGGTAAACGAGCAATCATTTTGATGACAACTAATAGGAAAATTTTGGTTCATATCCATCAATTATTATAGGAGCCCATTTTGATTTCATTTGCAGGTTTTTTCTCAAGCCGGATTTACATAAAGCCTCTCTTTCGCTGGGAACTTACATAGCATTTCATTTCATTCCTACTATTTCTATTTGAACATCTTCTACAGAGTTTTTCCTTTATCGTGTTGCAAAAGCTATATGTTTAAATAGATAAAAAATTTGGTAGGTTGTATTTTACGTAGTTTATTTTCGCTTCGTAGGATGAGCAAAGAGCTGCATTGTGAATGGGTCATAAGCTGTTTGCATGGTACTCAGTTATCAGGTTAGCTGTTCAATCTGTTATTTCATGAAACTCCTTTGGTTGGATAGAGTATACCACTTTAGATTCCTGGAACCAGCTAAAAATTACATTTTCTTTGAAACTTCTCTTCCCTCGTGAAATGAGATCACATGCCAATTTTTAAGGAAATTTATATCTTGCTGAAAACTAGTCACATCTAGGATTTCCTCATGGAAACAAATGTTGGAAATTACCAATACTATATCTTTGAAATTTCGCATTGATTTTTGTCATCTTGTTCTTGGAATCACATGATCATCATGGAAAGACCAGGCGATATTGTTTGTGTTGTCTCAATAACCGTTAGAGCTTGTAGAACACAAGTCAAGAATGAAACCAGTATGAACTGTCAAAAACAGGAGTTTAAGAGTGAAACCAGTAGTATGGAAATGATCAATGATGTATTTCTTGGCCTCGATTTACCTTCTGTCGGAGATAGTTCACTTTCTGAATTATCATCGTATAGCACGTTATATTTATAAAAATCTTTGACGAAGTTGAATTATACTGTTTGTCAAAATTTAACTTAGCCTATTTCATAAGTTGGAAATACCTCGTTTATATGTAGATATGCGATGATTTAACATGAAAGAAGAATTTTGGGCCCTGCTTGCACTTCGGTAGAATTTTTGAGTGGCAATGGGCTTTATTTGCATGCCTGTATCACTTGAATTTATCGTCTGCAAGTCGTTGCTTTGAGGAAGCTCTTTTAGAAGGTTCGCTTTCTTGCACTAACGACACGATGTTTTTATAAATAGCCACTTTGTAAGAACCTACTTGTTGAAAGCCAACAATTCTAAGGAAATTTTCATTTTCGAAGTGTATCACTTCTAAAGACCTGATCTATGAAGCTGATACCATTCATTGAAGGTAGATTCAAGTGAATTGTCTACAATCCATGAATGATTCATAGAGTGCTTTCCCTTCAGACTGTATTATCCTACCTTAGCAATTAACGCTTCACATGTTTTCTTCCATCTGTACTATTTTCACGACTTTATATGTGCTGTTGAAATTAAGGAACTATTAATGAACTTTAATACAACGATGTGATCAAAAGAAGTCCAAAAGTAAGGAACTTAAAGAAATGGGCTTAAAGCTAGGTTCTTCATGAAAAAGCATATGTAAAGAAAGATAAAGGTTGGTCCCATGTACGATTCCGTACGTTGGGGAGTGCCTGTTAGAGTGGAAACTTACCCTGAGCCATGGGAATAGTGAGGTTGGGTGGCCAGTTCCTTTCCTCGTCACCTGGGGAACAGTGTTGCCACTGGGTGGGCAATGAGCGTGCATCCACACTATGAACCATCGATGTTCCGCTCAGAAATCGATTGCTCTAACCATTTGGCCACGTGCGCTAATAAAAACTGATATATAAGTAGCTTATTGTTGCTGCCGTAGATTGACAACATTATATAACGTTCATATTTCAAAAGTTCCAGATTAAGCCATAGCTGCAACAAGCAGCGTAATATATGGCCCCGATGGCGATAATCATTAGTTTTCTAGTTACCAAATTCCTTTATGCACATTCCATATCAAAGTAGTTTATCATGCCTATGTATTCTGAGGAGCACTTGCCGACCAGCTCAAGTACTTTGATAGATGAACTGAAGAGTTTCAAAGAGTGATTCTGAATGAAACGGAGGGGGAAAATCGGGCAATTTCATGCTAGATTTTCAATCACTACACTATACATCTCATATTTCCTTCAAATGTCATATGCATTTAGAATTTCATTGGATAAAGCATGGCGAAGTTTAGAGCTGAAAATTCTGAATTTATAGGCGATCGAATACCGATCTAAAATGGCCGAAAATGCACATACGGGGGCCATCTTTGCTGCACTTTGCTGCTTTGCTTGCCTGATTTTGCTGCACGTTAGAGATTTTGATAGGTTGCCATTATTCTAATGTTAGCTGTCTAGACTTTGGCACCCATTCACTCTTGAGGGTTCCATATTTTTGCAATTCTTCTAAAGTTATGACAATGAGTAGACAAAGGACTTTTTTTGAAGAACCTATGAAAATACACAAGCTTGGGGGGTAGGCCAATCAGGGGTGGTGCTAGCTACCAGAGACTGGGGGATCTTAGTAGATCACATCCTTTTGTGATGATGCATTTTCATACAGCGTGTAATAAAAGGAACAACTAATAGACTACAACCAGCAAAGGCATTCAAAAGTATTGCACAGGTTGATTCAAAATGGCGTCCAATTGGTAGATTGCTTTATATACTTAGCTTTGACCTTTTGTTTTCTTCTTACCTAGCATCATCCAATACAGTTGTTGTTTCAAGGATAAAGGATATCATAACAGGTAATGTATCAGCTGTATTGCTATTGCTGTGGTAACGTAGGCTTTCATTCTGTTGTGTGCTTTTACTAATATCAATGGTACGGTCTTAGTCATAATTACTGTTTTTTTTATTCAGAATAAAAAGCCTACAATAACAAGTTACATATAACATTACTTACAAGCCGAACATTACTATACTACAAAGACGATACCCCGAGGAGCAATATCCTGACTACCCCGGGGCCATTACATATAAAACATAAATCTAAACTAAAATTTAAATACGATTACAAGCTACATATAAAACAATAACTAAGGAGAAACAACTTGTCTCGCAGTTGATGTCGAGCTAATGAATTTGAAAGGGTAAATGACAGTCACCATGCTCCCTCATGCAACATTAACACCGGCCGTAATGCTATGCCGGTGCATGATGAAAATGGGAGATCTAATTGTGGCACTTGACATCAACTGCGGAACGTACGTACGACACACCAGAAGGGACGAAGAGGGACTAATGACTTTTGCAATGGAAGTTGATGCTAGCTAAATCAACCAAATCGACCAGTTTTGTGAATGAAATTTATGGTCAGTTGGAGGATACTTTTGTTGATGCTATCCGAGAAGTCTTTATCACCGTACAGTAAGAGTTTTATTAGAACAATATTTGAGAGGTTGTTAATCTGGACAAATGGCTGTAGCAACTGCGAAATTTCAGCGAGAAGATCTCGTTGTTGGATATCAAATGACGGACAGAGCAACAGAAAGTGTTCCGTATCCTCAATTCCATCATTAGTTGGACACAATGGGTTCAATGTGTCCTTGAAATTGTGATTAAATTTGTGAAAGTTCAATTTACTGAGACCGACTCTTAATTGCTGTTTTGTAGGTACCATCATGGAAGAAGTGAATCTTGAAAATTGATTGTGAATCCAATGTTCTAGCAAGGCTTCGCAGATTTAGGTTTTAACAGTTTTGCCTTTTGTTGTCAATTCGCGCTTTTTATGGAAATTTCTAGGATTGCGAAAGTCTTAGATTTTTAAACCATTTAATACGTGGCCTGACTTTCTCGTAAGTTTCTTATTTACTATAAATTGTTTTTCAAGTCGTTTCTTTAGAGTCCCAGTTAGGGGATTGATATTGCAAAATCTTGTCATTCTACTATTGCAACCGACATGTAACCTAAAGAAATTCGATTAGGTTTGCACAGCTAACTATCAAAGCATTTCATTATACATGCCTATAATACATTGTATATAAACTATTCATTATATTTTTGTTATAACAAGCGCACCAAGAATACGGCAAATTCAATTAATTTCATATATAGCTTATAAGTTAAATTTATAATATTCACTGGCATAGATAATAATTCAATTATGAATGACGTGGAATTCATTTTGAAAAGAAAGCTGGTGGAAATTGATTATCGGCCGATTTTATGCCGCCTCTAGTTTTAAACCAGTTCCTTTTTGCGACAGCTCTTTTTACACCAGTCCTTTTTCACTGGCCCTTTAGTACACCGTTCCTTTTTACATCGGTCCTTTTTACACAGGTACTTTCTACACAGGTCGTTTTTACAAAGGCACTTTTTATACTGACTCTTGTTGCATTATGAGCAACTTTCGAATTCACACATTGCAATTTCACACATTAGAACTATCACAATATCAATTATAACTTTTTGTCTCTCCTTTTATGCAGCCTTCACTATTAAATTAAACGTTATCGCCTCAAATTTGACTTCGGTTGATTCGGTTATTGTTTTGGTTGATATAGGAACCTATATTCCAGTAGCTGACACATCTTTTCTAGTAAAGTAACAATCGAATATTGATAACTATCTTGTTATGTTAAAGTCATGTTCTGTTTTCTCTATTGCTCGTAATTTTCTAACACTGTATTTCGATATCAATCCATGTTTCATTCATGCATTAATGACCTTCACGAGCTAGTGCAATGAAATGCCTTTCAATGTAGTATTTTAGGTTTGCTTAGCAATAAACTACATTTGCCTGATATTCAATATCTGGTCCACTCAGAAACTATATTCCTGGTATTTAAACCTCTAGGTGGCCTCTGCCTAGAGGATTTCAACAAAATGCTCTCCCCTTTTACTAGTGTTTGCGATCGTAAACTTCAGGGCGCGATGTAAATCATTATGATACGAAAGAAAATCAATTTTTTCATTATTATGTATATATTTAGCTTTTAACCTCATAATTTGTTTTTACTGCAGATGGATTAAACAGCAGATTGTTTTGCCTACATTACCCTTTGGGTATAAAATCTTTAAATGAATTGAAAGGTGATGCTTTTGGGCCTCGAATCGTCAGTCTATAACCAACAGGGATGGTTAAGTGGTCACTCTTAAGTACGAGTTTGCATATGATTACACAATGTAGCATATTGTTTGTTCCCCGATCATGAAAAAACGATATCATTCAATCATAAGTTTGGGGTTTTGTGATCAGGACATGTGCATTCCGGCGTATTCGTATGTTTTCAGGAAAAACACATTTTTGAAACCTATCAGTTGATGTAATTACATCTGCAGAATATTTTCTGACACAAGGCTGCCAGTATCAGATAGTCACATTAAAGACACTTATCTAGTAAGATACGCACGTTAGAAATGGTTGTAGTTCCTTTATTTACGGCTGTAATCCAGATCACATTCTGCCATAAGCCCCCAAATATAGTCTCCCATCATTTTTAATTGTAGTGGCCTTTGTATCTCCGTTCCATCTGTTTCATATCTTGGTAGAATCTTTCGTCTTGTTCTTCTGTATTGGCACCCTTATTGTCCTTGAATCTTCCCAGGTGAGTGTCCAGCATATGAACTTTATGCGACATCCTGCACCCCATGGTGCCAAAAGCCTTTATCAGATCCTGCACCAGTTGTTTGTAGTTTTCAGCTCTGTAGTTACCCAGGAAGCCCTTCATGACTGCCTTGAAACAGTTCCATGCTGTTCTCTCAATCCTACTCAGTTTATTGAAAAACTCGGTAGATGAAATCACCTTCCTTGTCGGATGTCCAACAAAGCTTCCACCTTTGATTTTGCTCTCAGATAGCGTTCAGAAAAACTCAAGAAGATACGTAAAAGCAGCCGATTCTTGGTAGAAAGCCTTCAAACTTTGCTTCATTATCCCCAAATTAATTTGTAATATTGACATGAGCACAATTTTTGGGATCAACCAATGACTTTCCAGCTCCCGACTACAAATTCTGCTCGCTGCTCCCTGTTCCGTCTTTTGTAGTGGTCAAGGTTAATTTGCTATCCGATAGGCAAAGGAAGCATTTGAACTTGATCAATCTTCCTTGGAGTCCAAGGAGGAAGCCACTATTTGAAAATCTCAAATGATTTCCTTATTGTATTGGTTGTACTGCAGAGCTTCCAAGATGACTTTCACACTATGGAGTTTTTTCTTCAAGCAAACTGAATTGGCTAGAGGCAGCGTCGGGAATATGTTTCGATTGTGGAGGAGAGCCATCAAACTTGTAATTGAGCTGTTTATAAATAGCCACCATTTCTTGGGCATATGCGGCACTCCAATAGTGTCGAACAATTGAGACACATCGTGGCAGAAGCAGAGGCCACCTCTAAGAGTATACAAGCCTAAGGTTCGTGTCAAGTTCTCTAACTTGTCACCTGCAATCCTCTTTCACTAGATTCCACTGTTTCGTCCTTGAAATGAATAGCTCTATATTGGACTTGATAAGACCCATGTCCTTGATCAAGTTATTTACTTGGGCAATTGGAGCAATTGATGATGGAATATGGGAATAATCTACAGTAGTAGCATTGTTTCCTTTGTACTGCTTGATGACATCCACAATGCAAAAATTGCAGTTTGTGAAGTGGTCTGTTGGCTTCCACCAGATCCGTGGGTTGGAATATTTACGGGGCCTTTTCTCACCTCGCATCAATCCTTCTAGTGTCTTCTTACAGTGCTTACAACAGTATAGAGGTGACCAGGACTTGTTTTGGTCCACGACTGGCATCCCAAAATATGTCTGGTAGACTTCACAAACCTTCATTGATGATTCCAGGGGGAATTTTTCCCTTTTTCTCTTTGAATTCACCGTATATAACACAACAAGAACCAGGCTGGTGCCGACAGCCACTTGAAGGCATCCTACAAACGCTTGAAAGCACAACATACCCTTTATTCAATGTGCAATAATGCAGTATCAGTAAGTCGTTTCAATCCATTTTGAACATTTTTTACACATTTTCATACCAAATAGAAATCCGCCAAAATCTGAAAGCAAAGGTTGAAATGGAATTCAAAGTGGAATGTAGGTTTCAATTTGAAACCACAAGTTCCTTCTTTTCAATTCCTAAAATTGAATATTTTATATGTTGCGACTCCTTAATTAAAGGAAAGTAGAGATTTTTACAGTGTGCCATTTACAGCTCCAACCACTCTTATACGTGGCATCCAGTATTAGTTTCTTTGCTCTTGTCTGCAATATCTACAGTTGGGTTCGTTTGGTTCTGGAAAACCATTCCAAACCAAATCATCGCAGCGAAGATGACTTTTAAAACTAGTGCTGTTGACTTGGTGAAATCTTTTGCGGAAGGATGTTTTCAGCCCTCATGAAGAGTTCAAGCCTCGTTGAGCTTGTTTTCGATAGTTTGTACAGCTCCTTCAGCTAGAGGCTTTCGTCAATGTTGGTTCCCATATATTGTGTCCGTTTTTGAACCTTTTGTTAACTGCATTATTGAAGGCAAAATCTCGTGAATCATCGCCTATCATTTTAAATTGTCTTCTATGTGCTATGACCATATGCGACTGGCATTTAAACTAAATTTCTTGATTTTCATCCTGTTCGATATATTGTCCAGCTCATTCTTCAATTTTACTAGAAGTTCATTCAGGTTTTCTGATGCAATATTCACTTATGTACCATCGGCATACATATCTTGGCCGTTGCTCTCCAGGCAGTTCGCAAAATCATTGGTGTATAATAGAAACAGTAAGGTTCCCAAACAAGGATCCTTTGAAATACCGCATTTTGTATTGCTTGTACTTCGAGCAGTTTCATCAAAATAAACAGGCAGTGGGAAATATCCTCTGCACCATACTTTTATAGTTTGCACGAATTTAATCAAGTGCTTTTTTAAGGTCAAGAAATATACTCAAATTTATTTAAATGGGGAATCATATTAAATGGGGAATCAACAGATGAGATATTTAAGTTTAGCCTTACTAGTTTAAACTATGCGAGGCTTCACAAAATATAGAAAATATGTAATGACGTTAATAATATGGGTTTCAAATTTTGATGAAACATTCCCAATCCAGGGCAACATTAAGTGGACCGGGCACTTTTCAAGACCAAACTGCTTTCTAATGCGGAGTTGGCCAGTTTTTCCTTAAAACAAGAAGGAGGATAGTATCTGGAAATTCCTCCTCAATAAGCAGTTGTTGTATTTTACTACCTCGGAGCCTAATTTGGTTTTCGAACAAATCATGGGTGCCATAAAGCTTTGGTCAGTGTAATTTTCCTCCCTTTTGAGCTAACATAAGTTTAACATAAATCCAACGTCTAAATTGAGCAATGTTTGTAGTATCTATTGAAATCTTCTTTTTTGGCATTGACCACCTTTTGTGGGATGTGGTCATACTGGTAGGAGGCAGACCAGTAATAAAAAGTCCACATATAAGGGCAAATAGACAAATTCATACTTTACCATTTGCCACAACGATCGAAGAAGCAGCAGATATAATGAATACACTTTGCTATATCATGGTTGGGAGGATCCGAGCAATGTATTGATGCCATTTATTAGGAATCACTCTTCCTGCTGGATAGGTTATGCGAATTGTAAAAGGGATAGGTTAATGGCAACTATCTGAGTGGAATAATATATAATAATTTACAATAACAGTATGAAATGCTGTAAGATTAGTTTTTCACAGTGTGTATAAATAAAACTAACTAAAAACAACTATTTGCAGCAGGATACTCTAGAATAGGTCGTCTTCGTCATTCAGCAATCAGTCACATCAACAAGGACTATCCTATGACTGTATTAGATGTCTCCATGCAGCACGGTCACATGCAGACTGCTTCCAGGAGTTGAGATTGATTTTCTTGAGCTTCATATTCCTTTTGGCAATATCTTTGAAGCAAAGTCTGGGCCTTCCACGACCACGTCTTCCACATGCAGGTTGAGAGTACAGGAATTGATGCGGAAGACGATCGGAGCTCATCCTTTGCACATGCCCTAACCACCTGAGGTTCTTCTCTACCAGGATATCTTCCATTTTTGGGAGGTTTACACGGCAAAGGATTTCACTGTTTTATATCATGTCTTTCCAAGAGGTGTTCGTGATACCTCTCAGGTGTCTCATCATAAAACTGTGCAACTTTTTGACTCCGTAGAGAAGGCTAGGCAGCACAATGGCTCTGTACACCTTTCCCTTTGCTCGTAGAGACACGTGATTATTCTTCCATAGGCGATCCTGGAGCTTTCCAGATGATGTACTTGCTTTGCCCATCCAATTTCTTATTTCCTTGTCTAACCTGGCATTGTCAGAAATGATACTCCCAAGATAGGTGAACTCAGTTGTTTGAGTAAGCGATTGTCCATTAATCATGATAGGCTTGGGTTTATTGCTGGTATGATGTGCTAGCGGGAAGAGGCACTCTGTTTTCTTTAACTTTATTTTCAAGCTGAATAGTTCTGCAGTCCTAGCAAAACTGGTAACTAACGACTGCATCTCTGAGGCACTGTGTGATTCTAGTGCACTGTGATCAACCAACATCAGCTCCCTGATGAGGTGCATGGTGGTACAGGTCTTAGCCTTGGAATGAGACTCTCTGAACAGATCCGCATTATACCTTTATGTACACCCCTTCTGGGCTGTTTTTTGGAAACAACTTCTAGCATCACAGTAAGGTAGAGTGAAAAAAGAGTAGATGCGAGCACACATCTCTGCTTTACTCCATTTGTGACAATGAAGCTATCTGAACATGTGTTGTTTTGCATCACTTGAGCCTGCATGCCATTGTGTAGTGCTTGACTTAGCTTGACTATTCTATTTGTACACCCAAACTTCTTGAGTACTAGCCAGAGTCCATCCCTTGATATGGCGTAGAATGCCTTGGTGAAATCTATAAAGATGGCATATAAGGGCATACTTTGTTCCAGCACTTCTCTTGAATCTGTTTTAGACTAAATATCATGCTCCGGCTGCTGTGGAAACCACTCTGGGTCTCTGGCAAGATATTAAGACAGATAGTTTCATTTATCCAATCGAGTATGACCCTGCTCATAATTTTACATGCAATTGACGGCAATGAGATCCCTCTCTATTTACCACACTGTTTCCTGTTTCCTTTCTTGAAGATGGAGACAATGTTTGCATCCTCCCAGTCCTGTGGAATCACTTCATCACTCCAGATCTGGACAATCACATCATGCAAATGTTTAATCAATTTGGAGCCGTCAAACCTATACACTTTTGTTGGGATACCACAAACTCCAGGTGCTTTGCCATCCTTCATCACTTTATTAGCCTTCAAGATTTCACCCATTTGAGGAAGTGTATTAAGGCTTGGGACTATAATTCTGGCCATGAGACTGTCCAGGGTGGAGACATCAAAAGAACCGGGTATATTTGGCAGTTGACAGAAGTGTTCAGCAAACCTGTTCAAGGTCTGACTTTTCTCTTTCAGGATAGATTCTTCATCCAAACCTAAGAGTTAGGTTGACCCTCTTTTTTGAGGCCCATACTCCTCTCTGAGACCAATGTAAACCTCCTCCATGTCGGTTTTGTCTGCTGCAACCTGAAGGTTTTCTGCTTTTTCCTCCCAACACCTTGACTTCACTTGCCTAGTGTAGTTCTGAAGGTTGATCCATGCTGAAGTCAGTTTTGCGTGGTTTCCTCTGGTGTTTGTTTGCATTAGCCTGGCTTTGGTCTCATTCCTTGCTTGGAGCAGATGGTTTAGCTCCTTGTCATTGTTGTCAAACCAGTCTTGGTGTTTACGAGATGGCTTTCACAAGAAATCCTCAGCTGTTTGATCTGCCACCAACTTCAAGGTTGTCCGCTTGTCCTACACGCTCTAGCTGCCAGTAGCTTAGTGGTCCATAATCTCATCCATCTACCTTTCGAATTCTTCACGGAAGCCAGCATTTCTTAGCTTTGTGACATCTTATTTACAATTTGGGTTTCCCCTTGACCTACCTCTTTGTTTCTCAAGCATTAGAGCTAGCTTTGAACGAATCCATGTAGTGATCTGTTGAACAGTCAGCACCTCACATGGCCCTTATATCCAATATGTCCTCTCAGTCTCGTTGCCTTGTTATGATGTAATCCAGCAGATGCCAGTGTTTAGATCATGGGTCCATGCATGTTGTCTTTGGATGTTGTTTGTGCTTGAACAATGTGCTTGAACAATGTGCTTGAACAATGTGCTTGAGATGATCAGCCTAAATTCTGCGCAAAAAACCAGTAGCAGTTCACCATTTGAGTTGCACTTTCCCAGACCATGTGTACCTGAAACTCCTTACCAGTTTTTAACCTCCTAGCCAACTCTTGCGTTGAAGTCACCAGTTATGATAAGCTTATCTGAGTTGGGGACTGCTCTAATGTTTTCCCGTACGCTGTTGTGGAATTCTTCTCTGATTTTCACTGGTTTTGTCATGGTAGGGGCATATACACGGATCAAAGTCAGATGTTTTTTATTTCTCTGCAGCAGGATTCTCAGGGTGATGATTCCGTCACTTACTGGAGTCAGCTCTTGTTCAGGATGATGGGCAAGGAAAATTTTTATCGCAAATCCCACCCCAGCTTCCCTCCTCTCGTTTTCCAGTCTGCTGCTCCAGGAGAAGGTATACTCGCCATCTATGATGCTGTCTTGATGTGCTAGTCATGTTTCTGAAAGTGCAGCAATGTTGATATTATATTTGGTAAGTTCTGTAGCAACAAATGCTTTCTGACGTTCAGGTCTTTTGGAACCATATCTGTCAAACAGTGTCCTGACATTCCACTGAGCTAGTTATAGTAGTTGCCTTTCGGATTTCTTTCTGCGTCCCAGTACATTTTTGACTGGCTTCCGGAGCAGGAGTAGACCAACGCAAACCAACGCAAACCAGTGCGAATCTTGTTTGCCCGGCCATCATTTGAGCCAGTATGAGTTGCTATATCTAATTCCACTTCATAAGGCTGCGTGCAAAAGTGTGAAACAGCACTAGCTTTTGCAATTGCTAGTACCATTCTCTCGGCAGAGTAGGCAGTGAAGTACAACGGGCAGGAACAGGTCCATGCAGCAGTGACTGACCTGAGAATAAGTTTGTCTATCCCCATCCATGTGTGCTACTATGGAGCACCTTTAACTGGGAGTGGTCCATCACAGGCCTTTGAGACAGATATTGTTTTTAGTTCTGCCAGGATGCCCAGCATCACCCCCCACACCCCTCAGGAGAAGTGGGGAGCCGGTTTTGTCGCTGATGACCTGACCCATGCTGTAGGTTGTACTGGACTCATGGTTACATGTAGCAGACACAAGTGCCTGACCTGACCTCTACCTCTAAATTGAGTAAAATACAACGAAATTGTTAAAAGAGTGAACAAAGATTACACATGGAACATAATGTCTTAATTATTTGCATATATGACAGTTGCGGCTCTCTCCACTCCAAATTCTTAAAGGTCTCTTAAAAGAGCAGATGGAAGCAGTGCTTTTGATGTGATTCAGAATGCAGTTCCATAACCTGCTACCTAGGTAGAATATACTATCATTTCCATAGTGCTCGCTTCAGGCAACTTTAACAGGTCCTTTGATTGTTAGTCATATTGACCACTCTTCCCGGAACGTGTTCCACATAAAAGATGGATTTTCCTTGTTGATAAGTTTATAAGCCTCAAGCGTCAACATTTGCAAATTTTTAATTTTAATTATGCATTTATTTTGTTTGAGTAGAAGTTCTTCAAAGGAAAAAGAATAGTCATTGTGCAGAATTCGATATGCTCTCTTGTGGGTGCGGTTCGGGTCTTTGTTGAGAGATTTCCCACAGAGCATCCATATTAGTGAACAATAATTCAACTGAGATGTTACAAATGAGTTTTAGAGGATTAGCGGTTGTTTCTCATCGAGGTACTTTCAACCCTAGAAAAGCACTAATTTTGCCGTTTGCTTTTTGACAGATATTGGGTACATGTTGGTTGAACTTTAATGTAGAATCAATTGCTACTCCTAACAGGGTAACAGTGTTGGCAACATCAATGGAGCACCCGCCTACTTCCAGAACTATGTTTTCATTAGAATTCAAGTCAAATATCTTGAAATTTTGATACATTCATAACCATTTGGTTTGTTTTAAGACCAAAACATCGATTTAGAGATACCTCCTCAAGACTTGAAGCAGCAACTTCCAAACAATCTCCGCAAGAGAAAATAGTATTGTCATCTGCAAGGTTGCATACCTCTGACTAATCAAAGCTGTGAATGAAATATTTTGTGAAGAACGTCGAAGAGAGATTACAACTGCTTCTCAACATATATACATAACGAGTAAAATAAACTGTACAAGTAATATTAAATAGCAAGATATATCTGACCTCTATGAGCGATTAATGCGAACTGAATAAAATATCGGAAGTAAAGATAACACCGGTCTACAAGATTTTTGGGGACTTGCTGTTGGGAGTGATTATAGGGGTTTTCAAATGTGCTGATTCCATAACTGAATTTATTTTTTGAGTAAATGGTCTAGTTTAGCTGTTACATAACTTGCTCATTTTGCTCATTAGATAGCTTTTCAACAAAATTCCGAATTATATCTTTATCCTTTAAATCAATGTTTGTTTCTATAAATGTTCTGAATGTGTCATGAAAGCCCTCCTTACCAGCTTTGAAAACCTTTATGTCATTTGCTTTGATAAAATACAATTTTTAGAAATCATAAATATATGTAAAATACTTAGCGAATATACAAAAAGGTCAATTTGACGTGGCAGCAGATGGCTTCATTGGAAAACTGTTTCTTTTGTCATAACTTGCTATTTTTGTTCTCAGATTGTGATTAAGGTATTCAAATATTAGGCAAGTCCGATATTATGTCTGAAAAAAAGAAGAAAATGTGAGAACAACGCTGATGTGTTCTGTTATATCTGTGGAAAGTGCACATTGCAACACAGACGTGTGAAAATTGCAGAATTTGTCGAGAAGGCTTACTACGCCTACTTTAGCGTAAAGTTTGGAGACCAGAATAAGCCTTGGGCTCCTCATGTGGCTTGCAAATCTTGTATTGAACATCTAAGAGAGTGGTCAAATGGAAAAAGAAAAACTGGATTAGTGTTTGGTATTCCTATGGTTTGGAGAGAGCCCTCAAACCATCAAACTCGAGAACACTTTCCAAGTTAGAATATCCTAGCATACCATCGGCTACTAGACCTGTTTCCCATTCCAATGATCTTCCTGTGCCAATTTTGCAAGGGTTTGAGGGTCCAAACAATGAAGTCAGCAGTGTTATATCGTAAAATGAAAGTTTATATCGTAAAATGAATGTGAAAGATGCAGCCTATCCAACAGCCGTTATTGCAATTGTTTGGTGTTTTTATACTACTGCTAAATTCTTTGAAATTTTGAAAAACCTAATGCGGAGAGTTGTTTATGTATATATTACCATACTTTTACATATTTTTAAAGTCATCATAATGATTAAAATAATATTTTGAAATAGTTTTATCGAAATATACAGTAATTGGCATTTACAATGCTAATACTAAAAAATTACAAAATGCTATAATTTTGAAAGCCAAATTGCACAAAAACTAGACCATATAGAGAAAATATAATTTCATTTTTGGAATCAGCACCCTTAAATTATCCTAAAAGCACTCTGTTTCCTTAATCCCCACGAACTTCATTTTTAATTGTAAAGCTGTGTAATATATGACAGAGTCTGGTACCAGGAGTCTGGTACGAGCGTTAAATGTCACGTGTCTTTGTGAGTAACAATTGACATCTTTGATAAGAATATTAAAAGTAACGAACCTAAGACAAAGCATTGAAGTGCACCGGTCTTCGTTTTAAACCAACTATTGTAAGTCGTACTCTTACTCTTTGTCTTGAATTGGAGAGGAAGTTTTCAATTTACCATAGGCTCTGCGCTCCAAAACCATATGCATTCAATTTAGCACTGAGCAGATGGTGCAGCAAGCAATCAAATGCCTACGACAATAAATCCATTGAGATCATGCTCGCAGCACCTTTCGAATCTTAGATCTTACATATTATGTCAGTTACCGTAACGAGTGCATGCTCAGCACTATAGTTTTTCTATAAGCACGTAACAGATTTTATACTTTGCTGTCAATATACTAACTCGCAATATACAACTCCAAACACTATCCAACACGAGATTTATTATCGAACATGGTGGTTAAACGCACCAAACTTTTACAGAACATGAAAGTTAAAGTTTTTTGTTGAAATGTTATTCACGTATGACCGTCGCTCTGAACAATGTTGTCTGAAGCAAATATGAATAACCCTATTGTTAAAACTGATACCTGTTTACAATGCTATTGATTTTGGCTAGTCATTCAGCATTGTTTGGGGGGGAGGGTTTACACTTTCATTGCTGTCAGAGAAAAGCGACAGGAGTCAACAGTAGTCAGGAACTCATACCAAATGTGCAAATATTCCAAATAGATACTTTAGACAGGCATTGCATAGTATCGTCTAATTTGGTTTGTTACAACTTCGATGCATGCTGGAAGTAGTTCTAGCTCGTGCTTTTAAACGCAAGTTATGAGAAAACTTAAGAGTTACGAAAAGTAAATTTAGTATGCCCTTCTATGAAAATGGCCCAGCAGTTAACTTTTCTAAATTAAGCCTGCGTTTACTGGCTGAAATTTAAATTCGGTACCGTTAATTTCGTTTCCTAGGTATTTAAGAGGGTCATCGGAAGACAGGCTTAATTTTCCCCTATAACATACAACTAACTACTATAATGTGTTTTTTGAAAGGTTGCGAATTTTTCCAAGTTATACACCTTTGATAGCGATATGTTGGGTTACAGTGCAGGGGCGGATCCAGGATAAAATCTGACTGTAGCTCAACAACATATAGATGACCATGGCCAATGAAATTGGGTGTGCTCATGTCTCTTAAATGTATACAGAGTGCTATGAACTTAATTCCATTATTTGCTGTGCTTGGATGAAAAGCAGGTTTGGCAAACTGGTATTTACTGATTTCGTAACTGAAAATGCTTTATACACTTTTCTTTGCATTGGATAGTAGTACACTACCTCTGTTCAAGTACAATTGAAAAAGTAGGAGTGCATAGAAATGATGCAATTTGATATTAGCAGTATTCACTACAGCTTTTTTCTTTTTCATATCACTGAAATGAAAAGAATTAAGTCAATAAATACGTTTAAACCTCCTGTGACTGCCGCTGCTGTAAAAGATCTTTTGTGATCAACTTTATCTACGATACTTACTTCCAGCAATTAAATAATATGGTCTTTAAAAAAATATAATGAAAAAGAAGATAAACAAAAAATAACTAATATCAACCAGATGTCTCAGAAATAGCACCTCCTGCACCTTAAAGCACCTTAAAGCAGCTACAGGTACATCTACCAGAAATATAATTTCTATGGTTCGAATAAGCTGAATCAACAGATAAAATCACATGAAATAAATTATATCGATTTTGGATTGAATACATCTGGGATAGGATGAGATGCATAAAATTCTGGACATCTTGATAGCTCATTATTTGTCGGACATCTCAAATACACTTTCACATTTTCATCGCCAACTAGGCCAAGGGTAAGTGTTATATGAGCAAGTCTCTTCATCAGAAGTTCTAGATTTTGGAAAGTAATAACAAACTAATTTTATCTTCAAATTGATATCTTGTGCATTACAACATTCAGACCGATTTAAGCAAATTGGATTGCCCAAATGAATTTGTTTCTTGATATTCACAATTAACACTTTTTAACTGAACCTTGTGCTACAGATTAATCTTGGTATTGGTGTCTTCAGAATGTTAAGTATCATTGAAGGTGCAGCATACAGCATAGAAGGTGCAGCATACAGCATAGAAGGTGCAGCATACAGCTTGCAGAATAATAGTAGAAACATACTGAAGAGCATTCTTGTGATTAAATATGATGCCAGCACAACTTTGTGAATATGAGTATTGGTGTTGATTATAGTCAATTCGTCATGGAATTAAAGATGTCCCAATTTTATCCATTTGCAGCCAAAATGCTCGGAGCAGTCAATTTTCATATTTGTATCCACCATATTTGTATCCACCATTAGCCTGCTTTCAGTATCATTTTCTCAGTCACTATCCAATGAGGGAACTTGCTCGTACTAGTCCATAGCAGAGGCAGAACAAGGGATTTTTCGTATACTTGCTAATTAAACATACTAAAGACTACAACGGTGAATGGGGCCTAATACCCCATACAATCTGACTACATTATAGCTCAGGGTTCATTTACTTATACTGAAAGAGGATTCGCTGCTCATGAATGTTTTCATTCTGGCAACTGCAAACTCTGCACTGTCATCCTGTATGTTAAGATGACGGAACTGTGGGTTTTTATACTAGGCCTTCTCTTTCTGCACCTGACAGTACCTCGTCTTTTATGAGCCGTTTCACCTTTTCCAAGATAGTTTGAGGAGTACCTGCCATTATCACAACACAAACATTGCACTATTCCTCTCTCCAAGCTGGCAATTGGAATCGATTTTTGTCGGTAGTCAGTGTTTTACATATGTCAAAGTGGTTTATTTTTAGATCTTTGAACAAAAGTCAACTATGCTTTTGATTGGATTGCAACATTTGAGCATCAGTCAACTCCGATTCTGATTGGAAAGTTTGAACAGACTGTTGCTCGCGCCAAAGCTTGTGTTGCGCTCAAGGGGAAACGTACGGACTAATATGTTTGAGGCGATTCCTCATGGTGACAGAAAACAGTTGTTAGCGAAAGATCATTCCTGGGCATTCCCTTCGACTTTACCTTAGAGTAGTAGGAGGCATAACAAATGGATACTCTTGTCCTTTTCTATTCAATGAATTCATAGCAGCAGTTGGATGGCGGATTAATTTCGAAGCTTTTGTGTACGCTTTCCTCTAAAATCTTACTGATGCTAGCTAGAGCTGCGTTCGCTACAGTCTGGATTCGCGCCTGGACTGCCTTCCGTAAGGCACAGAAGGCACACTGGATCTTCCTCTGCAGCCGTGCACATCACCTTTATTCTTGTAAATGGGTATCAGAATGCTTTTTCTTCATTCAGTTGGCATCTTCTCATCTGCTAGTAGTTTGTTGAACAGAACTGTTAAGTACCCCATGGCCATTTCTTCTAGACAGCCACGCTTCTGTAGAGACCATATTATTTTCTTTTGGCTTACGTATTTATTTGCTTTTAATCATTTTTTAACCATACTTTTTCATCATTCCAGTTCCCATAACTTCCTTTTACACCACAACATATACTACCATGTTCAACTCTTTGTTCTTTATACTCAGCACTCCACATGTCTCCGTCTACTTGTCCTCACTTACTTCACTCATTTTTACGTCTGCACTTTTGTTTTGTTTACATTGCATCATCCTGGGCAAGAAAAATTGATATAAATTTGGCTGTTTTATTTCAAAAATTTGTAGCTTTCGATTACTACAAAAAGGAGAAATAACGAAATACGCAAGCATTTGTTTACCTTATCGACCAAACACACAGAAAAGAACAACGAATAGCCAAAAAGGGGTAACAAGATAAATTCGGCGAGATTTTTCTTACAAGTAGCAATAAGTGCTTGACAGATTTGTGAAGATATAGGCATTTGATCGAAGTTCCTAAACTGTATGTTGTAAGGTCCTAGGGCTTTCCCTTTTTTCTTCTTCTTCAAGGCTTTCTTAATTTCATCTTTTGTTATAACACATACCGGTGTATCAATCATCAGTGGCTCTTCATCTCGCATTTCACGTGGGTTTTCGACATTCAAGAGTCAGTCAAAATAGTCCTTGTGTTGAGACAACAGGACTTGGAAAGAAACAGAAGTGAAAGTGGGAGAAAATAACTGACCCGAGGGGGATTCCAACTCGTCACCCCTGGCATTATACGCCAAGTGCTCTGCCCTTGAGCTATGGGGTTTTGGCAATTCTTGAATGTATTGATTTTAATGTTTAGAACTGAGACTTAAAGTTCTTGTTATAATTAAAAGAACGATCTCACCACTGTACTTCCCTTTACTTTATACAAATGCACGTTGCAGGCTGGTAGATAGTAAATCGTATTTGTGTGTGTAATCTTCACCAGGATAGAAATCAACTGACTATTTACAAATTATGATTTGGTATATACATTTCCTCCCCGGAATTACGTATAAAGATGAAGTAAATAAAATCTCTGTTGGAAAGGAAGGGCCAGGTAAAGTTTGGCAATGTGTTGAAGAAAACCTAAAGCGTGAAATTAGACCTGAACAAAGAGCAAGGTGTTATGACGCAATGGAATGTTAGTGTGATGTTAGTCGAGAGGAAATGATGGCAATGAACTGTAGAAAAACATGCAATGAATGAATGAGTGGAGTGGAGTGGAGCATAAGGTAACTAAAAATGGAATTGCTACAGGGTCACTCTTTCAAATCCATGCTCGAGCCAAGTTATTTGCTCGCACTGCCCCAATTTGCGCAGGGAACCCATCCCAGCTCCATCGCAATGTGCATTGGACCTGCTGGTGAGAGAGGACTGCTCACACCAGGGGGGGCATTGCAGCCCCATCGACTGAATAGAGTCCTTCCATCTCTTCAACACTTCCTCCTCAGTTGAAAGTACAGTGCCCCAGCTTCATATTCAATTCAAATGGTATAACGTAAATTCCCTAGCTGCTGCCGCTGTGCTTCGATCGCGGTATTTCGAAAGTGCCGTAGTAAGATATTTTGAGATTGTAACGAGACAATCATGACAAGACATGGCAGAAACTCCACAGCAAGTGCTGTCTATTCTTACCATGAAAAGAAAAAAGACACCAAGTCATCTGGCTATGGATCTCAATCTGAACGACTTAGTAAAGATTCGGTGAATAATTTTGATTGCTGCGGCCTAACTCTCCAGCCTTGTCGTGAGCCAGTAATAACACCAGAGGGATACCTGTATGATAAAGAGGCAATTTTGGAATACATAGTAAACCAAAAACAAGAATATTCAAAAAAGTTACGTGAATATCAGAGGCAGGTGAGAATCTACAATCTCAACAAATTTGTCAATTATTTTTCGCTGACTTAAGAGAACTGGCTATGTAGCCACTACAGTCATTACAGTCATTGCCTACTTTATTTATTTTAGAAGAAGAAGCGCGACGAGGAAGCAAAAGAAATTCTCAGTTTGACTGAAAAGGAAAGGGTTGACAAGTTTCTGAGTTCTGAGAATAGCATAGCAACCCAGAAGCCATCACAATCTACCAGCAAGACTGATTTTCAGCAAGGATCTTCAACGACAAACTCAGGCACGAAATTTTTTAATTACTTCTGTTACTTTCTCAAAGTTTTCAACGTCTATCTGGTACTTGCTTTTAAAATCACGTAAGTCTTTTGGTACCACTTTTCGTCATTTTTTGCCTCATTTTCCATTCTGTAAATCAAATGATTTAGACATGTCATGGACTGCACAGCCATTGGGCTTGGAGGGGCCATAGCCCCCCCCTCACTTTTTCAAGATTAGGCCTAGAAAACATTATAATTGTGCTCTTTTCACTTTTGATTAAAACAGCTGATACACAAACTTAGTGTGCATTCCACCAAAAGAAGAAAAGGCAGGTCATTTCATATCAATTAGGGACAGTTCGTAGTCCACCATCTCAGATTTAGCTGATTTTTGCATCAAAGATAGATAGTGATGAGATAAACAAAACTGGAAATCTTGGCTCCATATCTCAGTTTGTTCTAAGATTAGAGCAGTGTGAATTTCACCTACTTATGATAGATTTTTTCATAGTCAACCATTTTGAATTTGTTTGTTAGTTTGATATGTAAAAATTTATTTCCCACATGAGAATTTTTCAAACAAAACTTTTGCTCTGATTAAGCAAAGATCAAACTTGCCAGATATACCATCAAAGCAATTGTGCCATTTGCCAAGATGATTATAGTTAGTGTCAAAGTGGAGGTAATTGTTACCATGTTTACAGAGAGGGAAATATACAGCTATTTTTATCATGTTGGCCAAGTCTCACAAACTCAATTTTTAGCATGTGACAAATGCATACCAAGTGCTACTTTCTTGCATAAATCTGGTATGATGTTTTTATGCTGGAAAATGTTGTTCAATATTCAAATTGCACATTTCAAAAGCATAAATCGTGTATATTTCTGAGTTTCAACTACCACAAAAACAGACTTCATTTCCTGTAAAGGATCTGTGAATAGTTTAGAAATTCTAGACATGAATCTTCACTACACATAAAATTGTATCTAAAATAACCAGTGCTTCTGAGTTTCAACTACCACAAAAACAGACTTCATTTCCTGTAAAGGAACTGTTAATAGTTTAGAAATTCTAGACATGAATCTTCACTACACATAAAATTTTATCTAAAATAACCAGTGCTTTGACATTCAGAAAATTGTTTTCTACATTTAACTCAAAAGCACCAATTATGCTAGTGCTTTTCTTACCCTTCTAAATTTCACTTGGAAGAAGGCAGGGCTGACCACTGAGTATTAGTGGAATGGGTGCTTCAACCACAATTGAAATCTTTGATGTCATCTCTGTGTGGCCACATGAAGAAAGTGGTCTGTGGGGAACCTGGATGCATGAATTTTATGCTTATATCTTCATATTGTTTATTTCCATTACCATTCCTTAATAATGCTAGCTGTTAAGAGGTATGTTAAAAGTTTTCCAAGCTAATAGTCTTTTTATGGTTTTGTGCATTTTGGAAGTAAAGTATTTTGTCAAATTCTTTATTTTTGGACACTCTGTTAGGACCAATTTTGTAGTTTGAAAGTCAAACTTACTTGTAGATTTCTCTTTTTCCTGGGGTCATTTTGGCCAGCTCTAAGTTGTCTTGAATGTTTTTCCTGTTTGACTGATATCTTCTGATGATAAACTAAGATAATGCCTCTATGTTTTTTTTATAAAAACACTGTTTCTGGCTGACAATTTTTTCTGGATGTGGAGTGTTGTAGACTAGCCTGTGTGATATACTGTAATACTTGACATTTCCTCCTATGCTATAGCATCAAGACTTACAATAGCTTGTTGCAAAAATGTACATGAATTTTTGGATAGAAAATTTTTCCACATGGTGACAGATGTTGAGACTACAGGTGTCAATGGGAAATAAATGCAATTGAAGGGAACATGTGCAATTGAAGTCAAACAAAAGATGATTGATTATTAGAGAAGAGAGATTTCACATCTATCCAAGCAAGTTGAAAAATACTGTTGACACCTTTCACACTACTTGGCTTGCTCCCAATCACATTCACTTTGTCAAAGGACAAACCATTGATTGGGGCAATCCATTGATTGGCCTTATTGGGTAAGGATAGTGGATTATTATGAAAACAAAATTTGGTATGGATAAAATTGTTGAGGAAGCATGGCTTATAAATAGAGCATCAAGGAGCAGTAGCTAAATATGTCATATGTAAATTGCATCTGAAAATGTTTACTGTAGTGCCCTCCTCTATCTGAGAGACAAGAATCAGAACTTGCAATTAGATCAGGTGGACTTTTTCTGTCATTGATATGGAATGACCCAACATGCCTTTGTCTTTATACACATGTAGATTTATTTGATAATGCAGACCAGACTAAGACAGCTCAGAGGAGCTGATGTGGACCTGCAAGGATAGTAGCTAGGCAAGTGTCCAAAGTGGTTTAAACAAGAAGATTATAAGATTCAATAATTTGGCAATATTTGACTGTCACAAAAAATGAGCAGATGCAATGTCCTTCATGGACATCACAAATGTTTTTGAAGATAACAAAAACATGCATACTTTGGAAAATAGCAAGGCTTCTTTGACAGGATATTTTTGACTGTTTTGGTGGCAATTGGGGTTGATTCAGAAGGTGATCATCAGTGACCATAGCACTGCTAGAACATGTTCTGTTCTCTGCATTTGCCCCTCCCTACATTTTCCCCTATAACACCTATTCCAAGAAGATATTTTGGAATACAGACATAGCATGATGTGATTCTCTTCTTGTGTGATATATACTTCTTGTTATTAGCATTGAATTTGGCTGTTTCAATCCTCAAGGATTGACATGTCCATCAATTAGCTATATCATTTAACTCAAGTTTTGCTAGATGAGATTTTACATTTGGGCTGTATACTTACTGTTCGGTTAACTGGTGTCTTCCGGTCCTTTGTTTACAGATTAGATTGCACATATTCATTTTCAAAAAAAGAAATAGAACTAGAACTAGGCGAAGGCATACTTGTGTACTAGCAGAAGCCTGGTAAAACCAAAGGTCCTGTTACCAACCTGTGACCAGTGATATTACTTCCAATACTGAGAAAGATCTTGTCAAATATAGCTCTACGTCGCATTCAACTTAAGGTAGGACAATTCTTGGCAGATTCACAAGCAGCATACCGACCGAACCACAGTACATCAGACATTGTGTGGGCATACAGATGGATCATTCCAAAGACACAAATATCACAAATTAAAGTTTACATCACTGGCATAGACATGAGCAGTGCTTTTGATACAATCCGACGTGAACAGCTTATTAGTATTGTAAAGAAGTTCCTAGATGAAGATGAAGTAAGAATGATTCAGTTGCTATTAAGCAATACGACCCTAGATGTAAGAATAAACAACGCCGAGACAGAGCCCTTCAGCAGCAATATGGGTTCACCACAAGGTGATGCACTCAGTGGTGTACTTTTTAACATGTATTTTGAAGAATCACTTCGAAGAGTGAGGACTTTTAGACATGAAATGGATAGTGATGATGGCGAAGAAAGTGGTAGCAGGTCTCCAACCTTTTTACCTCAGGAAGCTGTATATGCTGATGACGCTGATTCCATTACGACTAGTGAAGAAGAGAAGAATACTATCACAGAAAAGATTGGAGAAATTCTACTAAGAGATAATTTGAAAGTAAACAGTAGCAAGACAGAGTAAACAGAAATTTTTCGAGGAGACAGAAACACAGAGCGATGGAGGACAGTTAAAAAGCTCGGCTCTCTGTTGGGGGATACAGAAGATATACAAAGAAGAAAAGAGTTGTCCATAGCATCCATGAATAGATTAAATCATGTCTGGATCAGAAAAACCATGTCAGCGAAAAACTTCGCCTCAAGCTTTACAGAACACTTGTAAAACCAGTCTTGATGTATAACAGCTCAACTTGGGGACTGACACAAAAAGATACAAAAGGTCTGGATGCTTTTCACGGACAGCAACTGAGACAGTTAATAGGAAAAAAGTATCCTAACAAGATTTCCGATCGAAACTTGTATAGAAGATTTGAAGAACGACCAATTTCAACTGATATCCTGAAAGGTAGATGGTGATTGCTTGGTCATATTTTACGTTTATCTGACGACACACTAGCAGTAAAAGCAATGAAACTCTACTTTGAAAGATCAGACAAAGGGTTCAGAGGCATGCCTCGTGAAACTATCGTTTCCCACATTGAATAAAGACATTACAAGAGCGAGATCAATGGAAGGGTCATTTCCAATACCAATTATAAGGAACAAGGAAGACCTTGAGCATATAAGATCGAAAGCACAAGACCGTGCAGCATGGAAAAAAATTTCAAACATAGTTTGCAGAGCTGCAGAAGCAGAAACCACATTTGATTTGATTTTGATTTGATTTCACATGTTTTAGGAGGGTAACCCTTCAGCCAATGCTGATTTTCAAGGGGCCCTGATGAAGCATTCATGTCGTGACTGTGTAACTGCAATTATATATATATATATATATATATATATATATATATATATATATATATATATATATATATATATATATATATATATATATATATATATATATATATATATATATATATATATATATATATATATATATATATATATATATATATATATATATATATAAATATATATATATATATATATATATATATATATGTATATATATATATATATATATATATATATATATATATATATATATATATATATATATATATATATATATATATATATATATATATATATATATATATTCATTTTCTGGAGATACCATTCTAGAATAATAAGGTATCTGTTCAAAATTAACTCCTGGGAAATGCATTCCCAGCTATTTAATGAACCAGAATTTCCGTCCTGACCACCAACCATGATGGCACTTCATGGAGACCACTCACAACATGTGAAAGCAGTCACCATAATTGAATGTTAAAAGCTGCTGGCTTGTGGCTTTCAGACACACTTGCCAAAACTCCCGCAAAGTGTGGTAGTCTCCCGCTGTTTTCACTTAGGAGTAACCTCCCGCATGCAACCATCAAATCAGATGAAAGCTCCCGTGGCCTAATCTTTTTTAGTTAAAAAGCCTTTTAACAAATTTCATTGGAATTTGCTTTTTAAGATTAGCATGAAGTTTCCTTCATATTTCGACTTGAACTTCGATGATAATATTTTGTCCGTTATTATCCTACCTTTGATACTTTTTGAAGTTTTTTGTGTCTTATTAAGTTTCTTTTGCTGTGTTGATAAGTCTCATCAGAATATAGTGACAACCTCTTCGGACTATATATGTGATGAACCCAATCACTGTGGATCCTCTTATGTCACTAACTGCAGTTATCAGGCCTTCCAAATATGCACTCATGATGTTGTCCCTGAGACTTGTCTCCATAAGGGTATGAACAAAACTATGGAAAGAGATGTCTCCAAGCAATCTCCAACCATCTTGTCAACAGGGTTTGGCCTAGTCGGTTTTCTTCTACTAGCTGCACCCTTTGAAAGCTTGCATATGATGTAGGCTGCTAATCGTTGACATGTATGCAGGCGTACTTGGTGGATAGACATAGATGTACAGTTGAGTTCTTTTTTGAGAGCATTAGATTAAGATCAGCTCTGAACAGAGACTAAACACTTCATTCACATTTTAACTCCTCTACTTTTAATATGCTGTGCAGTCCCTGATGGTTTTGACAGGTTTCCTTTTTTGATAGCCCTATCTAATGACCTTTCCACCTTATGGTTTTTGATCTTGCTTAGGAGTTAAAAATATAAATGCTTGCTTTGGTGTTTATCTCCAAAATGCGCAGATCATCCCACAGTTCAGTTCTCCTGAAGAAAATTGTTTTGTTTTGTGAATGATTATGCCATGGGAACATTGCTAGATCTACATTGTGATGGCAATGGTGATCTGTGTATCCATACGTCCATCACCATTTGTCGCGCGTTCATATCATGACAACGACGATCTGGTAATGATCCTTCCGCAGGTTCACCTATGGACACCTTGTTTAAGACTTTTAAATCCTCTAAATGTGCAAGGTAGTGCCTAATTTAACAATAATGTTTAAGAAAACTAAGAGAATCTTCTGTTTATCCGTTTATTGTACAAACCAAGAAACTATTCTTGCCACTTTGATTTCTCAGGGTACTAATATTTACACAGGTTTGCTTTTTCAGTAATAATCTTACTGTTATCAATTAAGGGCCTGCTTCTTAGGAACCTAATAGGATATGGTAAAAAGTAGTAAAATGTAATATTATTTATAAGCCAAATGTGAAAAATCAAAATCAATGTCCTATTGCTGTTTGTTGACTTGTTCCAAGTAATATACATTCTGGTTTTGTCCGAAAACAGATATTTGTCTTTCTGTACTCTACCTTGAGTCAATCTAGAGATGCTTAGTAGGGATAAATTCTTTGAAGCTCAGGCATGCCTTAAATGCTCTAAGTAGCCCCATGGAAGCTTATTTATTTTTGGTACTTTTTAGATGGGGGTTAGCATGGGAGCTTATTTGAGTGTGACCTTTGGGGAAGGGGCCCATGGAAGGATTTATGATTCTCTGAGAAACATGAAAGTAATCTTTCATTTAGTTGTCCCCCAACTTGTTATATATGCTAATCAATACTTGTTGTGGAAGTGGTAAGGTAATGAGAGCTCCATTTCCTCTTGATAAGCTCTTTGAAATCATGTCTTATTTAGAGTTGCTGCAATTCTTCTTTTTGCAGTATCATAGTGTTTGCATAGAAAATCTTCTTACTGAACATTATTGTTAAACTGTAGATTCTCTGGCCTGATCTTTGTCCTTTTTCTTTACATTGCAGGCGACAAGGATAAGAGTTTGCCAAGCTTTTGGATACCATCGCTAACACCTGAAGCAAAGAAGAGTGAAATAAAAAAACCAGATAGTAGAGTTTATTGTCCATTGAGTGGCAAACCTCTCAAATTAAAAGACTTGCACCCTGTAAAATTTACACCAATGTGCAATGATAGTAAATCGGTTATTACCCAGACAGCAAGGTACAAATGTCCTGTCACACATGATATACTATCGAATTCTGTTCCTTGTGCTGTTCTCAAACCATCTGGAGATGTTGTAACAATGGACTGTGTCAAGAATATCATACAAAAGGATTGGATGTGCCCACTGACAGGCAGAAAATTAAGAGAAGATGATATTATCGAGATGAAACGAGGTGGGACTGGATTTGCTGGAGGAGGAGCCGACCTTAAAGCAAAATCCTATAGACCATCAATGCAGACCTCTTAGAGTCATGGATGTTTTATAACCTTTAAGTCCAAGCACAACACTTATTTACTGAATGATTTTCCTTTCTCCAAATAGTAAAATTTCCTTTAATTTTTCAGCTGTAGCTCTTTTGGTATGTGTGGCAACTGAGTAAATGGAGTCTTCACTTGGTCTGCAACATACCCAGGGCAGTAATTAGTTTATTAGAGCAAGTTGAGCCTATACACGTATCCTAGTGGTGCCCTTTCTTGCCCCTCTAGGATTTCCCACTCTAGAATCACCCATGTTTGAGAAAACTGCATGAGATTTTATGAAGTGAAACGTCGCTTCGTTGTGTTTAGAGTCAACAATTGTATCTATAATTGAAACTGACAAGAGAATACTTATTGTGGCATACTTTGAGTGACGATCTTTTGCAGAATAACAAACCTGCAGCGCAGAGGGACTAAAGTTTTATTATTATCATTATAAGTTCGGAATGTCTGTTATATTTGGGCATTTACAGTCAAGCTGCCAGGAATCATCTTAATACCAGTGGCACAAGGTGTTTTTGCATAATACTTGCACGCAGTTCGGTGTTCATTGAACAATCATATTGTTCAGATCCTCTTTTATATATTAATAGTGCTTCACGAAGAATGTTTGTCATACTTGTAAGGACTATTTTCTGTATTTCTTGTAATTTTAGTTCACCAGGGATTGATTTTAGATGGTTTTAGGTTACCCTTTTATCCTTCCCTAGTGCGCTAGCTATAACAGATATAGCAATTGTTTTAAGATACCACATTTGCATTATCTCAATTTTGAGGCCTTTATGCTAGAACAGCTTATCAAATTCTATGATAGAATTGTTTCTATCTATGGGAACTGTTTCTATCTATGTCAACAAGAAAGCATGGTTTGTTCTTGTGATCTTTAACGACTATATCTGGCCTGTTTACTTGAAGTGTGCTATTGTGAAATCGGAGAGTATCGTGATGTTCGCTCCTGCCACTACTGGTGGCGTTTTATTTTCATATCATTTGGTAGCGTGCTATGTGCTATATTGCTTTCAAATTGTCCATTATAGGTATTTTCCAACTCTTTCATCTCTGGTCTTTATTCATTTGGTGTAGGCATAGGGCGTCCTGACATTCGATGATCTATTGTCTCGTCTCGGTGATCACAAAAGCGACAGTTTGGGTCAGCCCCATTTTTCACTAATTGTAAATTGGTAATATTTGGTGGACAGACTTTGGTCTTGCACAGCTATTATAAAACCTCCTGTTTCCGCCTTTATGAGCGTTGCGAGTATAGGAACGGGTTTTGAAATGCTTCCTTTTGGCTGCTGTTCGTTCAGTGACATTCTTCGTTGATCCGTATTGGGCTCGTATCAGTATTTAGCGTGCAAGGAATACGGAGGCAGAGAGAGGAGACGGTGATGTTGAGAGAACTCAGAATCTACTCCGACCGGCTTACAACACAGGTTACATAGATATACAAAAATAATGCGATCTAGAGGAAGGGCTGGTTAGGTGATGAACTGGGATGAATAGAAATAAAAAAGAGAAATGGCAAAATGATGTGATGTAGTGGTTGTTTGCGTTGACTTGAAGGTGTGGATGTATGAAGTTTAACTTACTTCATCTAGGCTGTTCGACTTCAGAACAACACAAGAGAAACACTCAAGTTGAGGATACAATGTTATTCATTCTAATTCATATCTTTTCAACCAATCAGCTCAAACTCAACTCTCAAGTAACTAGGGAAATGTACTTCAAAAATTCAATATCAAGCAATGAACACGGAGGTGGCTATTACTGGTAATTTGTAATTTCGTCTTAATAACTATAAATTGTGAAAAATGCATAAAACCTAGTCGCCCCAGCAGCCGTATAGCAAGGGCTAACGAGAAGAGAGACCATCACATGTATAAGCGCATGAATAAAAAATGCCTCGCAGGAGGAGTTTTCTGCATAATATATGAGTAGCCAGATTTACGGAAATTGAATGTGGGTGTATTGATGAAATAGGAAAGTCGTTGAGTTAAAAAAAATAGCCTAATCTCAGTGGTGTAGAAGTAAATTAATAGCTGGGGGGGGGGGGGCTCTTTGCGCACCCGAGTTTTTATAAGAAACTAGGAACTTTGTCGAAATAGTCATATAAGGGAGCAGTCATTAAGTATTGGTGGACCGGGGCGGAGGCAAATGAGCGGGGTATGAAAGTTCTGAGCAATTTGGTACTTGGGTATGAAATTTATAACAACTTTGAAGCTGGGGTATGAAATGAAATTTCAGGATTGTCATTCCAAAAAGTTTCCAATTTATAAATAAATGAGCTAATCAGCAACAAAGTATTCCACCTCATAGCTTGATTAAAGTACTGCAAGATGCTACTCTTTTTTCTTGAATAAATCCATAATCGATGATTGCTTCATAGCCTCAGCTTCTTTTCTCTTTTTTGATGCAACCCTTTCCTTGCCCTTTTCTTCTGTTTCTGCCAGGGTATTCTTTAAGAAGTTGATAAAACCCTTAACTTTATCAACTCCATCATCATCAAAAATGTTTTTTGATAATAAATGCTCCAGAGCTTTCAGGTGAAATCTTGACTTTACATTGGTTCTGCAAACATCTGAAATATTATTCCCTTGTATGTAGAAGATTGCTCCATAATTTTCTGCAAGTAAGTGTTTTTCTATATCTGCAATAGGTGATACCAGAATAACTCTGCGTATATCACCACACTTCTCCAACTGTCTCTTTTTCTTGTCTTTTTCATATTTTAGTTTGTTGTCTCTTTTTCTTTTGCTAGCTCTTTTTTCTTCAGCTCTATCGACATCAACATTAAAAAATCTGCTTTTAAGCTCTGTGTGGGATGAGCTTAATGCCAAAAGCTTGCTTTCAAAATTGTCTTCAATCTTCTTAAGTTCTTCTGACATTTTATCATAAAACATTACTTGAAATATGAATTCCAGATGAATTTCATTTCATGATTTGCTATTATACAACAGTGATCTATAAGCTATCACTGATTCTCTGCATAGCAATGCTTTCCTTTTAAACTTCTCCTCATCATCTATGGTATTTTGAATTCCTCTAACATCTTTTGGGCAAAACGTGGCATTATCACTGGATGCATACTTAAACAAATTTAGAACATTTCCATCTTTGCTATCTTTGTTGTTCCAATGATGCACTACTTTTGATAATTCCTTCATTTCAGTATCCAATTTCTAACGGGCAATCCTCTGGCTCAAATAGTGTTATCTGAATTGCTCAGGAGCCATCAAATCATAAGATGATTTCAATATTTCCATCAGCAAATTATTGTAAAAAAAGTGCTGTTCTGTTAAGGGGTTTGGGATCTTCAAATCTTCCAAGGTCTTAGGAACGTTAACTAAAAGAGACAGAAATTAACAAAAATCAATACCACCAACTATTTCTTGAAAATTACAAAAGTATCCAACCGTGTTGCTGGAGAACAGCTTTACATCAGACAAGTCTGACTAGTAGTAGGAGCTGCCCATGGAAACAGATGATTGTGTAGAAGACCTTTTTACAAAGACTAGAAGTGGTAGAGTGGCAGGTACCTGGAGAATATCCAACTATTATTATTAAGGTGTGTAATTATTTCAAAATTTGTGCACGGTCCTAGTTGCATAACTGGGGTATCAAAATATCTTGAGTCCTCAGACTGGGGCACCAAATAATCTTTGTATGTTTCACTGTGGGGCAAAATTTTTGGAACTATTTTTTCATTTACCTCCACCCCCCTCCCCCTAGTACTTTATGACTGCTCCCTAAGAAACTGAGAGAGTGGTCTGACGAGGAAAGCTACAATACTTGTTATACAGCTATAATACTGTTTCCTAATAATACTTCTTTTATGTTAATACCATTTTACGAACAAGACACTACCTGAGGGTGAAGGGGGGCTGCGTCCCCCTAAGCTCACAACTAGGAGGACTGTGCCCTCTCGCACCCCCTCTTCTACACCACTGCCTTAACTACGATGTTTTACGTTCACTACACGCTTAACAACTGGTCTGTTTTGCCTTGATCAACATCATCTTATTGACTTCGTTTTGGATACTGACTGTGAAGAGGCTTTCCTTCCAATTTTCAATCGTTTCTTCATAATTTCTTGCTTGTCTTTCTTCTTTGGACTCTTGGCTTGCATTGTGCAAGTTAAATCATCATGTATTGCTGCATGTATTGCTTCTATGTTTGGCTTCACAGCAAACTTATTTCTTTCTTCCTTAATTTGCCGCATGCTTTTGGTTTGCTCATGGATATTTACCAACTGTAGCCGCCAATCTTTAGTTGGTTCAAGCTATCTCTGTGCGCTATTTTCTTAGGAATGTAAAGTCAGTCTCCCTGAACTTTCGGATTATGCGTCCGGTTGCACGACATCATTTTCCTGATGTTGGTATCAATTTTTTTAATATCAGGTAGTGTTTAATTGACTATGTTAAATCTATAGGTAACTACTGTAATACTCGTAATTGCAGGATGCAAATAATAAAACAAGATTCGATAATAGATATAAGCATGAAAATCAACACATGTGTTCATTCCATTTAGGCCATAACACGAGAGCCCTTTATTGTTCTTATGCGCTCCTGCGCATAGGCTCCTAGTGTCAATGCCTGTAAGTACATCACATCCCCACATTTAAGATTTGCTTTGTGTGGATGTTGTTCTGTAAACTCATTCAAGTAGGCTGGTTTTCGGATGGTTCGACTTGAGGTGGTTTTCCTGGTTGTGTGTAAGTCTTCATTGGCTGACATCGGTTCTGCGATAGTCGGTTCTGTGGTCCCTAGATCATGATTGGTATCTTGTGGTTGAAATTCATCAGGTGGTGCAACTGTGTTGGGTGTGGATACAAGGCTACTGTCGGTGTCATATTCTGCTGGGCTACTGTGTTCTCTAGTTTGCAACAGGTGTTTCCGGTTCCGTCTCACTGTGTGTCCAGTTTCAGTGAGAACCATATATGAACGTGGTTGTGGTACTTTGGAAGTTATATGGCCTCTGGTTGACCAGGACTTTCCATCATGCAATCGAACGCTAACCCCTGTTTGAAGTTGAGGTAAGTTGCAACGTTGTTGTTTAGGAGTCAGTGGTGATGATGGGGTAGCTTTCACTTGGTGTGCTGGAGTTGGTATTTGTGATGGTTGGCAATAGTGTGCGTGGTGTACGGTTGAAAAACATAACAGCTGGTGAAGGTCGGCCCTGAAGTGGGGTGGTTTTGATGGAGAGCAGGGCTACGTGGATATTCTCATTGTTGCGGATGGCTTTTTGAGTTTGCGCTTAACTGTTTGTATTGTTCGTTCAACTAGCCCATTACTTTGTGGATATCGCGGGCTGCTTGTGGTATGAATGATGTCCCAATCACTACAGAATTGGTTGTAAGCAGCTGCAGCGAATTCTGGGCCATTTTCAGACATAATTTCTTTTGGTATACCATGTTTGGCATAGATTACTTTGGTATGCTGAATCACAGTATTGCTTTCCAAGTCTGGTAGCTGACTGATGTCGAAGTAGTTTGTTGTGTAATCAATGATGACCAGATAATGTCTATTGACTAGGTGGAAAACATCTGTGCCAATTTTGTACCAGGGTACGGCAGGAATGTTGTGGTGCAGTAAGGGTCCACTCTGTTGTTGGTTTCGATATTCCTGACAAAGGCTGCATGAATTAACAGTATCTTCTAATTGTGAGTCAATTCCTGACCAGTATAAGGATGAACGTGCCTTTAGTTTAATTTTGGTGATGCCTGGGTGGCCAGTATGAAGTGTTTGTAACATCTCCTTTCTCATTGCTGTGGGAACAATGATACGGCTGCCCTTTAGGACGAGCTTGTTGTTAAGTGAGAGCTCTTCTCTAAAGTTGTAGAATGGACGGACGGTAGGGTCAACATCAGAGCGGTTGCAGGGCCATCCCGATTGAATGCAGTTTGTCAGGGCAGTGAGTACTTTGTCCTTTGCGGTCTCTATCTGGAACTGTTTTAGTCTGGAATCACTCATGGGTATATTACTAATGATGGGATAGACGAAGGCTGAGAGTGTCTTGTCTGGGATTTCTGGTGTGTTATCTGGTAGGGCAGTGCGACTGAGAGCATCAGTAATGTGGGCATCTTTTCCTTGTTGGTAGTGCATTGTGAAATCATAGCGCTGGAGTCGGAGGAGGAATCTCTGTAGGCGGGCAGGTGCTTTCCTAGTGGTTTGCTAAAAGTTGATTTAAGTGGTTGGTGGTCATTGAAGACATCAAAGTCTTGTCCTTACACACATCATTGAATTTTTCACACGCAAAGACGATTGAAAGTGTTTCTCGTTCTAGAGGGCAATAGTTCTGTTCAGCAGGGCTTAATGATCGTGATGCACAGGCAATTGGGTGCCAAATGTTGTCATGTTGTTGTTCGAGAACTGCACCCAGACCCCTTTTTGGTGCATCTGAAGAGATCCGTGTATTGCAGCGTGGATCAAAGTATTTTAGGACTGGACTAGTAGTAATTAATGACTTTAGGCGTGCTACAGCTTGATTCTGCGGGGTACCAAAATGCCAGATGACGTCATTTTCAAGGAGGGTTCGCTGGGGAGTGGTTTCATCTGATAAGTTTGGGATGAATTTTCCAAGGTATGTGATCATGCCAAGGAATCGCTGAAGCTCTTTTACATTGGTAGGATTTGGCATTTCAAGAATGGCTGCGATTTTGTTGAAATCTGGTTCAATACCGTGTGCTGAGATAGTATGTCCGAGGAAGGTCAATTCCATCTGCATAAATTGACATTTGTCCTTACGGAGTGTTAATCCACTCTCAAGGATGGCTTGAAGGCAATTATGAGTACGCTGACGGAGTTGTGCTTTGGAGGATCCCCATATGATAATGTCATCCTGGGCATTGGCAGTGCCGTCAATGCCGGAGATGATGTCAGCGACATATTTCACTTGCCTGACATATTTCACTTGCAGAGGGTATGTCATATGGCATTTGGAGAAAACGAAAGCTTCCGATGTGGGTGTTGAATGTTAAGAGGCGAGAACTTTCATCATCAAGTTGGACTTGCCAGAAGGCATTAGAGGCATCTAATTCGGTGAAATATTTTGCACCAGCCATTCTGGATAAAATTTCGTCTGTAGTGGGCAATCGATGGTGGTGGCGTTTGATGGCCTTGTTTAGGTTTCGGGGATCTAAACATGCTCTGAGGGAGCCATTAGGCTTTTCCATAGTAACAATTGAGCTAACCCAGTCGGTTGGTTCTGAGACAGGAGTGATGATTCCTAGTGCCTGCACGCGGCGAAGTTCTTTCTCAAGTTTGGCACGGAGTGGTATTGGCACATTCCGACAGGCATCAATTACTGGTGGTATTGATGGATCAGTGAAAATGTGATATGGCATTGGGAGGGTTCCTAATTCACCGAAGCAGTCCTGGAACTCTTGTAGGTAGTCACTTGCACAGTAGATTCTACAGAGTTAATCCGTTTTATGAGGTTTAGTCTTCTGCTAGATTCTAACCCAAGGATAGGAGTGGTACTGGTATCAGTAACAATAAATAGGATTGGAGTTGACTGACCTTTATGTCGAATAAATGCTAAACATTTACCTGCTACAGCAATAGGAGAGCCATTATATGCAGTCAAGCGGGCATTCGACTTATGGAGTTTTGGCTGTCTGAGCAGACTTTTGTAGGTTGATAATGGGAGGACATTTACTTTTGCACCTGTATCAATTTTGTAAGTGACATTGGTACCATTTGTGCTAAGATTGATTTCTCATTGATGCAGAGTATGCCCATTATCAACGGTCGGATTTTGATCTGCTTGAGCATCAGAGTCACAAATTGTAGCAATCTTAGGAGGGGATGGTGCAATGATTTCAACGGATCCGAAGAAGAATTCATCGTCAGAATCAGAGGAGGCACTTTCCTGGATTTCGCGAACTTTCTTTTGGCGCCGCCTGTCAGAAAATTTCTTGGGGGTAGATGAGGATGAGGCTTTGTGCAATGGAGGCTGTTTTGTGCAACATTTTGCAAAATGGCCCTTTTTATGACAGTTATTGCATATCTTGGAGTAGGCGGGGCAGGCACCTCGGGGATGGGCACCAGAGCAGAATTTGCAGGAGTTAATAATCTCTCTAGGGGGGCGGTTGGAAGAGGAAAAATGAGATTTTTTGTTGGAGTCTAATGAGGTTGATGAAGGGATAACTACTTCTTCCTTTCTCAGCATGGATTTGGTGTGCTGCTTAGACGCTTCACTTGCTCGACTATTTACTAGAACTTTATCCAGTGTAATTTCACTATCCCTCAATAAGTGCTCCTGAAGTTTTTTGTCATATAGGTCGATGATGATAAGATCTTTGATTAACGAATCGCGTAAGGTACCAAATTCACAGTCTTCACTTAGTTTACGGAGTCTAGTGTAAAACTCGTCAAATTTTTCCCCTTCATTTTGACGTGCGGTGAGGAATGTAAACCGGAGAAATGTCAGATTTTTTCTTGGTTGAAAATACGCATCAAACTTGCTAATAATTTCATTGTATTTCATCTCATCCCCCGCGGCAAAAGTGAACGTTTTATAGACATCTTCGGCCGGCTGGCCAATGCAGTGCAAAAGTATTGAAGATTTAATTAGGTCATTTTTCGCTGAGGATTCAGTGGCCTGGAGAAAAATATTAAAGTTGTCCTTCCATACCTTCCATACTTCGGCGAGATTTGAGGCACTGTCGAGATTGAAGGCTTTTTGGAGGCTTTAAACAATCCAAACTTATTGCAGAAATAAGAAGCTATACGTATCTGAGAGTTGCGGGAGGTTCACTTCTGACACCATGTAATACTCGTAATTGCAGGATGCAAATAATAAAACAAGATTCGATAATAGATATAATCATGAAAATCAAAACACGTGTTCATTCCATTTAGGCCATAACACGAGAGCCCTTTATTGTTCTTATGCGCTCCTGCGCATAGGCTCCTAGTGTCAATGTCTGTAAGTACATCAGAACTACAAGGATGGTTAGAGCGTTTATGGTTTCTATGGAGTTTGCAGAGTTAAGCAGTTTTTGGTATTGCACAAACTCTCCGATAACACTATTTCTTTATCTTTTCTTTCATTTGGCCTTGTTGGATTCTATCACTCATTGACACCGAGATACTTGTTAAATTGTCCTGGAGGAGGTCTCTTACGAATTATAAGTAATTCTCCTCACATTTGCTCTATTTCTTTCTATATTTCCTCCTTCCATATTGGTTTCTTTCCCTTGTTGCATTTTCTCTTCTAACTGCTTGTGCATTCTTTAGTTGCTACTTTTACCTCTGCATGGATTAATTTCGGTAATATTTCTTTAGGGGACTGTTACGCGCGTTTATTATGAACTTGTTGTTCTTGTTGCTTTGGATCTCATGGTCGATGGTATCTCTGGTGTTCATTTCTATATTTTTATTAGTCCCTAGTTTCCTCAATATATTCTGCCTCATGATCTCATCTTCAGCGATCTAAAGTTCTGGTGTTATTTTGTATGGGTTTTCAATCATTTCTTGGCTCATTTCTATGATTTTAGTTTGTTCATTTTCTACCTCATTTGTTTCTTCTTTAGTTGTACCTTTGGTCTCAAATGTCTGTCTAACTTTATTACCTGTTGCTGGTGCTGATAGCTGCTCTCTGTTCATAATTGGCACTTCTGCGCTGTTTTCGTTGTTTTCAATGATGATCTTTTTTACAATTTCTTTTTCATTATGATGAATTTCTATGTTATTTAGTCTTTTATTCTTTATAATATCACTTCTGACAATTGCTTGCTTGTTTTTGTCAATGTAAAGCCCAGCGTAGATGAGCAACTTTTATGTTTCAAAAGCAAAACAATTTGTATTTGTAAAACACGCAGAAAAGCAACTTTTGTGTTTCATACACAACAACATTTGTCTTTGGAATACGGGCACACGAAAGATTTTTGTCTTTGATCTCATAGCTCTTCGTAAGCCATCTCCTTGTTGAGCCATGATGTTACCTTGAATATCCACGTGACTTTCTTGAGAGATATGATTGGCTTTTGCGTCTGTGTTTGTGCTCGAAGCGCGCACACAGGAGATTTTTGTATTCTGTGTTTGAAACATAGTCTTCGAGATTTGACAGTTTTAATCTCGCCAATAATCTTTGAAGCACAAACATATCTGTCTTTGGGCCGCGCATACAAGCAACTTTTTCTCAAGCACAAAAATGTTTCTGATTGAAACACAGAAGTTGCTCGTGTGCGCAGGGCTTAAGTTTTGATATCCTTGTTGTTGCTTCTTCAGATTTCGTAAGTTCTAGCCGTGCAGTTTGTTTGAGATGGTCTTTCGAGTGCATAGTAGTAAGCATATAGGACATATCTATATTCTTCTCTTGTCCATTTAGTTCTCTATTCTGTTGCTCTACTTTGTTTGATGGCACCTCTGAAGATCTAGGGTTGGATTCTTCCCAGTTCTGGTTGCAATACAAACTTTCCGTTAAGGATTTGTTCCAGTCACCAAATGTTCTACCTCAACTGTGCTTAACCGCACGACGAGTCGAGCGATGCGAGAGTAGTTTCTTTAGTAATCCTTTTCCTTCCTGGGTGTTTTGAGTTGTAACACCCTCACGTAACTTGGCTATTGATCAATATTTAAGAGCCCCATTCACTCTAGTTTGTAATTTGAGTTTCCTTCTCCACGACTGATTGCCTGCCATGACTTACGAACTCAATCTACCCAGAATTGTTTTTAGAAGATGCCAAATATACTCGTCCTTCGTCCCTTCTCCTATCTGTTCTAAACGGTTCTACCATTTGAAGGCCATGAGCTGGACTGGGTTTTGACAGGCTGTATGTTGAGCGTGCCATTTAGGGCATTCCGTAGGCATGAGGTACTCAAATTCCTCAGCCACCTTGGCAATGAAAATTTTCTCTTTCTCTCTCTCTTGATGTTACACAAGAATCCCACGGCACTGCTGGTCTTCAGGCTTTAATTTCGAGATTACGATGGATATTGTATTCCCACAACACTTTAATGTGTCCTTTTCTTGTAACCCCATCTGATTTACGCTCACATCACTCTGTTGCCCTCTCGAAGCCAAACTCTTTACACAATTCCCATTGTACATTCATTGCAATGGTTTCATGTCTCCTCTTGTATTCTTGCTGTAACAGGATCTTGCACTCACTCACTATATGGCTGACAGTTTCTCTTTTTTCTTCGAATAGCCTGTACAGAGGCGATTCTACGGTATTGTCAATGTGATGCTTAGCGTAATTTGCCCGTAATACTTGGCCTTGAGCAGCACATATTAATGACTCTGTGCAACTTTTCATTATGCTAGTTTTAAGCCATTCCCAGGTATATTTGATATTTGATATTGATATTTGATTTGTTTAGGGAGGGTTGCCCTTCAACGGAAGTTATTTTTCAAGGGGCTCTCCAAAAAAATAAGGAAATAGTCAATCCTGTATTGATTTTTTGAAACCACCCAGGGAGGATGCCGACTTAGACTCAGCAGGAAGGCTGTTCCATAGTTTAGCTCCCCGGAAAGAAAAACATTTTTGTCCATTTGCTGAATTTTTCTTTGGCAACCTTAAAACAGTCTCAGTGTTCCGGAGGCTGCGGGAGGAGCATACTGAGTTTTTTGTGAAGAGCTTACACAAGTATTGAGGAGCCAAGTCATTGAGCGACTTGAAGACCATAGTTTTGGTTTCAAAACCAATGGGCTCTTCAATGGTCTTCCAGCCCAACTCTGCAATAAGTGGTCTGCTTGAGGTGTCAAAGCTGCTATTTGTTATGTTCCTAGCAGCACGATTTTGAAGTTTTTGTAGCTGGTTGATGTTTGACGACCCAGCACAACCCCAGACAGATCAACAGTATCGAAAGTGGGGCTCAACAATACCAGTGTAAAGAGTTTTCAAACTAGCCTTAGGCAGAAAGCATTTAGCATGTCTCAAAAAGCCAATCACCCTGGAGACTTTTGTAGCAACCGCATTGATTTGCACTTTCCAATCTAAAGAGCAATCAATTTGCACTCCAAGGTACTTTGTCTTTTGAACAACAACGAGTTCATTGTCACGTATCTTCAGTTCCAAGGCTTCTATTCGACTTCTAAGAGAGCTGCCTTTCTGCTTGGTAGATATGAGCATTGAATGAGTTTTTGCCACATTCAATGAAAACTCATTGCCTTGCAACCAAGTCTCCAATTTCTTGAGATCGCTATTTATAGCCTCACTCAGCTGAGTCAAATCGCAAGACTGATGACAAAGGCTGGTATCATCAGCATACATAGTCACAGAGGAATGCTGGACGGCTTGGGGAAGATCATTGATATAGATGAGGAATAGAAGAGGACCAAGGCATGAGCCCTGTGGAACACCCATTGCTATTTCCCCGACATTTGAGTCAACACCATTAACCCTGCAGAATTGCTTGCGGTTGGATAAGTAAGACCTAAACCAAGACAGCTCCCGCTGCTGAACACCATAATGTTCAAGCTTTTTGCAGAGAATATCATGGTCGACCGTATCAAATGCCTTTTTCAGGTCAATAAACACCAATCCCACAAGCTTACCGAGATCAAGCCCGTTGTACCAGTCGTCACTCATTTTGAGCAAACAAGTTAGTGTGGAGTGTAGCCGCGAAAAACCTGATTGGCAAGATGAAAAGAGACCATTTTCTTTCATATACTGGTACAGCTGGTTGAAAACAAGCTTTTCAAAGAGCTTTGAGATGACAGGCAGGACTGATCTTGTCTTTATCGATGCTTTCATTCATCTCTCTGGTATATTGTCGATGCATTCTTTTCTCCTTCCAGGCATGCTCCCTTTCATTAGTCTGCATTCTTTTGAAATCTTTTGGTCTTATTGCTTCCTCTTCTATGATAATCCCTTTGGTACTTAGCACTTTCAGCATTAGCTCATTACTTTGCTTAACATTCCAGGCCAATCTTTTTTTGTCACTCTTAACACAACTGTCGCAACTAATTAGCCTCCTTAGTGCTTTGGTACATATAACCGCCCAACATCACTTTTTGGATGAATGGCATGATTTAACACCTTGAAAGCAAATTACAACATTTACTTTATATATTGTCAATAACTTGCTAGTCCTTCTGTCCATCTATTAGATTTCTTCCTTTGTCCATTTCAGCAAACCAGCTCCATATCTCAAGACAGGAATCGTTCATGTATTTATGGCCTTTAAAGTATTGTGACCATTTGTGTTTGACTTCAATATCAATCGCGTCCTTCTCAGATATTCATGGTTCAACTTGTCTGTCATTTCCTTTCCTGGAATTTATCAAGCTGCAATATTCCGAGGTACCTATAGCCGTCCTGTTCTACTTCCTTTATTATTTCTCCTTTTGGTAGTACTATTTCATATGTGCTGCTTAATTTTCCTCTTTTATGATTACTACACCACACTTCTTTATACCGAATCCCATTCCTATATCTTGCTGACACTTTGGGCTGTTTTGAACAAACTATCAATTTCCTTTTCACTGATTCCAGATAATTTCACATCATCCAAAGACAGTAGATGATTCACCTTCAAGCTTCCGTCTTTAGTAACATAACCTGTCTTTACCCTTTTAGGAAGCTTGGTCAATGGTATCATGGAAGCTACAAACAGCAAAGGTGAAAGACTATCGCCTTGAAAAATTCCGCTGTTTATGCTAACCTTTCCAAGAAACTGTTCTCAGAATTGAAAAATTAAACGAGCCTTTCTGTAGGTGAAGTTTAATTGAAATTCTGTAAATCATCGGCCGCTACCGGAGGAGCTGTGCAGATAGTGTGCCATAGTCAGATGCATGTGAACCAGTCTGTATAGCAGTAAATGTATCAATGGCGAATATATACATGATCCTAAATAGAAAGGGCAGGGCAGTAAAATGTGAAAGGAGGGAGCATGGTTCCTCCGGTCACGGCAGATGATTTACAGAATTTCAATCAAACTTCACCTAAAGGTGGGTTCGTTTAATGTTTAATTCGATTAGGTCATCTGCGAGTTCCCTGCAGAACTGTATGAGATTTTAGAACTGCCTTTGAGACATTTACTTTTTGGGCCTTACGTATGACTTCATAAATCCCATACACATAAACCATAATGTCGTCACTAATATTCGAAACTTCGCGGATACCTCGTAAACGCTCTGATACCACATGCTGAAATATCTCACTTGCTGAGTTTGTTCCGAAATTCAAACGAATAAACTGTTTGACTCCAATGGGCGTCGAAAATGCTGTAATGAACCTGCTTTCTTCTAATAACTTGATTTGGTGATATCCAGATTTAAGATCTAACTTGGAAAACATTGTTGCACCGTTTTATGCATGAATAACATCATCCACTGTTAGGTTTGCATGTCTTTCCCTCTGAATAGCTTGATTAGCACGTCTCATATCTACGCAAAGGCGTACTGATCCATTTGGTTTTTGAACGACAACAAGGAGGGAGATCCATAGAATGGGACCCTTTACATCTTCAATGATACCGGCCTGTTCTAGACTTGCAAGTTCCTTGGAAACTTATCTTCTTAAATGAACAGGTATTCTCCTTGCAGGTTGAGCAACTGGAGACACACTGTGATCAATATGTAACTTTAATTTGAAATTCTTAAGCCGTAGGAAGTTGTCAAATTTCATTGAATAGCTGAGGGCAGTTATAATGCAGCTAATTGTTCAATGGCAAGGGGCTTTTCTTTCAGGTGATTAACACTAATATCAAAACGGTCCCACAGTAGGAAGTGGTGTTTTGGAACCATAGGCCATAATTTTGGTAGTAGGCTTTGAGACCTCAAGTGTAGTTTGTTTACATATTTGCTGATAAGCTGATTCATCAATGGTATTCGTAGATGCACCTGAGTCGATCATCATGTGAATAGGAACAGTATTTATAGTCGCAACGGTCGTTGACGATTTGATGGGCTTTATTACCTTCGTTGGTTCCTCTGCCAATGTATATAAGCACTCATCATCGCTACTAGAGTTGCTTGTTGATGTAACTTCAACATGGTGAATTTCCTGTCGAGAAAATTCGGTGTTCTTCCTTCCGTGGTTGCGTGGAGTACCACGACTAGAGCAAACTTGGGCAAAATGATTAGTTTTACCACATTTAGCACACTGTTTTCCTTTAGCAGGGCAATTCTTTTTATTGGGCCAGGAATACCCACATTGACGACAGAAGTTAGGTGTGTGCCGTGCAGGAGAGGAGTTTTTAGAGGCTTTTCCCTAGTATGGTATGTGCGATTTACCATAGCAAAGTCATCTGATGATGCTATGGGTCGAACGAGAGATTCTTCGATTCCAGCAGCTTGAATTTCACTTGTTTCGAATACCCTTGCCTTGGCTAGTAGTTGGTTGAGAGAAAGTTGGTCTTCTCGCAATGCAACTCGTCGTAAACGTTTAGAAAGACTGCTCTAAATTACTGCAGCTTTAATTTCTTTTTCTATATCGTGAAATTCACAACTAGCTGCAAGTTTTCATAGGCGTAGACAAAATTGATCAAAGGGTTTATCGGAGAGTTGCTTGGCCTGCGGAAACTGGAAAACTTCATAATCAATATTCTTCTTAGGAGAAAAATATGCATCTAGGAGCTCAATGGCTTTGTCGTAGTCCTCTACTTCCCTACTTTCATGAAAGTTCCAAAACCCCTTGTCTCTTGGCCTGTCTGGCACAGTAAAAGTGCACGCTTTTGTCTCGCGTCTGTGACATTTGGGGCGGCTAAATAAGTTTCGAAGCGTCTTTTCCACACTGGCCATCGTTGAGTTAACGTGGTTGGACTTGCAAGAGGACTGAAAATGGGAAGAGGATGAGCATCATTTCGTCCTTGTGCCATTTTGAATGGTCGTCACCAATTCAATGTTCCATATACATAGATAATGACGAGGTAACCAACTCACTGCATATTGCAATCACATAATATTTTCTACTAAAAATCACAGGGGTGCAAGTATGATATATTTTGAATAATTACTGGGATTAAAATGTCAATCATAATCATAAATTCATTACACTCATAAACATTACAAGAAATGTTGGCGATTGGAGTAGCATTAATTTACCACAAGTATGTAGGATGCTGATACTGTAGTAGTCTGGAGAGATTTGGTCTGCAATAGAAGATTATGAGCAGATGATAACATGCCATGAATATCAAACATGAACAATAATGATAACAAGGCTAAAATGTATGTATAAAATGAACGTGGGTAAGATGTCACAGACTGGTAACTACTAATCGATCGATGAGCAGTAAAGGGGAAAAGCAAATCAGAAGGCAATGATGCAACTGAAAATAATACTAAGCTGATAGAGTAATGAGTACACTTTATACATGTGGCATATTGCTTATGCTTACAGATTGCTATAAATACACCCGTATAGTGAAAGAAGAGCGCAATACCCTAGTACAAGAAGAAAAAACTTCCAACATAAAGTAGGGAAAGTTGCTTGGGCTTGTAAAACAGCATATGGCGTAGTTGATGAGACCATACCAATAAACAGGTAGCAATCCAGGAGACTTCGAGATACACATGTTGCATAAACAATCGCAACATTGGTAGAAGTAAGGACATAGACAGAGCTATCCATTCTGGACAACATGAAATTCCGATTTCCTTGTCTGTTAACTCTGTCCACAAAAATAACATGTGCAACTAAATGAAGGAAATCATTAATATCTTGACAATTATCAATATCTTGCATACAAAAACAAAAATTGTCATAGCAATATGATCAGGCAACATAGGAAAGAGCTACTTTGCTTTCAGATGTCAACACCAGTAATGCAACGGCAGAGTAAAATTTCTGGCAATATAATAACGTATGTAGAACATTCATAAATATCATCCATCGTACACCCTGGTTATAAGCTACATATAATCCGTATCTGCAAAAACAATTGATGTACTAGGACTTGGAATTTCACATGCAGTAAACTATATATTGTAGTAGAAGGAACACTGTGGGCTTGATAGTAATTGAAACGGAATTACACTACTATAACTACTAACCATATGCAACAAAAATCAATGGCATACTAAAACTCTCGGTCATTAACGACACAATTTTGCTTTAAAGAGCATTTTCAAAAACTTAAAACAAATGAGATAGACTGCTACACGCTCATGAATATAATTCTAGTAGGAAAGTCTGAGGAGATCGTTCTACTCTTCATTAATCATTAAAATTCTAGACTAGGCGTAAATCAGGGAACAATGACGTTGAATGGAAATATGACTCTAGAAAATAAAAATGTATTTACTTAATCTATATCGTTTGTCAACATCAGTGAACTTCGACAAATGAAAGTAGGCGCCCAATGGGGGCTCATTGTCAAAAAATTTCAACTGCAAGGAAGAATGTTATTTTAAATATTCTATGCGATACATGTATCCCAAAAAGCAACTGCTAGGATAATAAGATCAGCTAATGCAGAGATGGGCAAACTATGGCCCGCGGGCAGCATGCGGCCCGCCAAGTGCTTTTTTGCGGCCCTCCAAAAACTATTAGGAAGCAAAAATAACTTCGTTTATGACACTATCCTTTTCGTTTATGACATTCTCATTGACATTGTCCTTTTCATAACAGTTAGTAACTACGTGACTTCGTTTTCCGAATGTATGTGTTTCAGTTCAAGTTTCTACAGTTTGATATCACTTAATATTACTTCAATAGCTGCTTATATACCACTCTGTGTCTTGAGAAATATTTGGCAACATACTATGCGGCCCTAGAAAGACTTAGAATTTGCGAGTATGGCCCTTGCACTCAAAACTTTGCCCACCCCTGAGCTAATGTATTGATGTATTTGTACCTTTGACGAGTATGTGGGTAGATGGGAAAGACAATGGATACATATTTGTTATCTGATCATGTAAAGTGTTATCATTGCTTTACACCCTATAGGTTTCCTGCTATTAACGAAGAGGTTAAATGTTTCTAGTGTGCAAGACAGCAAACTGACAAATCACATACCGTAATGCTTCGATTAAACGCCCGGGGAGTTTATTAACTTTTTTGATATTTTAGGGGGCGTCTACTCGAAGGGGGCGTTTAAAAGAGGGAGGCGTTTATTGAATTTTTATACCTTTTACTACCTAGGCAATATATATATATATATTTATATATGTATATATAGAGTTTAAAAAAGCATCTAAATCTAGTTCAAAGTCATCATCAACATCATCTAGTAGCAGCAGTTTTAACTCGTTGAAGTGTATATCCTGTATAAAAATTTGTCTTCCTCGATGATGTTAAATGGAGGAGCAGCTTCGGTTACATCTTCTTCCATTACTTTGAATGGGTTTTCATGTAAGCTTCCCTTGTTAAAATATTGCATTTGTGCTTGCAGCAAAGCTGTTCCATCAGAACACTTGTTGCCTTCTTAGCAGGGAATCATCTCATCTTTGCTACTATCAACTGGTAATGATATATGGGCGTCTTTTCGAAGGGGGCGTTTAATAGAAGGGGGCGTTTATTGAAAAAGAAACTTAAAATGGGGAGCGTTTATTCGAGGGGGCGTTAAAAAGAAGGGGGGCGTTTAATCGAAGAATTACGGTATTGCCACAGGATAACATTATACACGTCCGTCTTCAAATGTCAATTTTCTAAATTCTTGTGACAACGTTGTACACTATGCCACCGGACTGAAAAATCGCAATAGACAAAACTTCCATAAGATAGGAAGCTGCAGTTAACAGAAGCCGACCCATTTGATCAACAGTAAGAATCCCCATATCTCTGCAAGAAAAAGCCAGTAAGACAATGCAAAAGCCATCAACTAATCTATCAAATTTATCATGAAGATGATTGTCTCCATAGAAACATGGTGTTGGGACACAACAAATAAAAAGGAGTACCTATTACCCATTAGGCACAGAATATCAAATAAGCAACGACATCTCAAATTTCATAATTCCCTTTTGTTTGTAGATATTAGGATGAACTGTAGCAGTAAATAATAAAGAATCTGACCTGTAAAATGTCCCTGTCTATTAGTGACATGTATGGCATTTTTTTATGAAATGGAAGATATTCGAATTTCGGTTCTTGAGAGAAATCTCATAACAAATAATCAGTAGAAAATTCTGCTGTAAGAATACACCATTCTTTCCTGTCCATCGTGGTACGATGGCCGACTTGGAGTATGTTATACAGTGTAGCTATAAATATCTAAATTCTCTATCGAATAGAGAAGGGAATTAGGCTCCTTAGCGACAGTAGCGTTATCCAGGAGATCAATATTCTAGATATGAGAACGTAATGGTCCTGAAAGACTTCAATATGGAACCAAGTGACAGCCTTGGCATCATTAATTCAAGACCATCGTTTATACAATATGATTAAACATCCTACTTGTTTCAAGTTTCCCAAGGGCCATTGCATTGACTTGATGTTCGCAAGTCGTAAGCAGTAAGCACTCTTTTAAGCATTCCAAGTCATTTGAGACTGGATTTAGAGACGATTATCACATGACCTATGCCATTCTGAAGATAACCTACATTAAACTCCCTCCGACAAAAGTTGTTTATCGAGACTGTAAAAACTGGCCTCAGTTGCAGTTCGAGGAACGAAACTTAGAATCACTCTTTGTGAAAGCACTTGAGGCAAAAGCCCCTACTAAAACAAAGATATTTAGGGCTAATAATAAGCCGCATGCTGCCAAAGAATTATGAAGAGCTATAGCTCGAAGATCGAAGCTGAAAAACTTGCTAAGAAGAGTAACCGAGAGGAAGATATTAGAGAATGTAAGGACCCAAGGAACCTGGTTGTTAATCAAACTTATAGGCTAGAAAGGAGCATTTTATTGATGCAAAAGCAGTAAACAATGAAAAAATTGTCGAAAACTGTAAAACCTATGTTCTCATATAGTAATCCAATGTTTTAACAAAATAACTTTGGTTGAAACTGGAAAGATCCTTTCAACTGACCAGGAAGTTGCTGAGTGCTTTAATGGTTATTTTGCGAACATCATGGATAGTCTTGATGTTGATCTATACGTTAAGGAAACCCCTAATCAACTGATAGTATAGAAAAAAGTGTTGAGAGCAGTAGAAAAATATAAGAATCATCCCTCAATAAGGATGATCAAGGAATATGCTAACGTAGCTACGTTTTGGAACTTAGCAAATGTATTTCCCCACCAAGTGTTGTTTATAACAAATCAGTGTATTGTTACTAAACACTGGTTTAAATGCAAAAAGAAAGTTGAATCTTTACAAACTGCATGTATGGAATATAACATGATAAAGGAACTTCAAAGCAGATAGCAATGAAGAATATCAATAGTTGGCTTTAAATAGTTGTAAATCAAATTATCTATCTAGTAGCACAGCTAAAGTATTAAGAATGTTAAGAAGTATTAAGACAATCACAAGGCTCAATTTCTAAAGTTCATATTTTTAACATGCCAGCAATCGATATTAGCTCATTCTTTGCATCCCCTGTACAATGATCAAAAAATTATTTGATAATCTGGGATAAAATATATCAACCTCTTTATGACAAGTAATGGCAAACTCTTTTAGCCAGGTTACTTCAGTAAAAGTTAAGAAAATGCTATGAAAATCTCAGCCTCCATATCTGCAAAAGTAAAAGTGCTTATGCAACCAAATCATGAACTATTTTAATTTATCCTACTTCTGACAATCATAATGTACTAGACACTATTCATAAATCAGAACTGAAATATGTACCTCTAAAGCACTGCAATTAGCCTTCAAAGTTGGATAATTCATGATTTTGCATGTAAAAATATTTTGCTTGTGATGTGTAAAGGAAATTAAGATAAAAATTATTCACAGAAGCAATAACTCTCAATATCTAAGCTCTGTAATCAACAGTCAATTATGATACAGGATAACAGATAAAGGAAAGCAATTGCAGATAAGGAGATGAAGATACCAGATCAAACTTGGATGTAAAATATTCATTTATATATAATGCTGTATCTCAAAGTACATATAAACGTTACCTAAAGAATATTTTACAAAATAGTTATTAGGAAAACTGAAAGCATAGCTGTGTTAATATAAGGCCATTTAATACATAAATTACCTGATATGCAACATTTACAATAAAATTAAAATGAAGTGTTCTGCAATGTGTATGAAGTACCAGATGCTTTTTTGCATTATCTGCAATCATCATGTATGCATAGAAATCACTTTTTGATATCAAATAGGGAGAGATCTTGGCATACTACTGTTTTCTTAAGACATAGAAAAGCAACATTACAACTCCCTTCAATTCGACATTTGTGCAGAACTGGATAACTCTCTTTGACTGAAATACATTTGACAGATAGCATAGTTCTGTACAGCTACAAAGAATCCACAGCAGTTCTAATGTTTCCAAAAGAGTTCATCTGCTAGAGTCAAACAGTTGAAACTTTATTCGTTGTTCATTACTCACTAAAACAGTAGTGAGCTACTACACTGCAGTAACTTTAGAATCCATTGAACTGTTTATCTGGTCAGATGAGAATCTAATAGGATCCTCATGCCCCCTGCTCATTTGAAAATTTTCCTCTGTATCAGTTTGGTTAAGGTAGCTACTGTTTTCTTGATGAAGAGAATGAAATGGCTCCTCTTTAAATGAATTGTCAGATATACCATTTCCATTCCGTTGCACCAAATGAGTATGTTGATCTTGCTTCAGTTGTCCTTTACATGAGCCATTGCATCCTTGCACACACACCTCTGTTACAGAATTTCCTCTAGATGAGCTTGAATTTGAATTGTCTTTTAAGTAAAAGCGATAAATCAAAACAAAAACAACAATCAGAAAAAGGAACTCAATAAAAGCAATGATGATTACAGTTGTACTTTTGACACAGTCCTGTTCAATGTCACTCCCTCTTGCACCAGCAGTCACATTTGGTGCTGGTAGGTCCATGCATTTGCAAGTTTCTTGGTTTATAAGTTTATTTTTTCTTAAGCATCTGTTAAGATATCTCTTTTTGCATGTACAGGTACATGATTCACTGCTCCATTCCTTTTCACTAGAGCATTTCTCCCCTTCACTTGGACATACACAGTTGCACTTTGACTGCCTCCATACTAATGGATGTGGACATGGTGATGGTAATGGTGCACCCATGTACTTACACTTACACTGACACTCATTACCATCCCATTTTTCAAACCTGTTGCATGAGCTGGAAGATTTGACACATTTCCCATCACAGCTGGTATGATGATCAAGATTGACTGTTACACTTTTATAGTTTGGTATGGCTAATACAGTATAAGGCAGTCGCCTGTATGCAGTGGGGACACACTTTTTTACACTTGGACTCGATGTAGCCACGCTTCCAACACATCTGGGAAGTTTCACCAAATATGGATAGTAGCGATGTTGGCCAGGGTCTATATCAACAATAACACCATTATGCACTTTGCAAGTTGCTACAATTGTATTGATATCCGCAAGCTGGATCTTTTGTGTTAGCAGAAGTACAAATGCTGCTATAATGATTAGCTTCACTACAAACTTTTGCAATTCACTTGAGACCATTGTACAGCACTGCACCTCTATGCAGAACCTGCAGCCATATAAATAATATGATTAACATAGAATCAGGTGATTAACAACTAATGATTAATTATTTAACTCAGTCAAAGGAAAACAGCAAGTGAAGGTTCCGCTGCTGCTTCTGGTAGGGATGCATTCATACTGAACATGAGGATGCTATGTCAAAAATAAAACCACAAAAATAATAATCATTTTACACCCGATAAACACCGCATGTACTACGAGCTTTATGTTTGCTCTTACAGGTAACAGAAGTGTAATTCGGTGAGGACATTGATAGATAAATTAAAACACAGTGGATTATCTAGACAGTAGTTGATAACACGAAGAAAATGATTGAGGCCACCTAACCAACAACGTAATTATTTCAAGTTCATTCCAGCATTTATTAATGCCTTTATGCATGGCCGTTTTTCAACTGACATAGAACTTTGCGAAATACACCATACATAAAAAATAAACTGATTTAGGCCAGAGCCACTATTCGTGGAAATCTAGGCAAATCGGCTGCATGTTACGGGCATGTAAAATGACTAGACCACATTTAAGAAATCGCATTACATATTCATCCTGCATAATTGTAGAACCATCTGCTACTCACCTTTAATAGAAACCATAAATACTTTTCCTTATCTCCTTTAGCGTATCGGCTGTACTTGATCAAATATTCATATCGCTCCGCTTTTTTGGTCGTGGGAATTGGTCACAGCCGGAAGTTTCGTTACAATCATGCGTCATTGATTTCTATTGTTGTGTCTGAATAGTTCACATATTCGCCATGTGTGTCAACAACTTTTCCCGGGCCCCTATAACCAGGGTGAATTTGACCTTCTGTATGGGCCGAATACTTTTTCGTCAGCAAATAGTGTCTGCGCCAAAGTTCTCGAACTCTGCATTGTGCATGTCTCGAAAAATTGTATGGTAGAAGGGCTATGCCTTTCACAGTCAATGTCACTTAACTGAAAACTCTGCTGAAACCGGATTGTCGATGCAAATTACCAAACCTTCCTCAAATACGACATAGAAAGCAAAATCTTCCTCCGGCTCAGAGCCGTGGAGCCGTGACTTTTCTGGATTCTGTTTTTAATCATACTAGTAAGGAGGTATGTCTCAGTGATGGCATCATGAGTGCATAGCTAGGAGGTCGGAAAACTGCAGTTAGTGACGTAGGAGGATGCATCATCGTTGGGCCCAACACAAATTTAGATGAACATTATACGGTAGTGCAAAGTGGAGGCTGTCACTGTATTCTAGTGAGACAAATAAACTTATGACAGCATCTACACCCAGGCGCGGAACTATAAATTTTTTAACGCAGTGGTCTAACCAACAAAAAGGGCACACTTAAACACTTTCTAAACAGAATGTATCTTGAAATCATGTTTAAAAGAAATCGTACTGGAAGCTTCAGGGTTTCGATACTGTCATTTGCAACAAAGGTTACTTGCAGGTTTCCTACAATACTGCAAGAAACAGTTTCAAGATTCTCCAAGATAAAGGGCACTTTTACCTTTCTGGAGAAAAGGGCAGGGTCTAGACCCCCATGAGTCAACTCGTAGTTGCGCCCCTGACACCCTCTAATTCGGCACGCTGCTGTTCCCAAAACAAACTTTAGTCATTTGGCAGGTCAATAGAAAATGGTACAGTCAGGTCGAAATTTTAAGTAAGCTTCATACTACTCTTCAATATAAGGCCTTTTACTTACAACTACTAAACTGCGGGAGGTCATCTTTGGTTGGATGGTTGCGTTCGGGGGGTTACTCCTTAGTGAAAATAGCGGGAGACTCCCGCACTTTGCGGGAGTGTTGGCATGTATTGCTTCAATGACCGTTGCGCCACAGAGGTGCGCTATTTCCAATATAGTTCTGGATACAAAAGATTACAGTAAGAACAAGCCAGACTTCTTTCAGTTGAACAGGTAATAACATGCAAAAGTAATATCGATGATTATGACAACAGGCAAGATCCTGTTTCGAACAGTCTGGTTTCGAAGTATTAGTAACATATGAGTGGCATCTACCTCACAAATACGTCATCGCAATTGATTGCATGTTTCCAAATTGACTCTTTCTAAACAGGGAGATACGCCCATTATAGAAAAAAATGCAAGATGAAATGGTTGATATACGCGAGGGGCAAATCATTAGGGAAAAGGTGTACGAGATTTTTGAGATTATCAGATTTTTCAAAGATTTTTAAGATTTTTTTGTATTTCACAAAGATTTTTAAGATTGTAAAGATTTTCGGGGATATTTGGAGTACTTTATAGAATTTTCCATGTTTTGAAGATTTTGGAGACTTTGCAAGATTTTTGAGACTTTTAAGATTTTTTGAAGATTTTTTTAAAGAGTTCTATGTTCCATAAAGTACATTTCAACTCATGTAAAGGTTCTTTTTCATATATTTTGTTGTAAGATGTAGTAAAGCAGCTAATCTAACAACTAATAACCTAAACAACAGCTGGTGCAAAGATGTAGAGCTCAGTTACCTATACAATAGGAACGTTTCTTATGTCTCCTTTTTCTATGGTCTCGACTAAGTACCGTCAATGAACAGACTGAGCAGTATCGGCTAACAGTGCTATGGTAATTTTTCAATAGGGTTAAACGCAGCTGTGTGCATACTCGATGAATCAGAGAAAACCTTCCTTTGATAAAAAGGAGCCATATTTAACCCAGTTGTACAAGGTACCAATATTCCCTATGCCGCCTTTCATTAGGTCAATAAAATTCCTATAGTATTGGAGTTTCCATTTATTTTCTTTTCAACCATGAAAACAAAGATACTCTTCTCAGAAGAAACCTTTTGTCATCCTCAATTCGTTTGAAGCCACACAGGTCACCGGCTCTAACTTTCTGGAAACATATTTACCTTTCTTTGTTGCACTGAGGGAATCGTCGCTAAAGGGATCATAGATACCACAAATCCTCGACTTGGCCCCTCCCCTCCGAAAAGCTTCCCTTCAATAAGCCCCCATGCTAGAACTTCCAATTATTTATAAGCCCCACCTTAGATCATAATGAAGTCTTTGACAAAAACTAATTCTTACATTTAGACTGTCCTTGTAATATTACGGAGAATAGGAGCTTTGACAGTCAGCTTTTTAAAAGCCCTCCCCCCCCACAAATATGCCCCAAAAATCATAAAAAATAAGTAGATCCTCAGGGAGCTAATTTGAGGACTTTCGAGGATTAACATCAAAACTTTAGCTATTTTGGCCCCTCCCTTCACAAAATCAAACAAGGCTGTCTCCATGAGAGCCCATTTTTAGTGATAAATAACGCCAGCGACGACTTTAATCTACCCCCACTGCGTGTTAGAACTAATCATGTAAGTGAAAAGGAACCAAACTAAGTTTCCAGTGAAGAGAAACCAAGTTCATCAAGTTACAGTCAGTTTTCTATTGCTGATTATCATTCATAGTTACAAATGAGAGAGAATCATATCAAAGATTGTAGAGTTTATTTGGAGAGATCTGGAGAAAATCTTGCAATGCATTCGGCAAGAGGAAACCCCTCCTCTTTGTCGGGAAATATCGACTATCAACCGTACCCCTACCTTCAAGCTCAAAACGTCATATATGTATAAATCCTAACATGAGGAAATTAAATTACTTGCGAACACTCGATAAAAGAAAGGTAACTTAATCCTTGGGCCCAGTGCTCATGGACAAGGATTGAAGATTTTCTAAAAATTTAGAGATTTTTCTGCAGATTTTTAGGATTGATTTAGGGATTTAGAGATTTTTTGTAGATTTTGCAGATTTTGAAAGATTTTTGGGACTTTAAAGATTTTCAAAGATTTTCTCAGATTTTTTAGTCTGGGTGTTTTGAGTTATACCGTCTTTTTTCTAAGATTTTAAAAAAAGATTACTTTCAGCTTAACAATTTTTGAGGGAGGTTAGAAGAGGCAAAATCTTCTGGTTGAGCAGCCAATGCCCCCGTGTCCAGTAGCTTCGTATAAATGAGAGTCAAGCAAAGTTATATGAAGCAGTAGTGCAGTGGCTGGAGGCAAAGGGTACAAACAGGTAAATGATCCGCTTAAATTCTATTTTTTGCATACTATTTGGTGTCGTTAGTCAAGCATTAATGAATGAATGAATGACATATGTTTTGTAAATGATAAGTAAAATTTTTCCGTTTGAGATGGGGTTGGGGAGGGGGATAGCATGAGTAGCAGTACGTGTTGTGAACAAGTCACAGTTGCTAGTTCTTAGAGAAGGAAAGCTAAATGTAACGACTCGTGAGTTTATAACTGTAATGCTATACTGTATATCCAACGCCTTCTGCTCCCTAAAAACTCCACATGGTTAGTTTGTTCATTTATACATACTGCGCAGTTCTAGAGCCCAAGCTTCAACAGTATGTATGCAAGAAGGGAGGTTCCTAATAAGCATGCATGTGCGTAAGGGGGGGGGAGGATCAGTTTTTCACTACTTTGGTGATTACTTACTGAGATGAATGATACCATACTTGTTTGATTTTTTATGATTAATTGAAGACTCACTGAGATTGTACGGCTGGTCAAACTGTGAGTGCGCATAACTGTTTTGTTTTTTGTTGTGTTTTGACCAAAAAAGCGTGTAGTAATAAGTCAGTCCAACCGAAACAATGAATTTAGAGAACTGACAATTACTCTCCACGACAAAGGAAGGAAGACAGTGGAGAATAGATACTGGGTACTGCAGTTGAAAACCTTCTAATTTATCTTTGATTAAAGACTACGAAAGACAGAAGCAATAATATACACAGTTGAATCAAACAATTGAGATGCGATTATTCACCTTCATGCTCATAACATTCGAATCATTGGCTCTTTCTTAGTTAATTGTTCTTTAGTGCTTTTCCATAATTTATATTTTTTTTGAATGCACACAGTTCTAATTTAGGTAAATAGGAAATTAATTGTTCCATCAAATGCTTTGTAACTTGACAGCAATTGAAAGTGGTTATTTGCTCTGCTTGGACTTAGTAATCATGATGATCTGGATGTTGACTAGCTTAGTAGCATTGATTGTGAAGTTTGTTGTAAAGAAACACAGCCATTGCAGTATCAGGAGCTATAGTCCCTACATTTTTTCAAATATAGTTATAGACCCCACTACAAATGTGATGTTGTCAGTTTTTATGATTTAAAGAACATTGAAAGCAAATCACACACACATTTAGTATGTACATAGCGTTAAGTCCACAAAAGATTGAACAGATACTATTCTAGCAATTCCATTTTTAGGTACTTTATCTTCCACTCCATTTATTCATTCATTCATTGCGTGTTTCTCTATAGCTCATTGCCATCACATCCTCTACACTGATACTAAGCTAACACCACACTAACATTCTATTGCATCATAACACCTTGTCCTTTGTTTACGCCTATTTTTATACCAGCTTTCCCTCAACACTTTGCCATATTTAACCTAGCCCTTCCTTTCTCAAACAGATTTTGTTCAGTTCATCGTTTTGCTTAATTCCGGGGAACAATTGTATATGGTGCATTCAAATTTTCAAATAGTTAAGCCTGGGTTATACGACGTAATTTGCATGTGTCGAATTTAATTGATATATTCTGTACTTGTAAAATACTGCGTTTGACTTCATTACATGCGACTGTTTTATTGCAATCGATGTCATGTATTAAATACGACAGGTTTAGTCGAATTTATTTAGAAAGAACGACCCGAAAATGCGTTTACATCAGACTCCCTATTTTAAGTGTCGAATTAAATGCATAAATTGTGTATAGTCAATTTCGCATAAATAGCTAGTGAGCATGCGTAGAGACCAAAAGCGCATCAAAGTTTCAGACAAATGGAAAAGATGGCTGCACGCGCTGATGAAAACAAATGTAAGCTCTGTCCGAGGAGGAAAAATACAGCTGCATTAGCTGTGACTGTCCAATCTGCACAAACTACTAAATAGCAGAGGAAGATGAAACCGCAGAAGGTTGGGTTGCATTCAGAAAAGTAGGTTATTGACTCTAACAGCAGATACATAGAAATGGCTTTCAAATAAACTCTTCTTTGGGCAATTGCAACTGAAATGAGCTAGTGTAAAGGCTCTTGGCGCCTACGATTTGCCGATAAAACTTTCTTCAATAATACTGCTTTGTTCTAACGCGCCATTTTGTCCTCGATGAATAGAAACTTTTCGAAGTACTCCGTGTATGACAACTTAATACGACTAATTAAATACAATATTAAATACGTCGTTTGACACGGATCACTTTTCGTTTTAAATAAATTCTGAACTTAATTCAGTTAAATTGGACACAAGTGAAACACGCCGTATAACCCAGCCCTTACTTCGAATTTACACTGGTGACGATAAAACATAATAAAAACGCATCAACAAAAGTTTCCTTGCTTCACCATCTAGGAGGGGCAAAAGCCAAAGCAATATTGAGTGGGATAATACCTTTAAGTATATACAGATAAATCATTAATAGTAATTCTACCAAGTGATGATCTAGAATTACTAAATGTTAGAGGAATGATAATTTGTACTACCAATTAGATCACATGGTTTATATCCCCATTGTTTTGATGATCCATGTGAGTTTGTAGTTCAGTCCATTATGTTGAGTTCAAACTAAAAGGTTGTGTCCTTTCGCCTATAATTCTAACAGGTTATGGGCCCAGGTATCATTAAAGAGTAACATAGGGCTTTAAGTTACGGTTTTTACGCGTGACGCGAAGTCGCGATGAATGGCAGAAATCACGAGAATTGAGAGGTTAAATGGACAGAATTACCAATCATGGAAATACAATATGAAACTACTCTTAATGGAGCGCAAATTGTGGGAATTTACTCAACAAAGACGAGAAACACAGCCAGATGAGAACGCAGCTGCTACTGTAAGAAATGCCTTTCGATAAAGATCTGACAAAGCGTATTCATTAAAAGCCCTGAACGTGGAAAAGGGCATCCAAGTTTATTCAAGTGTATGTCGAAGTGCTACAAAGTTACGGTTTTTACGCGTGACGCCAAGTGCATGATTATTCAAGTGAATGAGACAGACGTGTTTTCTGGTGTGCGCTAATTTTCCTAAAAATGGAACAACCTAAAAACAATTCGCCCCATGGAACACACTGGCCTAATCGAAAATCGCCCACGCAAAGGAGAGGACTCATTTTTTGTCCTTGTAGGTTCAAAAGGCCTTGTTTCAACCACAGAAGAAGATGTTCGTAATGATGCACATAGCAGTAACACCGCAAATGCTGACTCTGGCTGTCAAATAAATTCTGTAGAGAGATACACGCCCTATGAAGAATTTGTAGCACTTCGACATACAGTCTCTGAGCTGCAGCGTGTCATGCATACTTTCAACGATAGTTTTGATGGTAATAACAGCAATGAAATAGACAAATTGAGGAAGGAAAATGAATTTTTGAAAAATGAATTGTGCCGAAAAAATCTGATCATTGAAAGCATGCAGGCAATGCCCATCATGGACTCAAATTTGAGTTTTTTTTGCTGCTATGATCTTCATTGACCTCTAGAAGGCCTTTGATACCGTTGATCATGGAATTCTTTTAAATAAGATGAAATTCTATGGTGTCAGTGGCATTGAACACGATTGGATTCGATCGTATTTGAATAACAGAAAGCAGTTTTGCAAAGTAAATGGCGTCTCTTCTGACATCAAAGATATCGATATTGGAGTGCCACAAGGGTCTTGTTTGGGACCACTTCTTTTTCTGCTTTATCTAAATGATCTTCCCTTTGCACTAAAAAAGGCTGAGACAAACATGTATGCTGATGATACCATGATTTCATATTCCTCCAAAACTTTGGATGAATTGCACATGGTGTTAAACGCTGAACTTGTTGTTATCGAGAAATGGCTTCAAGGTAACAAGCTATCATTGAACGTGGACAAAACACAGGCTATGATAGTTGGCTCTATGCAAAATGTAAATAAAATGGTGGTGCAGCCTACTTTGTTGCCTGTGTTTCACGTAGGTGGTACTGATATTGACTTAGTGAACAAAGTAAAATACTTTGGCCTCCATATAGACAATAGTCTAACGTGGAAGTGCCAAATTGAGAATATAAAAGGGAAAGTTTCTCGTGCAATAGACCTTTTAAAATATTGTAAAAACTTTGTATCAATTGAAACCTTGAAGGACATTTATCGTAGTATTGTAGAACCACATCTAAACTATTGCTGCTCCGTTTGGGGAAGTAGTGGTATTACGAGAATTGAGTCTCTACAAAAGCTGCAAAACAGGGCTGCTCGAATCATTACGGGTAGCTCTTATGACGCACCTTCTGAGCCCTTACGCAAAGATCTTGGCTGGCTGTCCGTCAAAGAAATGATTGTGAAAGAGACATCTACAATGATGTATAAATCTCTAAACGATCTTGCACCAAAGTACCTTAGTGATCTATTCGTTAGGCTATCTGATTTCCACATACTAGAGCTAAGAAACACTAAAAGTAATCTTGCAGTACCGTTAATGCGAACAGTAAGTGGTCAAAAGGCATTCTCTTACTGTGGTACAAAAGTGTGGAACAAGCTCAACAACATTGTCAAAAAGGCCCCCTCGGTTTACTCTTTTAGATCAAGGTTGAGACATTTGGGGTACGAAACTCTTTAATTTTGTAGTAGCTTATTGTCGTCAGTGGTATATATTTTTATCTAACTTATTTGTAATAGTTTATTAGGTACTTTAATTTTAACAGGGCCAAATTGTAAAACAATATACTTATTGAATTTGTACCCTGTATAAATATGTTTAAAATAAGTTTTAAAATATGAAATATGAAATATGAAATTTGCAGTATAGCGATGGGTTTGTGTATCCTCAGCGAAAACATGTTATCAGACATAATGCTTCAATGCCGATAATGACAACGCCATTCAAACTGGATATGAATGGATTTGCACCCCTTGATTATTCGAATTCAAAAGAGAGTGAATCGAAAAAGCGAGAAGAAAAGGCGGTTAAAAATGTGAAACAACACCTATCATCGAAAGCCCATCCAAGAGCATCAAGCATCCAAAATCGAAACTCAAACAACAAGAAAATAAAAACTACATCGAAATCTGGTTTCAGCAAATCAAGAAACAATGAAAAGAAGCAAATCTCGGATAAAGGTGACCAGAAACGTAAAGTATACATCCTAGGAGACTCGATGGTCAAAGGAATCAAACATTGGAAAATGCAGAGTAAGGATACCAAAGTGGTTGTTTGTTCCTTCGCCGGAGTCAAAGTTCGGCAAATGCAATACTACGCAAAGCCAGCTGAAGAGGACAACCCTAGCTTATACATACTACATGTTGGGACTAATGACCTGAAAGAGAATAAATCTGCTGTAGAAATAGCTCATGAAATCACCAGCCTTGCTCGTTCGTTGAAGAAGGGATATAACGAAGTCACAGTTTCTGGCATTTGTCCAAGAGGCGACCATCTTAATGCAAAAGCAGTAGATGTAAATGGATTCCGGAACGAACGATGCAAACAACACCAAATTGGCTTCATTAAACACTTGCAAATAGACGCCACAATACACACAAATGGCAGCAACCTCCATCTGAACCAAGTGAGGGATTCCATCCTGGCAAAATCTTTTCTCAAAGAAATACGTATGTGACTATTTAAGTTTTACAATTCTGATAGGGGGAGTATGAGTCACAACAAAACTGCTGACACGGGTAATGTTAGTACAACATTATGTAATGACAGGCAAACTTTAAATGAACCTGGCAAACTGGGCTCCAAAAAAGGCAAAAATGGCATGATTATTGCGTCAGTGAACGTGAATAGTTTACTCCCTCATCTTGATGAGATAGAGCTCTTGCTAAGAGAAAAGGGTATCCATTTCCTATCCCTAAATGAAACAAAACTAGATGATACTTTATCAGATAACCTCTTCATAATTGAAGGGTACGAATTTCGGCGACTCGACAGAAATCGCCATGGCGGAGGGGTTGCAGTTTTTTTGTCGAGATACTTTCAAATTAGATATTACGGATGATATTCCTAAGTCAAATATGGAAATACTTTGTGCATAGATCACTCCATCACGAGCTAGTCCTTTCATAATACTCTCATGGTATAGGCCTCCTAACGAGCCATTCGAAACTTTCGATAAACATGAACAAGTCCTTGGTTTCTTTGAAGCAGAGGGAAAGGAGATCTTTCTGTTAGGAGATACAAATTGTGATTTCAGTACTGAGACTGGGGGTATAAATAGATCTAAATCCCCAATTCCAGGCCACATTAAACGCAGGGAGACTGAAAATACCTCTACACCTATAGATCATATTGCTGTAAGTAATACAAGCAACATTGTGGAGTCTGGGGTTGTCAAAACTGCTATTAGTGATCATTATGTTGTTTATTCTGTACGAAAGTATCTAGGCGGTATTAAACATAATCATAGGCATATCCACACCAGACAGCTGAAAACCTTCAACAAAGAAGCTTTCGTGGCCGATCTTGCTGCCATTAACTGGTCTGCTATTTTAGTGTATTCAAATGATTTGAATTTAATAGTAGATGAATTTATGAAGACAGTAACCTATGTAATTGAAAAGCATGCTCCCTCAATTGAGAGGCGAGTGTCAGAGAGGTACAGTCCTTGGCTATCTTCTAAATGAAAGGCTCTGTTTCGAACCTGAGACAGAATTAAAAGTGCAGCTGTCAAGGGAAAGTCTGAAATCTTAGTGAAAGCCTACAGACAGATTAGGAATAAGGTGTTGGAGATTTCTCTCCAATTCTGCTAGTTCGAAAGGTTATCAGCCTATATCGCAGAATGAACTGAAGCAAACAAATCTCACTCAAATGTAAATTTAATCACTCATAATAAATTCGTCAGTTCTACTCCTCGTGGCATGCATACTCTAACTGATGTCAAAATCTAAAACATTAACATGACAATATAATGTGCGCCGTACCTACTGTGCATATGCGTGGGTGCGCGGGATTACCCAACATAAGGCTAATAATGTGAATTCTCGGCTTAAAAGAGAATATTTCAGATATAAACTTGATGAATGCGAAGGAGATCCTAAGTAAACCTGGTCGACTATCAACATACTAGTTAACAAAAGATCAAAGTCGACTCAAATCCATTCCTTAAAGGTTGACGGTACAATAATCAAGGACTCCCAAAGCATAGCCAATACAATGATCGACTACTTCTGTTCTGTAGGTGACAAGCTGAGTAATAAAATTCCCGACAAAGAAAATTCCCTTTTGAAGGGAGACTACGACATAAACCCTACAGCTGCTCGTTTCGCAATTTCACCCATACAGCCTCAAGAGTTAATTAAAGCAATGAATAAATTTAAGACTTCGCATGGGTCTGGCCTAGATGGAATTTCCAGTTTTCTGCTTAAGGCAGGAATGCCAATCTTAGCTCAGCCCCTGAGTCAACTCTTTAACTTGTCTTTGTCATTAGGCCTGTTTCCTGACAGTTGGAAGATAGCAAGAGTTGCACCAATCTTTAAGAATGGCCCCGCCGATGAAAGCTGTAACTATCGCCCAATTTCGGTTTTACCAGTTGTCTCCCGCCTTTTTGAGAAACTAATCTATGATCAGCTGTACCAATATCTTGATTCCAACAAATTTGTTTTTGAAAAACAATCAGCATACAGGCGGATGCATTCAGTTCTGTCATGTTTACTGAAGTGCACAAATGATTGGTACTTGAATTTAGAGGGAGGTAAATATACTGCAGCTACCTTTGTGGATCTCAAAAAGGGTTTTGACGCCATAAATCATGGCATATTTCTCCAAAAAGCTAGAGCTATATGGCATTCAGGATAAGGTATTGAAATGGTTCTGCTCTTACTTAACCAAGAGAAGGCAATGCTGCAAGGTAAATGGGAAGCTATCGAAAATAGAATCCATAACCTGTGGAGTACCGCAGGGGTCCTGTCTCGGGCCGATCCTGTTTATCATCTATATCCATGACCTCCATCTACATATGAAACATTGTGAAGTTAATATGTATGCTGACGACACAAGTCTTGTGTTTGCGTCGGATTCAATTACGCAAATTAACGATTTCGTCATCGATGACCTAAGCAATCTGAAATCCTGGTTACAAGCTAACAAATTGTCTCTCAATGTTGCCAAGACACATAGTCTTGTAATTGACAGCAGGAAGCGACTGAAAGACATAAGTGATGATAGAGTAGCAAAGTCCTCTTTCATGGTGGGTGAGGAGAATGTTTCCATTGTAGAAAATACAAAATACCTCAGGGTAATTGTCGATAAATTTTTGAGTTGGGACGAGCAAATTTCAGAAGTGATGAAAAAGGTTTCACGAGGACTAGGGATGCTGCGCTTTTCTAAACAGTAGTTACCCATTGTTGCAGTACAAAAAATGTACAGAAGTTTAGTGGAACCCTATTTAAGATATAGCTGCCCAGTATGGGGTATTTCTGGTATCAATGCTATAAATAAGTTGCAAAAGCTCCAAAATAGGGCGGCTAGAATTGTCATAAACAGCGCTTATGATGCTTCTGCTCTTCCCATAATTAGAGAACTTGGTTGGCCCACTATATATGAACTGATCGAATCAGAAGCCCTAAAAATGGTATAAAAATCGGTTAACGACCAAGCTCCCGCTTACTTTGCGGGAATGTTCGTCAAATTGTCCGATTCAGGCAAAAGAGAACTTTGCAACACCAAAACAGATTTAGTCATTCCCCGTTGTAAATCGGCCTTTGGACAGAAACGCTTCTCCTACAAAGGCGCCAAACTGTGGAACGATCTTTCCACGAAAGTCAATCATCCAACACGTATGAAGTATTCAAAAAACATATCCGGAACGCCAGCAGTGTATGCTAGTTCTCTCTCGCTTGCTTTGGTTTATGTTATTTTAGTTAATTTACTTTGTATTCATTAGGAAATGTTATAAATAAGATCATTTAATTTTTAGTTCTAATAGATGCTGTAAATTTTTAGATTGATTTTATTTTTTGTAAGTATTAGCACGGCCCACTGTTAATCAATCCCTCGATTGAAGTGGCTACCGTGCCTAAAGAATTTAAAATAAAATCAAATCAAATCAAAGTCCACATCTCATCGGTAACGGATCCGCTAATTGCATGGGAGAGGTTACAACAGTAATTCAAGTTTGTATCCTTAACTGAAATAGTACGGTTGTCCAGAAAGTTTTACGCTGCCAGTATGGAAGAGAACGGCGATTTGGTGAAGCACATAACGTACATGACTTCGCTAGCGTAGCAGTTGAGGGAGTTAAACGAAGAGATCTCCTCAAAGAAATTCGCCACAGTCGTGCTGGGAAGTCTACCAGAATCGTACGATAACTTTTTAACTAGTTTAAATGCTAGAAAATCCGACGAGTTGGATTGGGAACATGTCAAAGGACTACTGGTAGAAGAGCATATGAAGCGAACAGATAAAGTTGTGAAAAGAGAATAAGATAGCGCTTTACTTGCAAGGAAAGATCGAGGAAACTTCAATAAGCAACATAAGGGTTCAGGAAGACACGGTTCAGGAAAAGTTTTCGCCAATAGGCAAGTAAATCAACACGGATTCTCAAGGTCTCATTATGTCGAATCGAATTCTTCCACAAAGCATAAGGGTATGAGGTGTTTCTAATGTAACGGCACTGGACATGTTATGAGCAACTGACATACAGGAAACCAAACAATAGCGCAAACATATTCGATCTCAGCCACACTAAGTGTGGAGGCATAGCGCTAATTTCAAGCACAATGAAAAAACCCGAAAAGTGGTTTATTGACTCTGCGGTGACAAAGCATATGACATACGATAGACAGGGTGTTAGGAAATATCCGCTCCCTACTAGTTCTTTTCGTTGCTCAAACACTGGCTATTCCAAGAAAAACGCTAGTTTCATGTCCAATAATTTCTATAATCAATTCCGTCTTTACTCTATAACCGCCAACTAACTGATATACATGTAATATGTTCATTATATACCAAAAATCATGTGACTACAAAATGGTACGATAGGGGTACGGTACAAACGTGGCACGATACTCACATGGTACGATAAGGGTATGGTACAAACGTGGCACGATACGCACATGGTACGATATATGTTCAAAAAATTTCTAAATACCTACAATACTGCGCATAACTATTGTGCACATGTTGCGCGATGCTAAGGGTATTCCCCACACAGGGTATAGAGAATTATGTTGAATACAAAGAGCCTACTAAAATATACTTGGGAAATAATATAATAATTTTAGCGCATGGTGAAGGAAACGTGCACCTCACAACATGTAATCGACCAAATATCTCGTTAGATTTACATCAAATGCTCTATGTTCCAAATCTAACTAAAAATCTGTTATCTGTACCTGCCTTGGCACTTATGGGTGCAGAAGTTAAGTTTGATAGCGGGAGTTGCATAATAGCGAAGGATGGAAAAGAATTCAGCATAGGACGCCTTCTGAACAAGAAATTGTATGAAGTGAACATCGCTGAGCATGCAAATGTTGCTCACAACAATAAATCTTGCAGAATGTGGTATTGCAGACTTGGTCATTTAAACTATGACTATATAAATTAGTTAGTAAAGAAAGATATGGTAAAAGGCATGGGCTGTGATTCTAACAATCAACATGACAGTGGGTGTGAAGCGTGCATACTTGGAAAAATAAAAAAAGAAGCCATTTCCAACGCAAAAGGAACAAGAACGAAGAGCTAGCAAACCCTTTGTGATCGCACATAGTGATGTATGTGGCCCATGCAAGTGAACTCAAAAAGGGGGAAGCAGAAGCACAGCTAGCTGCACTCGTCTGTCTCCATACTGTTGGTATCATGAGCGTTATGGTGCTGCTGCCTTCAAATGCAACGCACCTTGCACTTTTCTCTCTACCATACATACTCCAGTCTCTCAAAACTGCACCACCATCACAGTCAGAATACTTCACCGCCAGCCACTAGTCGCAACCAGTCCAGCTGGCTCTTCCCCCACCAGTCGTCTATTTTCTATTTTAAATCACCGACCGTACTACTGGTACTCGTTTCCTCGTTGATACCGGCGCTGATGTCAGTGTTTTTCCCCCTTCTGCTGCTGAAAAATGTAAACCTGCCTCCATGATTCTCCAAGCTGTCAACAATTCTGCCATCTCTACTTTTGCTGAAAAATCCATGACCTTGGATATCAGACTTCGCCGTAGTTTCAGATGGATATTCATCATTGCTGACCTTCCTCTCCCCATTCTGGGAGCTGATTTTCTCACCTATTTCAGACTCAAAGATGATGTTCAACATCGCAAGCTCATTGACACTACCTACTACCAGCCTCAGTCTTAATGGTATTCAATCTACTACAATTTCACCATGTCCTGTTTTTCATTTCCCTGCTTCTACTCCTTAAACTGATTAACTGCGCAAATTTCCGAACATTTCCCGTCCATTCTACAATGAAACATCTGTTAAGCATTCTTTCACCCATCACATTCGCACTATCTGACCTTCTGTCTTCTGCTGTCTACGTTGCCTTGCTCCTGATCGTCTCAAGATCGCTAAGTCTGAATTTAGTCACATGCTCCAGCTTGGCATCATCCATGCTTCTGACATTTCTTGGTCTTCTATACTCCATATGGCCCCCAAACCTACTCCTGGTGATTGGCGTCCTTGCGGCGATTATCGTGCTTTGAACAAAGTCACTCTGCCAGACCATTATCTCATTCCACAAATTCATGATTTGTTCTCTTCACTCCATGGCAAATCCATTTTCTCCAAGATTGCTCTTGTTCGTGCATATCATCAGAGTCTTTTCCACTCAGATGATGTTCCTAAGACCGCCATTTGCACTCCTTTCAGTTTGTTTGAGTTTCTGTGCATGCCGGCTTTTGGTCTACGTAATGCTGCCCAAACTTTTCAGCGTTTTATTGATGAAGTTCTCAGTGGCCTCGATTTTGTGTATGCATACATTGATGACCTCCTTATTGCCAGTTCTTCAGAAGCTGAGCACCTGGCACACCTGGATATCCTTTTCAATCGTCTTTCGGAATATGGTATTGTCATCAATCCTTCGAAGTGCATTTTTGGCGCTGCATCTCTTGAGTTTTTAGGCCACCAGATTTCAGCTCATGGTACCTCTCCTCTTCCACAAATTGTGCAAGCCATTTAAGACTTTCCTGCTCTATCCTCCTTACACAAGCTACGCGAATTCCTTGGTTTGGTTAACTTCTATCATCGTTTCCTTCGACACTGTGCCTCACTTGTCCAATCACTCACTGACCTCCTGTCACCAAAGCGAACCAGTACTGACCATATTGATCTTGATATCGTCGGTCCTCTTCCACCATCACAAGGTTACCACTATCTCCTCATCAGTGTTGATCGATATACCAGATGGCCAGAGGCAATTCCTATTCCTGATATTACTCCTGAAACTGCTGCTTGTGCTTTTGTTGCCCATTGGTGTCCTATCCACTGTTAAAACTGACTGCAGTACACAATTTGAATACTCCCCCCTCACAGCCCTTAAATATCTTCTCAGAACCAAACGGATCCATACGACAGCATACCACCCGTGCGCCAATGGAATGGTTGAACGGTTCCACCGTCAATTTATTGCCTGCTTCAACTCCTCGTCTGACTCATCTGAATGGACTGATCTTCTCTTATTATTTCCTCTAAGCATTCGCTGTTCCCTCAAGCAAGACCTACTATGCACTCCAGCTCAATTAGTTTATGGATCTACTCTTCGCCTCCCTAGCCAATTCTTTACTCCATCATCTGTTGACAAGCAACTCGACCCTGCCATTTACGCCGATCGTTTATCCTCTTACATGCAACAACTTTGACCAGTTCCACCACGCCCATAATCTCCACCATCGCATGTATCACTCAATCTTTCTACATGCACTCGCGATTCTGTTCGCCACGATGCCGTCCGCAAGCCTCTTGATCCACCTCACGATGAACCTTACCAAATTATTCGTCGCCATGAGAAACACTTTCGTCTCGATATTCAAGGTACACAAATTTCCATCACACTTGATCGTTTGAAACCTGCACATCTTGATTCTGCTCCAGTCAATAGCACTCCTGCCACCTTTAACGATTCACCAACTTCGGACGCTCTTCAATCCAAGACTTTGCTACGTACCACTCGCTCAGGAAGAAGAGTGCATTTTCTGGACAGATATGGGACTGCTTGACTCTTACAATATAGAACTTGAACCTTATTTCTCCGTTGCTTCATTTCATTGTTGTAACTTATATTTTTATGTTTTCTTTCAAATGTCACAATCCACGTACATCCTATGGGGGGGAGCCTTGCAGCAATTCCATTTTTAGGTACTTTATCTTCCACTCCATTCATTCATTCATTCATTGCGTGTTTCTCTATAGCTCATTGCCATCACATCCTCTACACTGATACTAAACTAATACCACGCTAACATTCTATTGCATCATAACACCTTGTCCTTTGTTTACGCCTATTTTTATACCAGCTTTCCCTCAACACTTTGCCATATCTAACCTAGCCCTTCCTTTCTCAAACAGATTTTGTTTATTTCATTGTTTTGCTTAATTCCGGGGAGCAATTGTATATGGCGCATTCAAATTGTAAAATAGTTAGTTCGAATTTACACTGGTGACGATGAAGCACAATAGAAACGCATCAAGAAAAATTTCCTTGCTTCACCGTCCACAAGCGACAAAAGCCAAAGCAACATTGGGTGAGGTCATACCTTTAATTATATACATATAAATCGTTAATAGTAATTCTACCAAGTGAGGATCTAGAATTACTACACTATCTCTCTTGGAAATTGATATCGATTGCTTTGATCATCAAGGTATCTCAACTTTGGAGAGTATGCTCTAACCACTCTTTACTCGTAAGTTAAATAATGCATTGCGGGGAAAAAATCTTTGTTACCAATTTGTTGGCAGTTTATCCAGAGCATAGTATGTCCAGAGTCACCTTTACTGGGGGGCAGCAATGCACGTGTCAGGATACCGCTTTTTTCTGCTCATTCATGTTTCATTTTTTATATGCCATAACATTCTTGCTCTGCTTCAAGTTCGCTTTCGTAGTTACCTCTCTTTCATTTTACATCTACTTGTAGGCCTTGACTGTATTCTGACTAATGATTTTCTGTTTATTTTCTCACATATAATCAAACAACTAAAGTTTTGTGTATTCTGTGCTGCTCGTGCTTGATTTAGAAGACTTCAACGACTGAGTTACGTGAGTAACTAGAGAAAAAGCCATGTTATGACACATGTGTAACATTTGCAAGTGTTAATTATTCATGTACTATGTTTTGAATTAAATAGTTGATTTACCATAGGATTCTGCTGTAAATTGTTGATTCTAATTAGTTATCATAACTATTCATATTTTCACCAATATTAGATAAAGTTATAAAGGTGAATAAAATGAAATGAAAAGCTATCGATTACAGGCCCCCGACACCTCAAGAGGAGTATGATCGTACAGAGTGTAAGAGAATTGTAGAAAAGAATAGAAATATCTTGTGTAAAAGAAAATTCATAACGAAATATACATTCACATATGTTTACAAAGATGATGAATGAAGTACTATAACTTTGTGTGGAACAATATGTCTATAATGTTTTGATTTCGTTTGAAAGCCATTATTGGTATCTCCTGGTGAATTGTGCGTAGTGCTGTATCTTCCATAATCGTATTCAAATGTTGATTTAGTATAGGACCAATTGATTTTATGTTCATATCGAACGGTATGACACAAGCCAAGTTTCGCCTGTTTGATGTCTCCTTTTCAGTTAATAGATCACTCCTTGACTGGGTACATATTTTTGGAGAATATCGATTGTATGAGGGCTGGGTCGTAACCCCTAGTGACTAGGGAATTAAATAAATTTTTCAGATAAAAGTCTAAGTTCTCATCGATTTTTTCTAAAACTTTGGTGGTGGGTAAGATGACGTCTTTTTGCAAATGAAAATATTGCAGTATACATGCAGAAAATGCGAATAAATTCTTTTATTTTGCGTACGTACTTTAAATGTGTTAACCCCCCTCCCCTTTGCACACAATCGTACCCTTTTTCTTGCCCCCTCCCCTTCCTTGGGACGTACTTAGTGAACGATTCCTTATGAGATCAAAGGCAATTAGTACCAATAAGAATATTTGTGAATGTCTGACGCCAAAGGAGATCTCCAAGCTAAAAACATTTGTAGGAAAAAGCATGCTAGAAATGCTCTAGCGAATGTGGCGAAAGCAATCATTAGGCGAAAGGAAGAAAGATCCTGATACGAATAATTGATACGAATGCAAAGCTAAGAATCTACAACAGGGGTCCGCAATTGGCGATGCACGCGCAACTTGTGGCGGATTTTAGTGACGCAGGTGGCGTGCGGCAAAAATAAAACGAGGAAGGAAGAAAATTGCAGAATAATAGGGAATTATGAAAAGTAAGTATCAAATGAGTATTAAATACTATTTTCGGCCTTACACGTAGAATATTCCTTATTGGTGGCTTAATCAGATTCATAGTTTAATTTACTTTTTATAGCTGTTTAGCTTTAACCTCACATTGCATTTTCTATTAATATTAATATTACACATTTCAAACCTTTGCCCTTTAACACACACACACGCACACACACACACACACACACACACACACACACACACACACACACACAAACACACACACACACAAACACACACACACACACAAACACACACACACACACACACACACACACACACACACACACACACACACACACACACACACACACACACACACACACACACACACACACACACACACACACACACACACACACACACACAAACATATTTAGTAACATATATATATACATATTTAGTAGAAGCAACAGGGTTTGCAAGAAATGAAAAGTGAAAGTGCGAGAAAATAACCGACCCGAGCGGGATTCGAACTCGCGACCCCTGACTTTATACGTCGGTGCTCTACCAACTGAGCTATCGGGCTACGCTTCCAAATCGTTGCTCAAGGGTAGGTCATTTGCTCGCACCGCCCCTCTCTTAACCAATTTGCACAGGGGAGCCATCGCAGCTCCATCGCAATGTGCATTGGACAGCTTAGTTAGCTTCTACTAAACTTTCCTCAACTCTATCCAGTCGATGGGGCTGCGATGGCCCCCATGGTGTGAGCAGTCCTCTCTCAACAGCAGGTCCAATGCACATTTCCAATGACCAGAGTAATTCAACTCTTTACATCAGTTGAAAAGATGTATGATGCTTAGTAGCTTTGTATCAGTGACATTTCTGCAACCCGTAGTAATGATTTTAGTTAAGAATTAGGAGCATAGAGGGAAGACATTTACTCCAGAGTTGGTGCATTGGCTTTATCTAAGCCAAATTCCAGAAATTTGACTTTTTCTGAACTTTTTTAGCCAAGAAAATTTAGTGGTTTAGACGATTTATTAGGCTTCCTGGCTTTTATGGCTCTTTTCATTTCTATAAAAGATTAGCTCCGATATTAAAAAGTTATCATCAGCAGTAGGTGGGTTATAATAAGCCTGTGACCATTGGTTTTCGTTGGCTTGCATTCCCTGACCTTCCATGTGGTGACAAGAGAAAACATTACGTGTTTTTGTTGACTTTCGATATCATACTTTCCTGTATATTTTAACCAATCTTCAAGCCATTTCTACAACCGAAAGATCACTAATACCAAATATCGTTTCCATTGTGAAAGTTGCATTGGTCAGTGGTCCTACGACTGCGACACCTGAAAGATCTTTTTCTATGGCTAGAAGAACTAAAACATGGCTACAGTCAACAATGAAACAACGGAGATTCAACTCACTTTCTATTTTGAATTCAAGCAAACCTCTTGTAGATAAGCTACCACTGGTCAAAGTTGCTAATGAATTTGTTGAAAAGCGTCCAAATCACAGAAACGAATTTTGTTTGTTTAAAGAGAGCGATTTAAAGACCCAATAGCTTCAACAACTGGACAGAGACCTTAAAATTTAGGCTTCTATACTTTTTGTCTAAAGCAGTGTCTCCCAACCACCGTGCCGCGGCACACTAGTGCACCGTAAGGTGTGCTGTGAAAAACTGCCAAATCTCGCTTCATTTGTCAAAAACTTACTGATTCCACGCAGACAATGAATCGTCTTATGTTTATCTTAATGAACTGGCTGCAGTTGGTAATCAGTGATACTTTGAGAGACAGAGGCAGTGATAAACGATTGATAAATGTATTAGATGTTAGGAAATAAGGAATCCACCAAAGGCTGTACTTCACTGGCTGTGATTTTCACATATTTATTTGGTGGTATCCCGTTTGATTTTTTATGTAGAACAGGTGCCGTATCATAAAAATGGTTGGAAAACACTGGTCTAAAGCAAAATGATAAGCGGTAATATAACTATACAGAACTCATATATATATATATATATATATATATATATATATATATATATATATATATATATATATATATATATATATATATATATATATATATATATATATATATATATATATATATATATATATATATATATATATATATATATATATATATATATATATATATATATATATATATATATATATATATATATATATATATATATATATGAGAATTACAAAACTATACTACGAGGTATATTTATAAGCTTGGCCCCCCCACTTTTGAAATCAATCTGCGGCCCCTGTTGGATGATACCAATGGAATAGACATGATACTTCTTGATTGAAATTATGCTTTTGCATATATAAAACTTATTTGCTGTCGCATTTGTGCTTTTGAGGTTGAGTTCTAGCCAGAATTAAAAGTAAAATTCAGAATTTTAATGCTTTTCTAGTGTCTGTGCCATTTCGTGGCACTCTATGTACAGTGAAAATTAAGGAACTATTAAGGAACTTTTAGTGCTAGAATTTGATAAAAAGAGGTCGGAAAATAAGGAACTTTTAGAACTAGGCCTTTAGCTAGGTTCTTTATAAAAAAAAATGTGTACAGTATTTTGATAACTATGTCACCACACAACAACAACAGATTAGAATTTGACTAAGTGGTAGACTGTGCTAAGGCATAGATCTAAGAAAAATCTAAAATGAGGATAAAGATGGTGAATTGTTCAGTCTTTCACTATGGTAGACGTAGTACATTCTGTAATCACAGAGCGAGTACAGAGGCATCACATCATGGACAGGCATGGTTCATCTAAAATCAATACTAGCAATTTGATAATCATGAGCTGCTACCAGAATATTGAGGAAATATTCCTGATACAAAACTACTAAGTTTCATATATCTTTCGAACTGAGAAATTTATCTGATAAAAGTGGGGTGCCATGACCCCACGGCCATTCCCCCCTTTCGCGCGGTCCGTATATATCTATTGACTGTGGCGATTCTTACTTGCGGACGCCTGATTTACAAACATCTGGCCTCGTTTCAGTTGACCATTTGCAACAAACACGATGGCGTCGATCCCAGGAAGGAGAGCACTCTCATATTTCACCCACAGCAAGCCACTGCAATGTTTTCGCATGTTTTCTTCAGGTATTTTTTCAATAGTATTCTCGTTTCCAATGTACTTCAGAGAGTTATTCGAGGTATCCATAAGGGCAGGGAGCACATTATCTTACCACGTGATCATGTTTGTCTGCTGCTCGATGTGATCCTATAGAGTGTATTGCCCCGGTGCACTTATAACATTGAAATTACCTTATCGCACACTTCCCAATCATTTTATCATGATTTGTTTGCATTTATTCTACAGATTATTTTAGCATTCAAGCATGCAAAGCCAAAGTTTCAATGGCATACCCACGGGGGGTGGGGTGTGGGGCTTAACTTTTTGCCAGCTAGCGGTTTTTCTAGCCTTTATCAGGCAATTTATTGTTTGTAGCCCCCCACCTTTTGCCTGCCAGTGGTTTTTCTAGCCTTAATATCAGGCAACTTATTTGTTGTAGCCCCCACATTTTTGTGTGTAGCCCCCACTTTTTTAGCAGCGCTGTACCTGGAAACATGCGTACACTTGCAAGAAAATAAACGTAGAGGACTGATTTTTGGTGAAACACAGATTATTGACTTCTGTAGCACATCCTGCTTTCCTGCCATCTAAATAAAAGATAGATCCTCAACCTAGCTTAAAGTCACAGTAAAGCAAATTTGAAGTATTTCATAGCAAATCTTGAGTACTGAATGTAGTTTTGGCATAAACAATGGCAATGTTAGTAAAGTTTCATAAATTTTATTTTAATGTTCTTTGTTGTCCTCCCAAGTGACTTATTTACTTTGCTTAAGAACTTGATCTGAGGGCTTGTATTTGTAGCACGGTCCTACCCTTTTCACAATCAGCTGAGTGAAGTAGAAAACATGAATGAACAAAATGCGGGACAGCTGCCCTATTTTGGAACAAGTGTGTGGGAATGCGGGCTTGACAAGTAAATGTGTGCAAATCCTGTGAGATGCAAAACACTTGACATGCCTGCATACCTTTCATCAGACAGGACCATGGGGACACCTGTGGGATGCTATTGCCACCTTTAAGACTTTCCACTGCGACAAACAGAGAAAGCAATGATGGGGTGCAGCTTGAAGATGAAGACAGAGAAGGCAATGTGTACGGAGAACAATGCATATTGTTCCCTCACCATTTTGGGCCCAGGTCTGCCGCCACATGTAAGGAGTATATCATATACTCCTTACATTTTTGGGGGCCCTCTTCCTTTTTGCAGAACCTCATAATTGGCATTGATTTAGATGTAACTCGGACAATGTCAATGTGGCGGCAGACCTGGGCCCAAAATGGTGAGTGAACAATGTGTATAGTGTTGCTCAGCTGCTTCTGCACACATGAGATTTTCTCTTTCAAATAGTACTGCACACCCATGAATGGGCATGGCATAGTAGTTACAATAATGGTGGGGCATGGTGCAATTGTTTAATTTTAGCTTCATTATAGGTGTTTTCCAGCTACCATAATTACAACAATTAGACATATTTTACTTTGTAAGCCAAAAAGTAAAGTGTACGCTTACAGTGTATATGCCTGAGACCAAATGTGCACTTGCACACCTGATGTTTTGCTCATGCACATTTGAGTTCTCATCAGAAAAGTCCATATTCTGCAATGTAGTCTCTCTGCCGTACTTATTGAAATGGTATTAATTTGATTCAAGAGTCATAGGTAAATGCCAGTCATAAATAGAAACATATAAATAGACAATTTTCAGCATTGACAGGTAAACTTTAATAGGTTTGCATTGACTTGTGTTGTATACATGTGAATTATTCATCTAACTCATTTTGAATTAACAATGAGAGCATTAACTATGATGGCAGTGTCCCCATTACGTATTAGAGCAGCCCATTTCATCTTCATTTTATAATATATATATATATAGATATATATTGTATATATATATATATATATATATATATATATATATATATATATATATATATATATATATATATATATATATATATATATATATATATATATATATATATATATATATATATATATATATAATCAAAGTCAAAGCCGCACTAACTTAGTATATAAATAAAACATAGAGAATTCAAAAATATACTTTCTTCTGTTGTAAACGTTTTGATATATTATCTTCATCAGTACTAACATTACAATGATACGGGGCCTACTTAAATTTCCTACATAACAATGGGGTGACAATAGGTGTTACCCAAGGGGATCCTGCTTATTAACAATTGTTCCAGTGGTAGAGCGTAATTCAGGGGAGGGCCAAAGCTGTGAAGAAAGAAACAATAGAGTGACAAGGTGTAGACAAAGGCCATATAAGAAGTGTAAATTGAATGCTAGACAAAGAAATAGGTGGGAAACACTGGAGAGTTGAAAACAATAGGCAGACACTACTAAGAAACCAGGCATTCTAAAAGAGAAGTTAAGAGTCTACAAATCTGACGTTAAGTCCTTCTGGTGCAAAACTACCTAGCTTAAACTGCCAAAACCCTTCTCTATGTCTAGACTCCCCAAAAACCCTGTCTATGATCTGAAAACTAACGTCCTCCATAAAACCGTGATGATTAGCTTCAGTAAAATGTCTAAAAAAATCTGCCTGTGTGACTACTTCTCCCTTAGAATACCTCCTGCTAGCTGACTTGTAATTATTAAATCTAACCCTAAATGACGTAAAAGTACTACCTACATACTGCTTCCCACAAACTTTACAACCTAATAAATATACTACCCCTGACGAATCACATGTATATCTACTGCTAATTTTAAACTCACTTCCAGAGACATTGGATCTAAAACTGTTACCCTCAGACATGAACCTGCAAAGCTGACATCTCGATTTACCGCATCTAAAACAACCCTTATCTGATTCTATCTGCAACTTTGGAAGCTTGGCCCTAACTAAACTATCCTTAAGGTTGGGGGCATGTCTGAATACCACAAGAGGCTCATGTCGAAACACTCTCTTGTGTTCCTCAGACGCCTCCAACATGTTTTGAAGTCTACTGACTGAACCCCTTAGCTCACTAAGTGCTGGATGGTATGATACTACAAACGGAATACGATCTTTCCTCTCCTCATTACATCTACTTTCCTGACTTAGTAGAGTCGCTCTATCTAAACTATTAGCACGAGCTACCTGTTCCCTAACAACGCTCACCTTGTATCCCCTCTGCACTAACCATCCTACCAAATCTTCTGATCTATTTCTAAATTTCTCCTCATCTGAACATATTCTTCTTATTCTAAGAGCCTGACTGTATGGAATCGCTCTTTTAACGTGCCCTGGGTGACAAGAAGTCTTCTGCAAATACTGATGTGTATCAGTGGGTTTGCAGTAGAGATCTGTCTCCAGGACACCTTCCTTTCTGGTAACTAGAACGTCTAAAAAGCTAACACTGATATCTGAGCTCTCCGTGGTAAACTTGATTGTGGGATGATAACTGTTCATATACTCTACAGACTTAGCTAACTGCTCACAACCATGAGTCCAAATAAAAAATACATCATCGAGGTTTCTTAGTAGTGTCTGCCTATTGTTTTCAACTCTCCAGTGTTTCCCACCTATTTCTTTGTCTAGCATTCAATTTACACTTCTTATATGGCCTTTGTCTACACCTTGTCACTCTATTGTTTCTTTCTTCACAGCTTTGGCCCTCCCCTGAATTACGCTCTACCACTGGAACAATTGTTAATAAGCAGGATCCCCTTGGGTAACACCTATTGTCACCCCATTGTTATGTAGGAAATTTAAGTAGGCCCCGTATCATTGTAATGTTAGTACTGATGAAGATAATATATCAAAACGTTTACAACAGAAGAAAGTATATTTTTGAATTCTCTATATATATATATATATATATATATATATATATATATATATATATTATATATACCAGTATAAATTGGCTCATGTAAAGGTATTCTTTTCAACCAGACCTGTTGAAACAAAAATAAGCACAAAAACTGCAAATGAAATTTGCATGCCTAATTTGCAATATTTCCGAAGGTGAAAAGTCTGTTGGTACTACAAAACTTCACTACAGCATGAAAAGGTGGCACCATGTTTTAGACATGCTATGTCTAGAGCATGGTGCCACTTTTTCATGCTGCAGTGAATTTCTAATTGCTAAGTGTATAAAAATCAGAACATAATAAATCAAACAGCTGTTCCAGTTTACAGGCAGTCTTTATCTCAGTACAAGAATCGCGACAAGAAATAAAGACATTTTATTGTCTTTGTAGATGTATTTTAATTTCGACAAATCATTCTAAATACGACATAACCGGTAGACCTAAGACCTAACAAGACATAATCAGTAAAATTTTAAGACATAATCAAACGTTTCGACTCATGATCATGATTATGTCTTAAAATTTTACTGATTATGTCTTGTTAGGTCTTAGGTCTACCGGTTATGTCCTATTTAGAATGATTTGTCGAAATTAAAATACATCTACAAAGACAATAAAATGTCTTTATTTCTTGTCGCGGTTCTTGTACTGAATTTCATCATTAAGCTGCGTTTTCCAACAACGAAATCAGTCTTTATCTGTTTTCAGGGTAGGTGCCAGTTTTTTTGTCTTTCTAGACTGTTCCACATTTTTGCGCCACAATTAGAAAAGTCTTTTGGCCATTGATAACTTTTAGGAGTGGTATCATAGGATCAGTTTCTGATGAGCAGAGTAAATGCTGTCTAGTATTAGAGCACCCTGAGAATAGTTTTGCCAAGTAGTCTGGGCAAGTAAATTCAAATACCTGCATGCTATCATGACTGTCTATTGTTTTACAAGATCACTAATCATTGACCAGAGAAAGTTCTGAATTGTCGCCCCCCCCCTCCCACCTGCCATCTCACTTTATGCCTGTATGCATAGCCATATAGTGAGTATGACTCTCCTTTGTGAGCTATTTTGCACTCCTGATGAGTTTTCTGTGATTTGTTTATATTCCATTATAACAAAGTGGAATGTGTAGAATTAATATCTAGCTCTAAGAGTTAAAGGGTAGTTCAATGCAATAAATACAATGCTATCATTTCATGGCTAAATAAATAACATATGAATAAATGACATAATTGTGAACATAGACTGATCTTCTATTTGATAATGTAATATCAGCCTTGGGAAGTCTTGTATTTTAGAAACTAGTTTGATTATAAAGTTCCTTATACTCATTTATCAGTGCAAAGTAGAAGATTTTGTACAGAAAGTGCCCAATGTTAGAAAGTGACCTGCTTGTTTAGTTTCAGGGGGCCTTGTCTACCTTAAACTATTTTGAATGTCCCTCCCTATGTATGCATGCATATGTATAATACATTAGTTCTATGTATATTAAGTTCTAGTAATATACCATATGTTGTACATAGTAATATATATAGTGTTTAAGATTAGCAGCTCAAAGTTGTCTGTGAATGACTTATATTCTTCTGGTTATTGACTTGGAGTTCTATAGATAACGGTAAAGAAATGTTTCTTCTCACTTTTTTGTACCCACTAAAAGATTACAACATGAATTTACAGTCTACAGTACATAACAAGGTTACTATACTAGGCAGCTATACAGTACTACTGGAACGATACCCGAGGAGCAAAATACTATGACTAGCCTGAGACCAATTGAACATAGAGATTAAAACTGTCTGTCCCACGTTACATGGCAAGGGTCCGCGATCGAAATAACTTCAATTTGAATGGACAGTTTTGCATGGGCAGTTTAAAGCATAATCACAAACATGCTTGGCATCTAATTTGAGACAGTCGTTAAATATACGAGTAAAACAAAAAGAAAAAGAAATTGAAAATGGTGGTTATGGTTGACGGCATATACCACAGTGCGAGAACGTTCTAATCAAATCGACCAGATTTATGGATGGATTGCAAAGTTAGCAGTAGTATATCTTTGTTTAGTTCATTGGGCAATGTTTCATCTCCATACAATTATATCTGCAGTAGAGCATTATTTTGGAGATTTGTATATGCAAATGGTCGAATTAAAGCAAAAACTCAAGTGAGAAGATCCCTGTGTGGTACTGCAAAGGAGGGGCAAAGCAACAGAAAGTGTTCCGTATCCTCGATACCATCGTTCGTAGGGCACATTGGGTTTATGATATCCCTAAAATTATCATTCTTTTTATTTAGATGAATTTCACACATAACACACTCCGGGAGAGTTACCAATTCGTAGTAGTATGTCATAGGAATTGACTATGCCGTTGGGGGAGCTTGGTGAATTTTTAGGAGAGCTACAGCCCCCACAAACTACCGTTGTAGCGCCATCCCTGGTGAAAGTTGAATAAAATATAGAACTGTAAAATTGTTGAATTAACTCCTATAATCGTTGGAGGATTAGAATCTATCTCAGTTAATTAAAGTCAAAAATTTTGTTAACCAATATACTAATGATAATATTTATATAGGAATCAATAAAGGCCAGTTAAAACTATATTAATTTGTTTACAATATGGAGCTGATTTTAAAGATTTATAATATCTATTAATCTAAGTCGTAACTAAAAGCCGTCGGTTTGCTTCTATGCAAACGTTATTAAATTAAAGATTTGTGTCGAAATTTCTTTTGTACTTTTGACATTTCTAATTTTTGCGGGTAGTTTGAAGAGTTTTGCAGCATCAGTCCTAAAAGTATTGGAAGCTCGTAACGACTAGTTTAGAGGCACAGTGGATACATGACTTGTCAGTACACGGGGATGTGTGCTCGTTCATAGGTTATTTTCCAAAATTGATAAGAAGATAGTAATTTGTGTCCGCACGGACAGGGGGGCTGTTAGGCAAAAAGCAGAGAGGCATTTACAAGGCAGAGGGGGTTAGAAAATTTGAAAGTTTGTGCTGACATCCTGACTGGATGGCCCCTAGCAGCCAATTTTTCTTTGATGAAGCATATCCTATTTGTTGACAATCTGTTAGGTAGAGTTGCAGAGATGAAAAAGAACACAGGAGCTTTCATATCATAAATTACTCAAGAATGAAAAACTACGTGGCAAACAAGTTCTGAAAAATCAACTCTAAAACAATGAGTCTAACGAACAATAACACATTTCTCAACATAAATAAGTTGATCCATTTTTATAATTCTAGCAAACTCTCCGCTTTGAGCAACTGTTCTATTTACTGTAACTGTTCAAATACAACTAGTTTGGATCGTTAATGTTTTTTTATTTTAAGTTCCTTCCTCAACCTCTCATATTTTTGTCTTGAAACACCTTTTGTCTTTATGTCTGCCAACTATCACTTTGACAATACTTCAATTTTAGTTTACCAGCTTCAAATGCATCTCTCAGAAAATGATGACATATGTCTATGTGTTTCATCCTACCATGAAATCTTGGATTTTTAGAAATTTATTGCACCGATATTGTCCTCAAACAATAGTGTTGCAAACTTTTGAGGATATCCGAGCTCTTCAAGCAATTTCCTTAGCCAGAGTAACCCCTGAGCTGCAAACGCTTCTGTTGTGGACAATGCTACAACACCTTGTTTTTTTCTAACCCAGCTAATTTGACCTCTACATAATTGAAATATGTATCTACTTTGACTTTTCCGAGAAGTGATATCTCCGGCCCAATCCGCATTAACATATCCACACAGATTGACATCTTTGTCTATATTTCCATTAAAGGAAATGCTATAGTCTATAGTTCCTTTAAGATACCGTAAGATACGTTTCACAACCTTCCAATGAGCTTCACTAGGATTAGATGCGAACTGACTAGCCATTCCGAGAGCAGCAGAAATATCTGGCCGTGTCCCCATGGCAAGATACGTTAATGAACCAATAAGTCCTTGATAATCTTTGGTGTTAACTGAAGTACGTTCATTCTCTTCAAGGTATTTTCCAGTCTCTATTGGTGTTGAAATGCGCTTGCAGTCTTTCATGCCAGATTTTTCTAGTAGATCTGAAATATATCTTTCTTAGTTAATCGAAAGTCTGCGCGTTGCTCTGTCCCGAGATATTTTCATACCAAATATAAAGTTAGCCTCTCCTAAATCATGCATGTCAAATTTTGTAGCAAACATTGCTTTCTCCTTTGCTAACAACTGAGAATCATTTGATGCAATAAACAAGTCATCAACATATATGGCTAAGTAGATAGCTTTTTCTGAACACGCTTCCAGTACATACATGGATCTGAAGAACATTGGTGATGTCCTCTTTCTTGAACGTACTCATTCAATATCTGATACCAACATCGTGCAGCTTGCTTCAAGCCGTACAATCCTTTCTCCAATTTGCATACAAGATGCTCTTTCCCTTCCTTCACAAATCCCAGAGCTACTTCATATAAATATCCTCTTTTAAATTTCCGTTAAGAAAAGTTGTTCGTACATCCATCTGATGCAAATGAAGGTCAAACTGATTAGCTATAGCAAGTAGAATGCGTATTGAAGTATACCTTGCTACTGGAGAAAACGTGTCAGTGAAGTCCACACCATGCTGCTGTGAAAAACCTTTTTCTACAAGTCTAGCCTTACATCGCTGCAAAGAACCATCTGAATTCCGTTTGATTTTGAACACTCACTTGTTATCTATTGCATTACGTCCCTCTGGTAGATCTCCTAGTGTAAACACATTGTTCTTTAACAATGAATCATATTCAGCATTCATAGCTTCTCTCTAGGAATTTGCCTGTGAACTTTGTAATGCTTCCTGAACAGTCCTAGGTTCTGCTTCCACTGTCTCGGCACCTACTAGTAGACAATTGTTCAGTTCATTGTCAAGCTCTTCTCCTACAAGAACATCATCACATCACTTCTCATCCATAATGGTAACTGACGATTTCTGGTAGATCTTCTGATATTTTCATTGCTCTCTTCTAAACTAGAAATATTAGGCTCAACTTGGTTACCTCTTGCATCGTCATGATTGTTGACCTTTATTTTCTGAGAATCTTCACTTTCATGCTCTTCTGGGATTAGTTCTGCTGTCCTGTCCTTTTCCTCATGCAAAAATTCAAGAACATGTACATTTGCCGCATCTTTTTGAACAGCTTGTTGACCAAAACAATCTTCACTGAACTTCACATCTCGACTTATCACATGTCAATTTTTATCAAAGTCCCAGAATCGATAAGCTTTACTACGAAGATCATAGCCAAGAAATGTAACTTTCTTGCTACAAGTGTCGAACTTTTTCCGAGTAACTCGTGGAATTTGAGCATATGCGTCACAGCCAAGAATCTTTAAGCGACTGACAGAAGGCTTTCTTTGCCAGAATGCTTCATAAGGCACCATTTTTCCAAGGTTTTTGTGGGAATTCTATTCTTTACATATGTTGCATTAAGACTGGTTTCTCCCCAAAATTTCTCAGGCATTCCAGCAAAATATAGCATTGGCCTTGCACTGTTTAACAATGTACTCTTTCCGCTACTCCATTTTGCTGAGCACTGTATGGTGCAGATAACTGTCGTGGAATTCCATTTTCTTTCAAATACTCTTCGATTTCAGCATTTGTATATTCTGTTCCATTGTTACTCCGAAGACATTTAACCTTTGTTCCTGTAACTAATTCTGCTTCGCAGTGAAACTCTTTAAAGTACTTTAAAACTTCATTCTTTTGAGCCATGAAATATATTGCTGTTTATCTTGTAAAATGATCAGTGAATGTAACAAAATATTTATTTCCACCAACAGACTCCGTTGGCATTAGCCCATATACATCTGAATGTACCAACTCTAAAGCAACCACACACTTTACTGCCTCCTTCAACAATGCAGTTCTTGACTGTTTTCCAAACTGACAAGATTCACAGAATTCCAGTGTATCACCCGTTTTTAACTTTAAGTCATTAACTAACCCTTCAGACATCTGTAATATTGTACCTTCGCTAGCTTGTCCAAGTCTTCTATACCATATCTTCATTTGATTTCTATTTTCGGCAGAATTCGCAGAATCTTTTTTAATAGATGGTTTCCATCCAATATCAAAGAGCTCCTGAATCTGCATTATCTGTACTTCCAGTTGCTAAAGTCTCTCCATTGACATTCGCTATCAAATCTGATTCACAGAATATTACTTGACATCCCTTTTCGGTCTTTCAGTCTTTTCAGCCTATTTCTTATAGCTAGGCTAGTCTATGCTAAGCACATGGTAGGTGAAAGTGATGGGCTAAAAGGGCTGCGAATGACGATGGCCACCCAAACCCAACTGGGAGGAGGCTGTTTGACAATGCAGTACTGAAAACTAGAGGTGAAATCTTAAATATTGGAACGTGGAACGTCAGAACTTTGTACTAATCAGGAAAGCTAGACAACGCTATGCGGGAGATGAATAGAATGAGCATTGACATATTGGGACTATCGGTCACTATTGACCGTTGACTATTGACCTATTGGGAGGTGGACAGAGAATGGAAGAACAGCGAAGGACAAATTTACCATGATATATTCAGGAGGAGATGAACATAAAAATGGAGTAGGTATCATTTAGGGAAAAATTAGTAAATTAAATCATTGGTTGCAGGCCGATATCAGACAGAATAATAATGGTGAAGATAAGAGGGAAGCCTTTCAATATTAATATAATACAAGTGTATGCTCCCACTCATGATCATGGGGACGAGGAAGTTGAGGCTTTCTATGAAAAAATAGAGAACGTGATTCAAAGGATTAAATCTGGAGAGGTTACATGCATAATGGTTGACTTTAATGCCAACGTAGGAACGAAGTTAGAGAATACAGTTGGAAGATATGGGCTAGGAGACACAAATAAACGTGGTGAAAGGTTGGTAGAGTTTTGCCAACAGCACAATCTAGTAATCACAAACACATGGTTTCAGCAACATCCAAGAAGGCACTACACATGGCAAAGCCTAGACAAAGAAACTCGAAACCAAATAGACTACATTATGATAGACAACAGTTTCAAGAATGGAATTAGAAGAGTCAAGGCATACATACCCAAGAGCTGATATCAAGTCAGACCATAACCCAGTAGTCATGAAATTGAAAATTAAGCTTAAAAAAGTACAAACAAAGAAAAGGCAAGGTCAGCTGAATCTAGATATGTTGAAAGAGGAAAACATCAGAAGTAGGTTCAATTTTGCAATTCAAAATAAATTTGATGTTCTTAATGTAGAGGAACAGGAACAAGTACCAGATAGTACAGATACAGTACAGAGGAAATGGGACTATGTAAAGAACGCTTTGCATAGAACTGCACAAGAGATTCTACCGAGAAAAAGTATAACTAAGAAGCAGAAGTGGATGACAGATGACATTCTAGGCAAAATGGATCTCAGAAGAATGGCCAAAAATAATGATCCCATACAATATGACGAGTTAGACCGAGAAGTTATTGACATTTGTAGAAATGCGAAAGAAGATTGGATGATACATCAATGCCAAGAGGTGGAGGAACTTGATAGGGGACACATAGTTAAGGAGATAATAGAGTAAAGCAATTGGCCACTTTAAAATCAAGGAAACGGAGTTCTGGATGCATAGAGAGCAAAGATGGAAGGATATTATTTGAACAGAAAGATGTAGCAGATAGATGGGTTAAATACACAGCAGAATTGTATGAGCATGAAAGACAGCCCTTGTCAGACAACAATGCTCTTTCTGGCACTGCAATCCTACAGTCAGAAGTTGAGACAGCAATTAGAACAGTGAAAAGAGGGAAGACCACAGGCCCAGATGAAATATCAGCTGAGATTTTGGCAGCATTAGATAGCAAATTTATTAATATGTTAATATTAATAATTTGAGATATGCTGACGACACAGCACTAGTAGCCTTAAATGCAGCAGATTTACAAACACTATCCGATAAAGTAAATACATGTGGGAAACCGCATGGAATAGAAATGAAAATCGTAAAAACAAAGAGTATGGTAGTTAATAAAACGGCACATAAAATAGTAGATTTAGAACTTGACGGAAAGCCAATTGAGCAAGTATCTAAGTTTGTTTACCTAGGGCATATGACACGGTAAGATGGCAGAAGTGATGCAGAAATAGCAGGACGTATTGTACTTGCAAAAAGAGCTTTCGCTAACATGAGGAAATTGTTTACATGCAGAGACATAAACATAATCAGTACATATCCCGAAGCTAGTGAGCGATATTCTCGAGGGAGATCCAAGTGCCGCATGCGAACATTTTGTAGATACCACGCTCTTTACGCGTTTGCCACACCCTTCCAAGCCCTTTGACTTTGCATATGACTTTCTAAATATTAAGTAACCCAGAGGATTGTGGTGAAGGGGACTGCGAGAAACTAGTCGTTTATTTCCGTGATTATGACTACTAAATAGAAATCTCTCTAGCCGATGCTTATACAGTAAATAGAAAAGGTAAAGTAATTATAACGTTAGAATTTTGGAGGTGATTCAAATTGCTTTGATGGGAAGCCACCTCCAGAGGTTTCGAATAATTGAAAGATCGAAAATATTTGAGAATTATCCTTTTTGAGGGGGCATAATTTGATTTCTGACATTCTGAGGGGCCCGACTCCCCTGGGCATATTTCAAGTTTGTATCTGATACCAGTCATATATAGAATAAGGTTTATTTCGTTTATGGAAATACCTAATGACTGCTGCATGAGCATTTATGCCTAAACTATAAAGCGCAATAACTTTGGAAAGAGAATGGTTCTGAGGCTGAAGTTTTGCATCTGCCTTGGCTTTAACGATATGTATCAATGCTGTAGATTGCATGAGAGGGGTTGGTGTACAATTTGCATTTTTGTCCATTTGTATAGAATGTCCCACATGTTTTAAATAATTTCGTTTGTACTGTAGTGGAGAGCTTTTTGTGCTCAATTAAGACATATTGTAGAAAAGTATAGTCGAAAAATGATCTGTTAATGATATGAAAACTAAATTTGTTATGTGCACATGTAGCATATTATTTTTATTTACATTCTGTTTTCTTTTGGCACCAGGCCCTTTGAGCCGAGAAGAATTTAAATTCATTAAATTGGAAAGACGAGGGGAGGAAGAAAAAGTTGGCCTAATTATGCTAAATAGGCCTAAAGCCTTAAATGCTCTCTGTAACGAGTTAATGGGGGAAGTGGCAGAAGCATTGGATGAATTGGAAAGTGATTCAGGAGTTGCAGCTATTGTGCTTACAGGAAGTGAAAGGGCATTTGCTGCTGGAGCTGATATAATGGAAATGCAAGACCTTGACTGCTCAAAAGTGATGGGTGGGAACTTTCTAAATCATTGGAACAGATTAGCAAATTGCAGGAAGCCAACTATTGCTGCAGTTAATGGTTTTGCTGTAAGTATTAGATTTTGAAAGTTACTTGGGAAAGGCTTTTAGATTCAGGGACAGGGTGACCGCTACTCCTGTAAACCCCTGGAAACTCCTGAAATGCAATTTACCTTCTGGAAAATACTCCTGAAAAATGTAGAACCTCCTGGAAAACTCCTAGAAATCAAAGTTTTGAAATGCAGTTGACCCTCGATAACCATATTGCCCAATAGCATACATTTGCTACCTCGAACGAATTTTCAATTTCTCTCCTTTTGCATATAGGTTTCCTACAAATTTCTCTCCACCACCCTTTGAGCACCCTCATACTTTGAGCATTTGCACAGTCAAAACACGTTTCTTTTTCAAATATTGTTAGTCATGTTTTCAATTCCGCTGTTTGTGAAAGCTTATCACGTAAAACATGAAAGCGATGTGCATATTAAGCAGCCCTGAAGGCTAGTTATTTATTGAAAGTTGTATTCCAACAGATTATATCAGGATGCAATATAGAGCTTTCTTTAACAAACTTCAGAATTTACATATTATCAGTTCATAAGAAATTTGACTTATTTTCGTTGGATATACATTTGGATCAGTGCGATCGTGAGGCGATCTGTGACCTTTCGAATGAAGATCTGGGTATAGGGAAAGGGCGTGTGGGGAAGCTCTATCTTTGAAACTTGGTTGGTAAATGTACATGCTTTAGAACTTGCTAAATCTACATGTTTAGACTTGCTTGGTATCTCCATATTATGCGGTGTACTTGAGAGTTTATTCGCAAATCTTAAGATTCTTTTGAAAAACCTCTTAAATGCTCAGCACTTAGTTCCATCTGAATATGTAGAGCTTGTAATTCCAGATTGGGGGCAAAGGGTACAAAGCAATTTGAAGGCGACCCATTGCTTTTTGTAGGTAAGCCAGTTAAAAGAAAAAGACCAGCCCTACGAGGACAAGCCGCCTTCGCCCCCCCCTTTCACATTTTTTCCACATGGTATCAAAAAACTATTCTCCCCTATTCCTAACCACACCTATATTGTAATCCGCTGAATTTGATCATGCCTATATTCACTAAATAACCGAATATTCACTAAATTTTGGACTGAATAGCTGAATAGTGAAATTGGAATAAGATGGACAGCACTAATAAAATCTGAAGTAGAATAGTACCTAGCCCAATATAGGGCTGAATCTTATTTAAGAAGAAATGATTGCAGAAAAATCTTTTGTGTTTTTTTAAGTTCTTGCGTTTGTGGACGTCAATCTAGAATTTAATATATTTCTATCGCCAACCTTAATTCATTAGTAGTGCTTGAACATTAGTTGTTTACATCATCTAGCACTATCAATTGGAATATTTGTGTAAGAGGTATTATAATAAATAGCTCAGGAAACCTATTTGTCTAAGTAATTTGGAAAATGGTTTAACCACGCTAAGTTATAAGAGGGCTCTACCGTGAAATGACAGCGCGACAACAGAAGGTACAAAACAGGCTCACTCGGTGTGATATGCTTTGAAAGAAGAAAAATCTCTAGCAAATATAGCGGAAGGGTGTGTATTGCTCTAGAATACGATTTTACATACTCAAATGACAAAGCAAAGAGCTTCAATAAGAAGCAGTATATTTGAACACATCAATGACTTAGAAAATTCTGAATATGGATTTTATGTGACATATAAGTGTTTCTTTGCAAATGAGATTGATGCTGAATCATAGGCAGCATTAAGCAAAGTGTTATTTCATTTGCTGCGCATGAATGCTGATTTATCACAAACTACAGTTTTTACTTGCCTGAAAAATCAATGACGGATTGATGATGTTACAATGGTATCCATTTCTTGGTATCCTACCCTAGCTTTCAGCTTTATGTTAATGCTTCACTAGGCAGGAAGCTAGGCAGTAGACCATTGCCCGCCGTGCTAGAGCATTCTGGCCTTTCTGACAGCTCAGAAAATTTTCGGATGAAAGCATATTTTTGCCTATTAGCCTAGAAAATGGAAAAATTGACGTAAAACAACCAGAAGTGTGGTATCTTTTGATAATTTTTTACGGGTGGTCAGTAAACACAATGGGAGCTTATGGCTTATGAATTTGTGATCCCCGATATTCGTCCTTTGCTCGGTAATTCACTAGACTGTTCGATAAGCGATATGTTGATTTAGGCAGTACAAGGCTAGAAGGGTAGATAAGACTGAAAGCAAGTAAGATTTACTTATCTAGGACTGCCAAATACATTTATAGAAAATGTATGGATAATACCAGTGGCAGGACCGGCCCATAGGGACATGAGAGATCTCTATAATCTAATAATGGACGTAATATCAAGAATTTCAATGAAGAATTTACCCCCCATTCCCTCATTCATCCATATCTGCTTTGCTCCCCACCTTTTCAGTGTTGGCTTTGTGTCTGCGCTTCACTTTCATTTTTTGTTGATATATGTTCTTTTCCTCAATTTTCCTTACTTTGTGGCTATTTTATACATTTTCCATCCTCAATTTTAAGATGCAGTCAAAACGCTTTAGCTCAAAGCGCTCTAACTCCAAAATTTCTCATGCTGGAACTCTTTAATAATTCAAATAAAGAAACAATGTAAGTTGTTAAACTGTTTACATGAGAAAGTCTCAAGCTGGGAAAAGTTTCAACGGGAATCGTTTTCATAGAATTGCAGATTGATTCTATCTGAATTTGTTCACTGCTTCTTTGCAAAAAATAATTTGTGCCTGGATATTGTTTTCAAGCTCTGGTTTCACACTAAGTATAGTAAAATTGTTTCTGATATCAAGTACTTGTAATTTTGGAAAGAACTTTCTGGCTCGAATGAGATTGCTTTTACTGTATGCAAAATTACTTTTTCAAAGCAATGACAGTAATGAGTATGGAGATCCGTTCTTCGTCTATTAATGACCATGTTCTTTGCAAGAACTACTTGATCAAGCTACAAGTTTATCACAGCAATAGTTCTAGGATTTCCCGTAAACCCTTGAGGATAGAAGGAATCATAGTTTTCTTTGCAACTGTAGCTCGGTGGTGGCTGCGAAATTGCAATGATGTGTGATATCATATATGCTGGGGAGAATGCAAAATTTGGTCAACCTGAAATTTTGATTGGAACAATTCCAGGTAACTTTGTTGCAAACTATTTGCTTTGATCCCCAGAAGTTGTATGGCTGATCAATTGAAAGTTTCCTACTGCTATGTACAACAACATAGCTTCTTGCTTGAGTTTTTATATGCTAGTAGCAAGGGATTCAATTCTGTATCAAAACCTCTCTGAGAGTTAAGCATTTCTTGCTATATTTTTGAGTAGTCAAGCGATTTGAATGGCATAATATTGAAAAATGGATTTTAAGGATTGGTCCGTAGCACACTCCACAGAAGCATATTTGATAATGATAATTTTATGACCCTTTGGGATGTTCGTAAATACTTCAATGATATAATCCCGATATCATCCCTATAATTGACGATCATAGTTTTGATTAACTTCTTATGAAGGTTTCAATACACTCATGTTTATGCAGCTTTTCAGTTCAATTTTTGCATTTTATTACGTCATGTAGGAGCCGGTGGTACGCAACGTCTGGCAAAAGCTATTGGAAAATCAAAATGCATGGAAATGGTATTGACGGGAGACAAAATATCTGCCAATGAAGCCCATCAGTGGGGTCAGCTGTTATCTAAAAAAATGTTTTCAGAGAAGTTTAATTTGAATACGATAGAGTAGTTGATATCTTTCACTGTACAGGCAACAATGGAAGAAACATATGGCAACACCAGCATTCATGAAGTGGGGGCAGTAGAGTGGAGGTTTGGGAGCAAAGGCTTCCAGGCAAATCCTTCGACGACCACGCCCTTTGGATATTGGGAAACGCTCTTCTTAATTATTTATATTGAGATCAAATTTTAGGCACATTCTGCGTAGAAAGTGGCAGGTGAAATCATTGATATATGCAAGAAAATTGCTTCAATAGTTGTTATGACATCTCTGGACACTAATTGGTGAAACCCTACTTTTAGTCAAAAATATCATTTAATGGCAATTATATTACTTATTTTAGTAGCTATCAATGATATCAGCTCCCTACAACTTGATTATGATGTTTTTGAACTTCTCAATGCGCAGTATGTAGGGAACGTTGGATTCCCAAACGTGCACTGCGTTATAAGGTATTTATTTTGCAGTTCCTTTTTGAACATGTCACGGCAGCAAGAGAGTACTATTCACCGTAATTTTCTGGTGTTGATAAGTAACGACGCAATTTTGTTTGCAGGTCTCGTTAGTAAGATCTTTCCTGTTAAAGATGTTGTCAATGAGGCGATTAAACTGGGTGACAAAATCGGTAAAAATTCGAAGCTAATAACACAGCTTTGCAAAGAAGCAGTAAATACAGGTATGTAGATCTCATCCATGCCTCATTCATGATCACAATAGTATATGATGATTCATCAAGCTATATCAGGAAATTTGGATACCGAGGAACAGTTGCAATTTTCTTGCTTTAAAGTACCCTTTTGTGCTTTAAAGTACCCTTTTAAAGTACCCTTCCATTTATAGCCTAACTGTCGGAATAGAGGATGATGGATAACAGTTTTCATTGTTTTTGCTTAAGCACGATTATCTCATTTACATTTACTAGTCGAACAGATGTTTCATTATTGCAAGTAAGCTTTGCCTTTTAGTCTTTTTTGCTGTAGTAAGATTCCCATCGTGATCGCCTATTCCTTCATTCCCAACTTCTTTCGTGCTGTCCTCTCATGTATGAAATTCAACGAAAGCGATTCCTCCCTCACCAAAGCAAGTTGTAACTGTTTAGGGATCGATACCAGCTGACGTCGTATGGTGTCAATCATTAACTCTAATGGAAAGTCAACTTGGTCAATCACTAGCTTCTACACCTCACACCCTTTTTACCCCTGTTTCCATCACATTCATCATTACTACAATTAGTTATTTTAATATTTCTCTCTCAAGTCCCAAACAGATGTGCTCTCCGTCCTTTAATTTTTTGATATTCTGCGACATTTTTCCTCCCTCTCCCCTTTTATTCCACACTCCCCTTTTATTCATTTGCGACATTTGTCCTCCCTCCCCCTTTTTATTCCACACTCCTCTTTTATTCATTTGACATCTATTGACATCTGAGCCCTTCAACAAATCTTGCTTGTTTTACTGTTTGCGCCTTTGGAAAATAGTTGAACTTTCGTCATTCACAACGCTTGTTCACATATTCTTTCGCGCATTTATCTTGCCAACTATCTTCATTAAATTTTGCTGAACGTTTACTATATTTTGTCTGAACTGCTCAATTATTCCAAACCCTTCTTTTATTGTTGTAGCTAATTCTTCCAGTTTATTCTTACCCCCCTTGTATAACTGACTTAAGATTGTATCATGTATATAGAATCACTTAATGAACAGGAGCAGTTCGTAATTACCTTAGTCATTTTTAATCGCTAGTAGCAGCTTGCCATTCTGTTCTTAGAACTTAAATCCATCCCTAGTGGGGAATTCCCCCAGTGTGGAAAATTTGAACCTTTTCCGTTCAATTTCAAATGACAGTATTGTCCAATGAATTCTAGGTTACGAATTGGGTTTAAATGAGGGCCTTCATTTTGAGAAGAGAATATTTCATGCAACATTTGCGACGGTAAGTATAATTTACCTGATAGACCTGAGCCCTTATTTATTTTTTTAAGAAAACTCTGTTCTGTTTTGGTGGGATAAATTTTAAGGTTAATAACAGCATTTGTCTCTAGCCGTTCTGCCTTGCCAGCAAACATTTCCTTTCTACCTTTCGAACCAACGTCATCGATTCGTTGTTTTGTTAACAAAAGACTTCAGAGGACACTAATTTGCATTATATGAGCAAATCTTGTCCCTTTGACTTGCTAGTGACTGCAATACTTAATTAATATAATGATCACAGTTTGATGCAAGATTGGACCTTTTTTGCACCTGATACCAAAAGTAATGTGTGTTAGCGAATTCCATTTCTTCGATTGATGTTTTCCCCAATCAGTTTCTTCCCAGATCACTGGTTGTTTTCAAAACAACAATAGTGTCTTGTACCTGTGATAGTGATAAATTTTTTTGAATAGTTTGTTTTTAAGTTTTGTTTATTTTGCATGAATTAGCACGATCGACGGGAAGGAATGACAGCATTTTTGGAGAAAAGACCGCCTCAATTCAAGGACAGCTGAATTTCTTTTAAATGACATGGACAGATTTTCTTGCGTGTTTATGACATGTCTTCCTGAATTATTTGAAGAAAATATAATATTTGAATTTTTCAGGTCAATCTTCAATTTTTGTGTTACATCTTTTAAAAGAATGAAATAGATATTCTTTTGTAAATTCGTGGCACCATATCACGTGAAAAACAATATCATCCCCATCGATCCTGTGGATTATTATCGTACACTCCTGTCACTATTAGCATTTCAACCTAAACGGCCTAGAGAGTTTCTGGAGAAGAGATTATTTCTATATTTTGTAGCATGTACGCCAATTACCTTTTTAGTAAGGTTAGTAGCTCGTTGTTAAGTACAACCAGCGTGTTGTTTTTTGCGAATCTTTCAACTCTTACACTTAGCAATCAAGTACCCAAGCAAGACCCAAGCAAGACCCAAGTAAGACCCAAGTAAGACCCAAGTATATAAATATCCATGTTGAACAAATGATGGCCCTTTACTCCATTGTATACTGTTGTAGCATATCAACCAACCAACCTTAATAGGGTTAGTAACCCATTGTTAAGTACAACCAACTTGTTATTTTTTGCAAACCTTTCAACTTTTATACTTAGCAATCATTTGACTTAAAACCCATGTGACGAGTAATTTCCCTCCCTTGTTGAAACCATTTTTCGATATCTACCTTGGCTGAAAAATTTGCGCTTGCAAGTGAAAATTGAAGAAAAAATAATTCCAATGCTCCGCGATAAAGTCACATGGTGGTTATAGAGTGTCCTTTAAAATTCATCAGAATCTTTGTAAAGAGTATGGTAAAGTTAATTATTCAGCCTTGCCGCAATGACACAGTATTCCATCCAATTGAATAATTCTAGAATAATTATTTCTGTCCATAATTGGGATGGTGCTTCAAGGAAACTTAGACCATAAACATAACACCTTGTAGTATTCAGATGAGTGTGATTGTGAAAGATTCTGGATTATCTAGAGAAGAACGGAACGACAGAAAAGTTGTTGGCGAAAAAGAGCTACCTTTGCCTCAAGTTGGACTTAAGTCTCCTTTCAGCAGTTCTCTGGTGAACAACCAACGAGGTTTCCCTGCCATGACCGACTAACAGAGGATATGATAGTCCTAGGACCTTTATTGATAAACGTACCACATCATTGTCTGGGCATTCGTATGCATTCGCCAACTATGATTTGCTGGATGAATGTTGGATAGACTGATGTGTTGGACAGGGTTATCATTTGAAGCGGGAAGTTGTTGGCATCTCTCAGCAGATGTTCTGATATCCGCCAAGATGTATATTTTATCTGTCTACGTAAAGGCTGTACAGCAATTTCTCCATGAAATCTGGTATGTTGTGTCATATAGAAGGAATGGGCCCTTCTGGCCTTGTCGATGATTAAGCAAAGAAGCTACTTTTGTCAATACTGTTCATTGAATAAAACAATTAGCTTTGTTCCTACATTTAATAGTATTACCAAGAGTAACAAAATAATAAAGGTCTCTACAAATATTATCTATTATCTATGTTCAAACCTGAAATGTATGATAGTAAATTACAAAGATACAAAGTTTGGAATTAAATAGGCAATTAGTCAAAGAAATAGCTAATTGTATTCATAATATTTCCATATCCAGCATTTTGTGAAACCAAGTTAAAAAAGGAAAAGCTGTGATGGGACAAGAGATTTATTTGACAACAAATCACACTAAAGGATTATCACCACTTCTGTAAGACAGCATTCCTGTTTGGAAGCTAGTTTAGAAACAATCCCCGGATTCTTTAGGGGTCATCCATTTTTACTATCATTTTCAAACGTCTACAGATAAAATTGATCCAAAAAGTAGTCAAATTTGCATCGCACACCTCTGAATTCTCAGCCTAGCCAGGGTCATCATTTCTAACTTTTCACCTTGTACTCTCTTAGGAGTGAAGAGTCTGCAGAAAGTCTACTTTTGCAGACTTAGAAAATGATGATAGAAATGGATGAGCCCTTACAAAATAACTTCTTTGGTTATTACGCAATAATAACTTAAAGAAGATTCTTGGTCCAAGTATCTGGATATATGCTAACACATTTCAATACAGCGGACGCGACGGTAATTCAAATTACTAATGTTTACGAGTAACATTGATGCCAACTTATGGTTGAGTCCGAACGAAAGTGAAGCAGCAGCTGGGGGCTCGTAAGTCAGCAGTGAGCCATATAGCCACAATAGCAATAACATCAGCTTAAACAAAATCCATACAACCATTCATGAAAGTAGGAAGATAGTAACACGGATAAAATGGAAGAAGGAAAGATAACGACAGATTGCTTGGATGATTGGAAAATGCTTGCAATGATTGGAAAATGATTGCAAACGGCCATAAAAGATTCCGTTACATATCTCATAAAAAATTCAATAAACAGAGCTTCCTACGATAAGAACTTTCTAAGTTAAAAATTTCAGAAAAAAGCCAGGGGATTTGTTTCAAAACTCAGGAAACATCTTTAATCTAATTTAAAATAAAACTACCTATGTATTTGGCTTTTTCATAGAATGGCGCTAAAAACGTAAATTCTATGAGTTTAGAATGCTAATCCCATATCGCAAAAGTCACTGTTCGATCTCTGTGTCTTTTTAAATAACGGTAATCTGCCAGCCTGTATGCTCAAAACTTGCTGCAAACGAAAAATCGCTGTCATAGCACCCAGTAAGCCAATCAAAAGTGACTTCCTTGTCCTCAACTGAAATTGTTACTCGCAATTTCTCCGAACTAATTCTGCATGTGTGAAACGAAAGAACGGAACCTCGTCTTAAAACAGGCAATATCATAACCATGCCAGTGCCATTGACATATATGGCACCCTTTGTATTAACTATGATTGAATCCGAGGAAAAAATAAGAAGTTCACCAGAAACTTTATCAAATCGTTTTGTAACCAACCCAATACCATCTTTGCTGCTCCTTTCCCCAGCTTCATCTATCTGCACAACGAACCAGAAAGCTAGTCAATAAAATAAACTTAAAGATTCCATCCTGGGTTTCAATAAACAATAAAATATGGATCAATCTACTGCCCAATAGAGCTTTCATAGAATACAACAAAGGAACAAGAAACTGGGCCATTACTAAATTCTGAAAGAACAAGAAATTAGGTCATTGTAGATTGAGAAAAGACCTCTTAATTTGCATACCTTGAAGCTAATTGTCAGACCCAACTTGTAAGTTGCACTTTGTGATCTCAAAACCTTGCAGCTCTCAGGAAATACCTTTGTAGCGGTCCTGTTGCTATTTCCAAGTTCATATGCAGTTAAACCAGCTTCATTTGCACAATCATTACGATTCCATTCTTTATATAAACAAAAGATATGATAACAACAATCTCCTCAAGAAAAACGTAGCTATGGTTAGAAGTCAAATAAAAAAAGATTCTCAAGTTGTACAATGTATACGCTACAAAAGTTTTTATAGTAATTTTCAGAATTTCACATCTTGAAAACAAACAGGCTGAGGATTAGGGTTATTTCATTAATATACAATTAAGGTGCAAAACAACTGTATGAATAAATGTAAGTAATTCACAATTATACTCGTAACTCTGAAGCACTTCTGAGAAACCCCATTCAGTTTGAACATCCCTTCTCCGAATTTTCATGCCACACCTATCTAATTTGCATGACCCTATAGATGTTTGTAGTTATTTTCCGTGGCTTCTCTTCAACTATCTCCTAGAACACGAAGCACTTGTCTTTCAAATATTAAAACTTTATCTAAATTCTTTTAACACTTGAAGTCCCGGATGAAAACAACATTTCACTCCGAAATGCTGCCCTCAAAATTCCCTGTATACAAGAGGCAATTCAATTCAAGAGAATTTCAAGAAATTCTCAATACTAAAATATAAGGTAAGGAGATACAGTATCATTTATATTTAGAGATTCGGTGTGAATAGTCTAGTATCAAAGTGCAACGAGGCTCTAACAAACTCGAATACAAAACCTGTTTAGATATTTGCCACAAAATTGTACCCACATAGCACTTAAAACAGAATGGAGAGAAAGTTAAAGAAAAGCAAGTATCTTCCTTATTACCATGCGCTTCATCATAGTGCTAGTGTTTTTATTCTAGAAAGATTGCAAGTATGGAAGTGTACGGCGTCTGTAAAAATGCATATGCAAATGGCAGTCTGAATTAACTAAGCGAAGTTTCACACAAAAGGAGCTGGAAAAACATCCCTAACTTATGGGGAATCATGCCCAACTTGTGGGAAAGTCATTAACATCTCTTATTTTCTCAAACGGAATGAGAGGGGCATTATGAAATATTAAAAACCAATAGGAGTATGGTCTTCCAATGTAAGAATATAGCCATAAGGAGAAACCATGCTCAAAATGATACACAAATGTCTGAATCAAGCTCAATTCCATCTAATAATAGCATTCAATCCAGCATCTATTTAGCACAGGCAAATGAGCATACAGAATCAGAAGCTACGGCACAGAGCTTCAACGAGCAACAGCCACAAAAACAAATAATGCCACATTTAAGAAAATATAGAAAATATTAATGAATCAACCTAAGGGGAGCACACAAATATTTGAATGGAGAACTATATGCCAGTGTTTCGTTCACTTGAAACAAGTTTATGGAAAGTGAATTGCCATCATCTCTAAACCCAAGTCCAGGATACAAGCAACAATTGATAGAACTAACAACAATTAGAATAAGTAAGCATAATACAATACTACACAAACTTGCATTTACTATTTCATATGATAATAATAACATTTATAACATTTTTGCATTCTACAAGCAATAACCAAAGACTACATTAACAGCATAAACAGTAAAACGAAACTTTGATTGAAGTAACATACCATGAGGAGGATATGTCGTCCATCCCCTTTTAGAGAGACTCCAGGGTCCATACTCTCCTTCACAATGACTTTTACATACTCTAAAGTAAAAGCTCGTGTTCGCTTCTACTTCTGTCATTAGAAATTGTGTTTCTTCACCTGTGTACAATGTATTAAATACTAGAGAAGATTCGTCGTATTCACTATGGCATTGTTTCCCAGTTGAACACGATGCATATTGCAATGTATAGCTAGTCATCATACTGTTCTCAGTATCAATCGATTCTGAATCAGCATCTTGCTACAATAAACAACAGTTAACAACTTAATACCTTGTCTAACTACAATTAAAGAAGAATGCATTCAAACTTAAAATCACCGAATATGCAGAACTTTGCACTGATACCAATTCAATCTCAAACCAAACTACACCATAACTGGTATTAGTACTTTAAATATTGTTGAAATAGCCATATATCAAATATTTGATGGGTATGTGAATGAAATATAGGTGCACTAATATCCCTCTCTAAATAGCGTCTTAACAAGGTATTATATATACACACCGATAGTAGCACATGAAGGCACAAAGGGTCTCCAGAAAGGGGCCTTCTCCTTTTGCTCATAAAACTAATAACTAACAACTCATAATCTTGTTTCAGTGAAAACTAATGTATTACCTCATCCCATTTAATGAGAATCCCTCCTGGCATTTCAGTGCACTCAGTTATTTGCAATCCTCCAACAATATTTACATGCAAACAGTTTTTAACATTTTCAGTTGCTGATGGAAATTTTGCATCATCGAAATCGACAACAATTGACAAGGATGTGCATGGCATTTCATGGGTGGCACTAGGACATAAGACAAAACTCTTCTTAAAAATCTCACAATTTCAGTCGAAATCAACAAATTATAATTCTAGCACTTAGTCACAAAGAGTCAGGCCTAGTCTCTCATGGAACTTTATGGTCTATAATTTATAGATCAGGGGTGGGAAAGCTTCCCTTAAGCTCGAAGCACATTCAATGAAATTCAAATGATCGAGAGCTTCATGGGATTGAAAACAGTCATATGCTACAAATGACTTTCTAAAGTTTAGTGGTAGGAAAGCGCAGTTTGATGATGAACTTTAGAACCAGAATTGCGACAAATAATAGAGATATTTTAAACATTCCAAACAAAAACCTTTCAATTCACTTTTATGCAAAATGCACCAATACGTTGAAAATGGTGGTCTTTCTAGCTTTCAAGAAAAATGTCCTGATGTATCTATAGGTTCAATATAAAATATCACTCCTTAAAGGTTAAACGACAAGGAGTTGAATATAACGAGCGAGCCACAGTGCAGCATCCCTGTGATTGATAAAGTAAGTTTCAGGGATTGTCCAGTAGACCCTGAAATTCTGCTAGCAGGCAATCAAAATGAATCATTTCAGTTTGATTGAATAGTGCTCAAGGCGAACGAAATTACGAATCAGCACTGCACGGAAACTACTGAAAATGTAGTTTGTAATTCGTTAACCAAAGTTCAAATACCTCTTTGAAATCTGCTCCAAAACATTTGTCATCTCCTCACTCAATGGCTTGGAAGTTGACTTATCACTCTGATCTTGTCCATTTTCAAACACTGCAGTCTCCTCTTTTTCAGTTTTTTTCCCTTTCAAAGAATACATCATCAAAATAAAAATAGCGGATCACTAAATACATGAGAATATATCACATTTCTTACAAGGTCAATATCCTCAGAAAATGTGTCCTGAAGAAATATGCTTAGTTTCCATTACAGAAACATTCATTGCTAACTGAAAAAGCATAGGTGAAAAATGATTACAGCTAAGCAGGAGCTTTCACTCAAGTCTCTGAAGAATCAGTCCGAGTGCTTGAATCTAACCTATTAACAATAATAGCCCTATGCAACCAAAACGTTTCCATGACAAAACAGAATGCTTTTCAAAGATTTTTTCAAAGTAGAAACACTCTAAATTTCATATTTACAACTGAAGAAATTGCTGCGTAAACTTGGCAAAACGTTTCATTCCGTCTACAACTACAAAACATAGACCACACAGATAAACAGCTAATGAAACAGTTCTTTTTTCCATTAGATCATAATTGAAAGAGAAAACTTAACTCCAAATAGACATTCACTTTGTGAGTGAGATTACATTTAATTGCAAAGCTGCAAAATACCAACATAAATTTATACCAACAGTATTAAAATGCAATTGTCATTCCAAAGAATCAAATTTAATCTGGATACTTTAGGTAATACATCTAGTAAACAAACATCTTTCAGCAAATATAATCCTTTTAAATTGATTCCTTTAGCAGCAAAGAAAGCTTACAATATCTCAGATTAAAATTTTTAAAATTTTATAAAACTTTAAAGAAAAGAAAATGCAAAATGCAAAAATGAGGTAATTTTATCGATAACTAAATACAACATACAATGCCAATAGAATAGATAAGATTCTGACAAAATTACCTCGTATCAAGAGCTCCTCTAATTTCTTTAGATCACTATTCAATTGACCATGCAAGTTTTCCAACTGCTCTAAATCTTCTTGCTTTGTTTTTTCAATGACTTCTGATAGGACATTGTAATGATCTTCAAGTGACTTCAAGATTTCAATTTTAATTTTCTCATAATAGAGATCAAGTGACAATCTGACACCTGCACAGTGCTCTTTCACAGCCTCCATCGATTTTTTCACCTCTAGCACTTTGTTTCTAAAAAAAGCTAGGATAGCTAACACAGCACAGCTTCACATTGTAATGATTTAGTATGATACTATGCATTGTAACAAATGTCATATGGCTGACTAATTGCTAATTACTAACCACTGAAATATCTACATGTCAGCTTTTGAGTGATTCAGTCATATTAAATTTTGTTAAACAACTACTATCTGGCATAACATAATCTTTCAGATCATGATGGTGCTATTGTCCTAGGGAAAAACCTACATTACTGTTCATATTATACAGGGGAGATGTGAGCCACACACCAGTTTCTTCATGAAAATTGTTAAATGGCTCGATATTTGCAGAGGAAAACATATTCCATGAAATTCTGCCATAGTGAATGAATGATGATGAATGTTGTTCATTACCCCATAAAGGATGCTCTATTTTCACACCTCTCCAAAAGATCTTGCAACTGTGCCATCTTTCATTACAAATATTCACAAACTTTGGAATCCCTGAGACAAGAGAAATATAATCAAGCATATCTCAGAAATGGAAATAAATTCATAAAAGTAGTGCATCTCAATATATTTCAAAAGACAATGATTGTGGTTCAAGGTCACTCAATACCAATTTATCAACTCACAAGAAAATCTGACCAGCACCTACTAACAGACACATCTTGAAGCTTCTGGTTTGTAACATATCTCCATATTTAAAAAGATATTCATTAGCAATCCTGGAATGTCTTCCTGTTCATTTATAGGGACTCCATGTAACACTATTACAAAGGCATTAGGACCCATTTACAATATGTCAAGTTTCTTTCCTGTTTATCTTGTTTTCTTTCCTATTCTTTCCTGAAGCAATGACTTGAATGAAATAAATCTCAGTCCAACTGAGGGCTGCAGCCACCCCAGCCCCCTACCTCATATGCCTATGATCTTGTAAATACTGTCAATAAAACTAAAACCCAATTGGTTTCTTCTGGATGGCAGTGGCTAAAGATACTTCCACTGGTAGGTACATTAGCATTTTTGCCAATGCTTCCTATTGGCACCCAGCAGATGTTGTACTGTAGCAATTCCATTTTATTTACTTTATTTTCCACTAAATTCACTCATTGCATTTTCTACAACTCAACACCACCACTTCCTCTATCTAACATCACACTAAAATTATAGTGCATCATAACACCTTGCCCTTTGGTAGGCCTCAACACTTTGCCATACGCAACCTAGCCTCATTTTACATCATTTTTCTGCATAATCCCAGGGAACACATGCATATAGTCAAGTAAGACTGTAAAATAGTTAGTCGGCATTTACACTGGTGATGATAGTACAACATAAAAATGCAACTACTAAAGCTTACTTGTTTAACATTCCACAAACAATACTACAGCCAAGATTCAATTACAACATAAGACAATATTAGGTGAGATGATACCTTTAATTATATACATAAATCTTTATTAGTAACTCTACAAAGCAAGAATCAAGAATTATTAAAGTATCTGTAACACTAGAAAGACTGAGTTACTCACTTTTAGGGTAAGCAAACTTTATCTAAAACCAGTGCTCAACTGAAAGGTAATTAGTAACACAAAAGTACCAATGGTGTGAGATTGTTCTTTACTAGATACAACACAATTATGGATACTTAAAAGAAATTCCACAATGAGGAGTATGGTGTTATGTTTCTGGATGAGATCTCATGCATGTAGGGGTGCAGATAATATACAATCAAGCTGCAAATGCATATGTGCAAAAACAGCCAAAGTCAGTACTCAAATGAAAAGTCTGTGGGCAGAGATAATAATCTTATTCAAAAGTGTGCTATATTCATCAACATGGAAAAACTGATTTGCTAACTTATCTATCACACTGAGGACTATGGCACCTTTTGACAAGGCATTTGACATCCAGACAAGTGGTTGCCAGCCAAGTAAGCTCATACAATTTCTGCACAGGCATTGAAATGCACATATACGCATGCATATACAGCAGGAATGAGCATACACACATGTGTCCCTGCATACAGATGATTTCCAAAAGCAACGCTCTCTTGCATATGATATCCATACTCCTTGGTATGGCATATGTACAATAATTTTCTCTCAATCTTTAAGTGAAATTTATAATAAAACTAGTTTAGTAAAGGCAACAGGATTTGGAAGAAATGAAAAACTGTGAAAGTGCAAGAAAACAACCAACTCGAGCGGGATTCAAACTCACAACCCCTGACTTTGTACGTCAAGTGCTCTACCAACTGAGGGGCTGCCAGCCAGGTAGGTTGCATACAATTTCTGCATGGGCATTTGGTAGAGCTCAGTTGGTAGAGTACTTGACATACAAAGTCAGGGGTCACGAGTTTGAATCCCACTTGGGTCGGTTATTTTCTCACACCTTCACTTTCAAAACTAGTTTATTAAAATAACCCCACTTCAGTCACTTCAGTAAATGGAAATGAATAAAACAGATCCCCAAGGGGCATTACTAAAACATTGGATAAAACAATACATTCATAAAATTGAAAGGAAGCCAAAATCTTCATAGTTTAGAAAGTCTCTGAATCTGTAAGTAACCATACAATCTGATTTGTCTTATTTATACTATGCTGATGGTTGTAGAAATAGACAAAACTATAAAGCTTGCAATTAATACAGCACTAATCCTTTACCAAAACCTTGACCCCTAACTAGCATAGCTGCCAAATGTTTATGAGTCTGATCAGATGTATCTTCTCCAAACCTATTTGACCAATCACTATGCAGAATTCTCACCACACATCATATGGTCCACAGCTAAATCCAAGGCCATTTTGCTTGCTGGTTGGTCAGTCCATTTTGGGAGAAAACAGGCCTGATAAGAGGTTGTAAACATTTGGTAGCTATGCTCTGGGCAACTGCAAAATGCAGGTCACCAGGTCATGTAAAATGCAGGCCATGGTACAATGCAGGAATTTCTCTACAGTTGTTTAAGTGGCTGAGGTTGTGGGAAAGGCTTGCAGAAGTATACTGTACATTTCATTGTTCATTTGTACATAGTTTGCAAGTAATATGTGATGGTCTAGAAAGGGAACAGAAAATAGGAAAAGCAGTCCATATTTTGAATTTCAACAAAGGAAAGAACAACTAATGGAACAGAGAAATGGGGAAACATATGTACGCTTACATTGGTCATGGAGATTATGGAGTCCGGAGGGAGATGGGGTAGTCTAGTTCAATATTGTTATTTATTGAACAGATTTTGCAGACACCAGTCACAAAACCTATATTCATACTGTTTAGGATTATTTGAATTGGAGTGCATTATTCTACTGTAGTTCTTTGTGAGTTTTGATTCAAGCATTCCAAGACAACATGGAAATGATGAAATTAGTTTAGGACACCAGTGTTGAAAATGCTATTGTTATTAACTTGGAAATTAATTCCCTTGTTTTCTGGTAAGTATAAGTAACATGCCCATACAATGTGTCCCAAACATGTTGCAAAATGCACATATGGTAAGTCATAATTTATATATATATATATATATATATATATATATATATATATATATATATATATATATATATATATATATATATATATATATATATATATATATATATATATATATATATATATATATATATATAGAATAACCCACAAATATACTATCCTTTAAGTAAACGTTTCGATCAGAATCTTCATCAGTACTAAACTTACAATGACATTGGGCCTGCTTAAATTACCTACATAACAATGGGGTCACAATTGATATTACCTAAGGGGACCTACCTATTAACACCTCATGATAAATTAAGAATCCATTATATGGGGAGGGCCAAAGCTGTGAAGTAAGAAACAAAGAAGGATAATATAGAGCATATAAGGTGATGCAAAGAGTGCGAGAAGTGTGAAGAAAAGAAGAATAGATTCTGGATAGACGCAAAATTGACAAAAGAAGCAATTAACGCTAGGAAGGATCTGATTAACGCTCTGATCGAAACGTTTACTTACAGGATAGTATATTTGTGGGTTATTCTATTTATGTAATTTATATACGTTGTGGATACGGCTTAGGTTTAGTTTGTATATATATATATAAATGATGACTGATGTACCATATGTGCATTTTGCAACATGTTTGGGACACATTGTATGGGCATGTTACTATATATATATATATATATATATATATATATATATATATATATATATATATATATATATATATATATATATATATATATATATATATATATATATATATATATATATATATATATATATATATATATATATATATTATATATATATAAATCAGAAATGATGCGAAAAAACACAACAATTGATTTCAATTTGTAAGACATGTTTCGGATTTACTCAAATCCATGGTCAGTTACTGAAATTAACAATGAATACTAATAGAACATACGATGTAAAGTCAATCGAAGATCAAGTGAAAAAAACTATTCAAAAAAAGAAGAGAACAAGAACCGAGAAAGAAAAAAGAACCGAGAAAAAGAAGAGAACAAGAACTTCTTCAGCTTTACTTCTTTTTCATACAAAGTTGGGCTTATTCGCACTTTGGTGGATACAGCTTACAAAATCAACAACTCTCTTCTTTCTTTCAATAAGGATGTCAAAAAGTTGACACATATATATGAAAAGAATCAATTTCCTGAACATTTAATAAATAAAGTAGTTAGTACATATCTTGATAAAAATAATACTTCTGCATTATCTGATAACAATGACACATTCTATTTTAGGCTACCATATCTTCCCTTTTCCAATTTTGCTCAATGAAAACTCCGTGCATTGATCAAAACATATTGCAATAATTTAAAGATTAAACTAGTATTTTCTTCCTTTAAGATTAAAAACTTAGTCAGGGTAAAAGACTTTGTGCCTAGATCACTACGTTCTTGTGTTGTCTATAAATTTACTTGTGCGGAACGTAATTCCGTATATGTTGGTGAAACATCCCAACACATATCAACTTGTTTTCGTGAGCATCTTTTTTCAGATAAAAATTCTTATATTTTAACATCTCCAAAGTTCTGATGCCTGTAAAAATGCTTGTAATGAGACCTGTTTTAAAGTTATAGATTCAGCTAGAACAAACTATCAGCTGAAGACTAAAGAGGCTCTGCATATTATGTGGGAGGGACCCAGCCGTAATAAACAGGTTCAGCACTATAATTTCTCATTAGCTTTCTAACTCTTGTGTAACGGTTCTTGTTCTCTTCTTTTTTCGAATGGCTTTTTCACTTGATCTTCGATTGACTTTACATCGTATGTTCTATTAGTATTCACTGTTAATTTCAATAACTGACGATGGATTTGAGTAAATCCAAAACATGTCTTACAACGTGAAATCAATTGTTGTGTTTTTTCGCATCATTTCTGATTTACTTATTGTGATAAACTTTGGAAGAATATATATACATATATATATATATATATATATATATATATATATATATATATATATATATATATATATATATATATATATATATATATATATATATATATATATATATATATATATATATATATATATATATATATATATATATATATATATATATATATATATATATATATATATATATATATATATATATGTTTTATGGTGGTTCTTCAGGGATCCCTCAGGCAGAATTTTTCTGACATTTTACCGGAGGAGCGCATGAGGGATTCCTTATAGATGTGAGTGTTATCATTATAGATAAACTTAATGGGAATGGTAGGCAACGCGAAAGTTTCTGGCAATATAAGCTGGAAACTTTTGCGCCCCAGGGCCTTAATATTAAGCAGGTTGAGGAATAGGGTGTTTAGTTAGGTATTTCTGTGCTAGTATAGTTTTCTTGTTCTCTTGTCTTACACTCTGCTCTACCTACACCTCTTCTGGCTTTCACGATTTATGTTTATTCTGTGTCTTCAGCATTGTGCCTCAGTATAGCTATTTTGCTAGGTGCTACTCAACTTTTTTCTTTACGTTCCACTTTTACTTATTTCCTGTATCTGTATGGAGTTACAGGCGGCATCTCTCCATTCAAGCTCTGTCATGTCTTTGTACTTGCTCTCTGTCCTCAGGGGTAGAGCTCCTATTACTCTTTCTACTTCTATTCTTCTATTGTTCTCTTCTTCTAAGTGCAATTTTTATTCCTCCAGTTAGATGGTGTGAAGTCTGTTAATTATTTTTCTAAGGTATTGTTTCAATTTATGTGTTTCCTAAGTTGTATCTTCTTAATTTTGGTTATGTATATATGTGCGCTCTGTAAAGTAAAGGTACGAATTTTCTGATGAAGCTATATGCAAAATGTTAAACAGTTGTTTTTATTATAAAAGTCTATATAAATTTTTAAAAACTTTTGGGGGAAAGGCTATTGAATTATATATATATATATATATATATATATTTATATATATATATATTTTTATATATATATATATATATATATATATATATATATTTATATATATATATATATTTTTATATATATATATATATATATATATATATATATATATATATATATATATATATATATATATATATATATATATATATATATATATATATATATATATATGTATGTACTGATGAAGATATTTATCGAAACGTCTATAATTTAAGTAAAGTATATTTTTGACTCGCTATCTTATATATATATATATATATATATATATATATATATATATATATATATATATATATATATAATGCTCAGAAAAAGGATCAAATATGTATCAAAAAAGGAGAAATCCTGGTTACTCGCTAGCTACTGATTATATATATATATATATATATATATATATATATATATATATATATATATATATATATATATATATATATATATATATATATATATATATATATATATATATATATATATATATATATATATATATATATATATATATATTTATATGTATATATATATATATATATAAAGGAAAACATCTATACTTTTTCGTTGCTTCGGACCCAGCCATAGTACAGTGGGTCCTCCTATATCACTAAGCAGTGTTATCAGCCTCCAAAGTATAATCTCGTGGTGCTGTGCCTTTAGATAAAAGCATCTGCTATACTTTCCATTATGGATAGCCTCTTTATTTCTCAGAGAACTACTACCGCTCCCATTTACCACAGATTTTAACTCATAACTTCTGTACGAAAAAGTCGTAAATCCAAGGTAGAATATTTCAAAGCAAGAATGAATTGTAGCCTCTATATGTAGAAAAATGCGTTCGCAGCAGTACGTATCAACCAGCTGCAAACAAATCACAATATCATATAGTCATATTATAAAAAATACCTCAACTTTGATGAATCTTGAACCTGGCGATAGTACCTTCCTTATCAGCCATATTGCTTTTGATATCAACCTCATTCATGAATGAGCAAACCTCCCTTTGAATATCAATGCAAACTTCTATATACTTGAAAAATTCCATTGAAAAATTCATTGCAAAAAGTGCAACTATAAGTACTTCAATTTAGTACAATAGCAAACTGGCCAACAGAATAAGCAAGCAGAGCAATCGGAATATATAAAAATTCCCCAAGTACATTGCGATGTTTTATCTGTAGCAAATGTTAAAGAACTATTGTTTCTTTTTGCAGAAAATGCCCGAATTTTTCAGAGTGAAGTGCATTGCTCTCAAAAGGAGTGGGAGCTGCAGCTCGTCCCCTTCTCTCCGCTTCTTAGGGAGCATTCATTATGTATCGGGGGACCGTGGTTGAGAGAAATAGCTGGAATCTAACATTTGTTTTGCATGTTGGTACTGGGGTATGACATTAATGACAACTTTCAAGCTGGCATATGAACTAAAATTTCAGGAAACACTAGAAGTGGCAGGAAAAGAGGTATCTGTTGAACTTCCACAAATTACTGAGGCGTGGGCTAATTCTAACATGTGAATTCAATCTTATTTGCATAGCTCGGGAATCAAAATATTTTGAGTTCTCAGACTAGGGTTTCAAATGATCTGTGCATGTGTCACTGGGGACAAAATGTTTAAAGATATTTTTTCATTTGCCTCCATCCCCCCTCCTTGATACTTAATGAATACTCCACTACAGCCATGACACTGGCAGTCTCTCAATGAGTGCTCTTAATATTTTTTCCTCATCCTATGGGCCCATGCTAAGGCTGGTTTCAACCAGTGGCATGCCATAACCATTTTGAGTGGGGTTGGGAAATGTACAAACGTGAATTTACCAATGGAAAAGCAGGCTTTCCTAATCAACATGACATGTCTCTTGCAGTTATTTTCCCCCTAAATTTAATTGTTTTTCACTAAGATTTTCCCATCGCGGAGAATTGTGACTCTTGTATCATACTAACTGCAAACGATTTTACTAACTGGATCACCTTAAAGTAGGACGTCTTTTACTTAAACCATTTTTAATGGATCAGTTTGGAAATACGAAAATTTTTGCAAGGTACAATTGAAGAAATATTTTGATGACAAAAATAAAATTTGCAAATTATTTGTTGCCATAGAAAATAACAGGGTTTCAAAAAGTAAATTTCTATGGGACCAGGACCAGTAGGAGGACCAGTAGCGGAACAGAATGGCTGGAGCATAGTATTAGGAAATTCTATTTGGGGGTCTTTCAAACTTGAACTTCTGTCCCAAATCTAGACAAAATGGCAAAAAAATGACTGCATAGTCAACTATTGTGACTGATATCAATAAGGAGAGAAGAAGTAGAAAGTGGGAGCCTGTGAAGTGGGAGTATCGGCTTATTAAATGCACCATTGCATTACTAAACGCAAAACACCCGTCCTTTGAAAACTTTTGGGGAACTTTTGGGGCTTGAAAGGCTTCTCGGCCCGTAGAAGTTGTTCTAACCCCAACCTTTGACGGTTGCGCCACTGAGGAGGGCCCAACATACTTGGGTCCGATGGGGGAGAAACCTTTTAATATTAAAACAAAATCTAAGGTGATGAAATTGAAACTACAAGCGACCGGTATGTAGAAACAGGAGGGGTCCAAAATAAGCTAAATTTGGAAGTTTTCTGGGATTACAATATAATTTTAATGGGATTTCAAGTAGAAAAGGCAGAGCACAAAAAGCAATTACCGATAGAGGAAGGAAATGAGAGATATAAAGAAGAAAATGGTTGATTTATCAGATATAAGCCAATGTGGTAACTTTTAGCGTAAGGACCAAGTGAAAATTTTCCTTAGATCCGCCCCTGAATAATCTACATGCTCCAGTACTGAACTTTCATAACTTGTGTAACAGTTGAATACTACGTTTTTACATGTTTCTTATAAACCACTTTCATATAAAAAAAACTTGCATACCTGTGTAGGTTTGGGGAGAACTACCTGGCAGACTTTTCCCCAAACCCCAGCATTTGTTCCAGCCCCATTTATCAATGTGGAGGATAGTTTCAGTGAAGTTGCGCTTCCTTCCAAAGATGTTTTTCATTTAATTTGAGATCATCCAGGCAGTTATTTAATAATCGCTTACACTATAACTATATACTAACTATGATTTTCTTTACCTCATCTTTTATTGAAACTTTACTATTAGTCTGTCTTCCTAAATTGTTCCTCATAATTTCCATGTCTTCTATTTTCCAAACTTTTAATCATTAAGATTTCAGAACATTTTCCAGCCCTTTTTATTCCCACCCAACCCCTCCGAAAATTCATTACTCAAGATTAGAACTAAGGTATCAACAAAACAGTAATGTTGTGGTACATAGTTGTTGTCCCCACTTCATTCCACACCTATCACACAAAAGCCGGGCCTTTGGCGTGAAGAGGCTGTCACTAACCAGTTGTTGGCGCAATTTGGCGTATTTTCCTAATAGTCTTGTCAGATGGCGCATTTCCCCAATTGTTTTCACAAAGATTTGGAGCGATTTTTTCACATCATGAAGATCTAGAGTAGATCTTTGAAGTAGAAAGATTATGGAATTTTGTGTGGGTTGTCAAAATTTCATCCTTATAATATAGCAAGGCGATTGTACTTTTTAGTCTGCAGCCTCCACGTGCCTGGGAGAATACAGTATACGAAAATATAAATAGTGCTTGTTCGTTTGACAGCTGCTTTATCCTCGTGCATAGTGATTGTCTTACCGTGCATACAATAATACAATTGATGTTATAAGCTGTGTAATAGGACTTTTACATGGAATAAATATATACAATCGCCGCAATGAGAATGAGGTGAGTAGGATCGAACGCTAGATTGATCGTACCAAGTAAGCAGATCCAATTTCAAAGTATTGGCGTAAATTCTCCATGCAAGACTTCTTCACGGTAGTATCTGTTGATATCACTGATATCACTGCAAAGGATATTGGTGCAGGGAGGTAACAAGTACTTCCGGGGAAGGTCGCAAAAGGGAGACTTCGGTGGGCAGAGTTCCTGATAAGCAAATGGAGTTGTCAAATTTGTAATATGAATTGTTGCTATTGACATAAGTATGTCCTCCACGCGTGGTTGGCAGGTTAGGCTATGTTGAGACCTGATAACAGGTGGGCTGTATTAGTGCGATACACTTGATTGAACGTCAACTGAACTACCCATAGAAAACCATACAGTGAATAGGCAACGTGCAACAAGCATGGAAAAAACAAAGGCTATTTTGATGTCCACATGTTTTACAAGCCATCCATTCCTTTGTTCTTTGTTTAATATAAGACATTTTATTGGTTAGATCCATCAGGAAACATACGTCTCGATAACGACACAAAAACCGGTCTTATGATTGGTTTTTGTAGTAACAAAAGGAAGTCCTTAACAATCGGACTTATACATAAAAGTGAAGTACAACTACGGTTAGTATGTGTGTATGCAACATAGAAACCATTTGAAAGAAGATATCGAGCAGCACGGTTGAAGTGAAAGGCTGCAAGAACATTTGTGGAAGAGAGACTAATAGAGAAAGTATGGAAACAGAGCTACGCATTGCAGTGGAATTTCTGTTATCTTTCGTAGTAAACAAATTCAAAATAGAAAACACGGAAGGGTTTGTTCAAAGTCTTATAAGCTTACTGGCAAAGAAATTTGAAGGTCATTGGTACCCCCAGCACCCAAATAAAGGAAGTGCCTATCGTTGCATATCGCTGTGTGATCAGCTAGATGGAGTTTTGATAAAGGCTGCCAAGGAAAGTGGCCTAGAAACTTCTTTACTTGAGGATAGTTTGCCCAAACGATTGGACCTTTGGATAGATCCACAAGAAGTGTCTTACAGAATTGGTAACTACTTTTCACCTTTTCACTAGGTTAACCTTCTCACTCTTGGAAGTTACCACATACTTTTAATTTATACTTTCTTATAGATGAACTATTTTTGCTAATATATTTTCCTTGTGCCTGAGCCATGAGTACACGTTGTCTAAGGATGTTAAAACGTCATCAGTCATATAGGTCTTATATGACAGGATTTTCAGCCAAGAACAATCACCAGGCTCGTACATATTTCCTGTTCAACAGCCACGTTGCTAGCTGATGAGTTTCCACAGATTACGTCAAGTAACCGTGCTTCCGTTTTTATCTTTTGTTATCTGATAACATAACTATACACGAAACAGAGACATTAAAGCGAAAGAGGAATTGTGAATGTAAGACAAAGTCCGAAGGCCACGTACCTAAACAACACGTTCATGCCAACAGGACATATAATTGTTGATGAGGTCCTTACTTTTCACCAATTAAAATTGCCCATTGAACCTCCATCACTTTAAAGACAACTAAAAGTCAGAATTTCCTTGAAGTTACACCCATATGAGTCTGGTAGACTCATATTTGCCTTTGAGCATATAAAGAATATTGCTCGTCTAGAAGTAGCAATAAACCAACCGTTTCCGTACAACCCTGTCTGCCTGCTCTTCAAACGGGACCAAAAAGTACTTCTTCAAACATTGGCTAATTGCTTTGTTTTTCTTAAACCTTTGGATTATATGCTCTTTGGCGACTTTATAAGGTTGTACTCTTTGGTGCCTAATTGCCATCCCCCCAGCTAATTGGTTTTTGGAATTTTTTCTAATCCCCCGCTCTTATTAGGACCCACGCTGAGTGAAATTAACTTTTGACGACTGTGTAACGTAGTTGAAACAAGAATAATTCCTTTTAGCAAGAACCTTTTTTGTCAATGTTCTTAACTGACTGTTTCGGATTTAAGCTAAACAGACTGCTACATTAGGTTATGTTGTCATAGCAAAATAATTGTCCTGCTGATATTGGTTCAAACTGATTTCTCAATATTTTTTATTTGTTGCAACGAAATATTGAAGTCATAATTATTATGGAACCTCGCTGCTTAATGAAGGAAACGAACCAGCATGGAACAATTTTCTAAATTCATGTATCACGTGATTGCATAGATCCAGTTCCCCCGCTAATTGACTTTTCTAGAAAATTCCAACCCTCGGCAATTAGGTACCAAAGAGTACATAAAACTGCTCTGAACTATACCATGCACCTACTTCACATAATGAGGTAAATGTGTTATATCCGAAGGTGGTGGAGGCAGGAGACAGGAGGCAGGAGGCAAGAGGCAGGGAGGGCTGTAGCCCCCGTTTGGGAGAAATCAACATTCTAATTGATTCTGATTGAACAACAAGTTTTCTCGAAATTAAGTATAGCTCAATACGGCTGGAAAACAACCTATTCAGGCAACAGATCAATGGTTCGGGCAGACAATTTGTAGCTTACCAAAATTTAAAGAAGAACATACCAAGTTTGTTTTATCAAAGTAAATGTTAATTGATTAAGTTTTCAACCATAAGTGTTAAGATCATATTTTAAAGTTATACTTCGGCTCAAACTTCTTGAAGCAAGCAGTGTATTGCTAGCCTAGTTTTCTCTCAGATCGGTGCAGCCAACAACAGGGTCCTTTACTTTACGGAGGGAGACGCAGGGAGCTTTACCCCTTTCCAAACTCTTTGAATTACAGTACAGATGTCTAGCCCATCCCTTCCCATCATAAATTATCGCTTTCATATTTTGTCAATAGATAGCCATGTCTGTCACAGATTAACTGTTATCTAAAAACGCTCATTATGTATGTTTTAGGCTGCCTTGAAGTTTAGAGCTGCTGTTCCTTGTCTTTATATTAATCATGTTTCCCCTGAGTTTTTCGTAATTTCATCTTCCTCCCATTAAGGAAAAGCCATTCCAAAAGTTGACTGAGGAGTATTTGACCGTCTACACTGAACATCAATATATTTATATGGGTGTCAGGCCTCAGCAAACGATATGGTACTTTCAGAACAAAAGTCGGTTCAACGACGAGTTAATTTTCCAGTCACTTTGGCCAACACAGGCGTCGGTGTTGTGATTGATACAGTGCCACTAGTAAAACATGATCAAACTGGTACTATGGAGGGAAGGTTTAATCTGCTACGTAGTTGAACTCATTATGAAACAAGAGAGTACCATTTTTATGTCACCTATGAAACTGCTGATACGGCGCTTAATTGCAACTTAACTGCATGATAATAACAAATTTGACAAACATGACCGAAGTTTTAGCAGAAATGAAAAATCAAGTAAATATGGATATAAATCAATGTTTGTAATTGCTTTATATTATGATATATCCTTCATTGTTGAAAGTTTGAACAATAGTTAAAATTTTTGGCTGTCCTATCAATCGATGATTTTCTATCGACTTCGTCCTCTAAAATATTAATGGATGAATATTGAAGGGAGGGCCCAGAAAAAGAATAGAAGAGCTGTTTTGTATTGAAATACCTCTGTCACTTTAGATTACCTGTTTTATCCTGCTGTTCATTTCCTTCACTCAGAATGACTTTGAATCATCAAATGGCTAAAACTTATTGCTTCTTGTTCTATGTTCGTTGCCAGGACAATACGGATCTGTTACTCAAATCTACAAGAAGGGTGATTGTGCTGTTAACCTTTCTTCTGAGTATGCAATGGCCGTCCTGAAGAAGGACCAACTGCACAGTTCTGAGTCACAAAGAAAGGAACCAACCAGCGAACAAAGTGATACCAGGAAAGAAGTACGAGACGATAACAACATTAATAGCAAAGTGAAGTGCAATCAAATTGGAAAAGGAAAGGAGTGGAATCGGCTATCACCAACTGCAAAATCATTTGTTTCAAGACGTTCTCCGCCTACCCTTCCTCCTCTTCAACAAAATATAACATCAAGCCTTGCATATCCACCCAAACCAGTCGGCAATGTCGATTATATGCGAAAGGTATTTTGGCATCCTGTACCTGTCTACCCTACTCGCATTCAAGCACACAATTATATGGTTGCTCAAGAAATAGCCAGATTTGAAGCACACATGAAAGCGCAGAGAATAGCGTTGCACACACATTATTATAAATCGCCATTTCAGTACGTGAGACAACTGCCAGGACAGTATCCAATTGGTCCGGCTAGAACTGTGAACTCAAATAGCAACAGTCTCCGGGTTCAGGTTGTTGCATAATATCATTTAACCATTTAGCAGAAATGGCAGTTAAACTGTAAATAAAGGGTAGGAAGTTGAAGTTATAATTAGCAGTATTGTCCTCATTTTGTATCATTGCAAATAGTACGCTCATCATGATTGAAATATGATAACATATATTTAATTCATATTGTGATAAATTTTGTTGGTAAATTGAAAATAATGTTAGGTTTGATAATGGTAATAATCCAATAAATTCAAGTGAATTAGCTCAATCTTCAGCAAATGACTTTGATCAATAGAGTATTATGGCTGTTTGAAGGATCCACTGTACTCAGGCTTTAATGATTATCTTGTTTATTAAGCGTTTCAATGCTACATACAGTGCATGTTTTCAATCGATTTTGCAACTCACTCCTACGGAGTGCATTTTAGCTGACCCTACAACTATTGTTTCGAGCCTGGAAAGCACTTCATTTGTAAATGATTTCAGTTTTTTGCTTATTTATAAATTCTGGCATTTGCAATGAGAACTATTCGAAGATTCTCGTTAGAGGCGGGAAAGCTATTGTTTCCTTAGTAAACTATCCTTAATTTTTACCAAAGAGCACATGGCTATTTGAATGGTTATTCCGGTAGCTCCTTTTCCTAACAAATTATATCAACTCTCAAATTTCCCTAGGTGCTTCAGATGTTCAATCTGGCCAAATGTTTAACAGCGTAAACGATATTATCCCCCTAATCTAAAGTAACCTACAGAATTGCTCATAGCGAACTGATTGAAGTAAAAATAACTAAATCCAGATAAGATGTATACATGTTTAATCATTGTCTGATTTGATTACGACAATGAGCAAATTCACGAGGCATCATTTTGCAATGCAAATATATGCAACTCTAGTTGATCTAAAGGACAATTTAATCAGCTAGTGTATTTTAACCGTTTTGTGTATAGACTATCTGCAGTTATTATATTGTTTTGTTGATTCATTTTCATAATGTTTTACTGTTTAAATAGAATTTCTTAACTATTGAGCAAATACTTTGTATACAATTTTATAATTGTTTTACATTCGTAGGTTTTTTGTTGATGATTTTATTGCATTAAAGTCGATAAATTTAATGACATCTGGTTGTTATTTCATAATTTATTAACTCACTACTCATTCCAAGTGTTTATGTTCAGTGTAAATCATTGTAGTTCAAGTCTATCATAATTTTAAAAGTAAGGACTCACCGGAAAAAAACAGCTTTTAATAAACGCTTTTAGATTGCAAAAGGGTGGCGAAAGGCTGCACCATTTGATGAAAAGGAAGATGGTTGTCGCTTAATAGTGACGCCCTTTTACAAAAAATGGTCCTTAGTACTTGTGCACTTTACAAGTCTTTGGTACTTGTGCACTTTTACTCCACTGGAACTCAGTTACAATACTATAAAATCCAACTTCTTTGTTTACACCACTGGCTGAGGTGAGGATTTGGGTGACTCCCAGACTAGTATAAAATATCTTGAAAATTACCCTGGGTGAAGCCTCCGCCCTCCACTCTTCATGTATGGCATAATATGTGCTATAAAATTGCATTGTTTTTCAATCATCAGTCATGGCATAACTGGAGAGTGGAGGCTTCAGCCAGAACAATTTTCAGGATATTTTATGCTCTCAAAATGACATTTCTTCACGAGAAAAATCAACAAATAAAACAAGAAATTAAATTGCAAGCTCTCGCGGGCTAGATTTTCATGAAGTACATAACATGTCAAAATTCATCTCTGTTATCTAAGTCTTTTTTCAAGCGAGAGATAAGCAAAGTCACACCCTCTGTTTTCACTAAGGGACGTTGAGGAGAATCAAATTCCTAAAAGCAGAAAAATGACTAAAAATTAACAATCCATGGTATTGTTAGAGTACAAGTTTTAGTGTTATCAATTAGTCACGTCTTGTTGAGTATCGTTAGTCCTTTGTTTTATTGGCTCCGTCTTTTGTTGTTTCGCCATCGGCATATTGTGTTATTGCACCATTCATCTCCACAGTTGCTGTCATCATCTCTTTGTTTTGAGTGTTCCTAGTTGTTATCGTGTCAATGTCATATTGGTGTGTTGTACTTGGGATATCCGTTTTGTACTTGTAACCCCATTCGTGATATAGTTGCAGTTATGTACAGTCGTGTTGGAAAAGCCGTTTTAAGTTAAGTCTCGTTTCGAAGTTGTCAATTATTAGTGTATCTTTAGAGTGTTGTTATGGGAATACACCGTTTATTATACTTGTGTTAAATAAATCGTTTTACATTGGTACCCCGTTGGAGGAACTCCTACCTTCAGAGACAAGATGATTTCAGTGGAGGATGTTAAAGACCTTATCATATCAGTTGTTGCTGCCATGGTTGACAAAGTTAGAATGGCTGAAGAGAGAACCAAATATCCGTTTGCGAATCGTACCAACATCTATAGGTGTGAAGATGGCCGGCCCATATGCTACTGTTGCCTGAGGGTCGGCCATGTTGCCAAGTACTGCTGGGAAAGGAGATATTCTTGCTGTCATGTCTCTCCTATGGACCTATCCCCGCCACAAAGATCTATTCCAGTAGCGTCCATTGAGGTTGAATCTATCAGTCGGGATATCGGTGAACTTGTACAAAAGCTAAAGGACATAACCACGGAACTAGACAAGAGAGAAATAAACTTTGGAACGGAACCGAATCTACAGACTCGGGTTGTTGTGGAAAATGGTGAGGGAGGAGACATTGAAGATAAGAACAGAGAATCGTTGGTCGTACCGTCAGAGGAAATTCAGCAAAAACAGAACTTGTATACTTATGCCGAGTGTTTAAATCCTCGCTTATACCAAGCCTCAGACAATGTTTCAAGAATTAGTGACAATTATGGCATAACGTAGTTTGATTGCTTTAAATGTTTTTATGTTGTAGCACGTCTTGTCTATTCTCTGTTTCATTTATTATTTAGTTTTTTTTCACTACTCTCTGTAACAATTCAAGCCAGGAGGCTTGTTTTTGAAGGAGGGAGTGATGTTAGAGTACAAGTTTTAGTGTTATCAATTAGTCACGTCTTGTTGAGTATCGTTAGTCCTTTGTTTTATTGGCTCCGTCTTTTGTTGTTTCGCCATCGGCATATTGTGTTATTGCACCATTCATCTCCACAGTTGCTGTCATCATCTCTTTGTTTTGAGTGTTCCTAGTTGTTATCGTGTCAATGTCATATTGGTGTGTTGTACTTGGGATATCCGTTTTGTACTTGTAACCCCATTCGTGATATAGTTGCAGTTATGTACAGTCGTGTTGGAAAAGCCGTTTTAAGTTAAGTCTCGTTTCGAAGTTGTCAATTATTAGTGTATCTTTAGAGTGTTGTTATGGGAATACACCGTTTATTATACTTGTGTTAAATAAATCGTTTTACAGTATGCATGCTTTATCTACGTGCTATGATGAAAAGTCATTTATGGCAATCTGCTTGCAAGCAAGCTGAATCTGATGGGTGCGAAAATGATGCACAAATTGTTAGGATGCACCATTGATTGACAGGAGCACTAGGGGGCCATTCACAAAGGACGTCCGAGCAAAAGGGGGGGAGGGGGGTCTGGTGAAATAGGACAAACTCGGACATAGGGGGAGGGGGTATTTGCGCACTGCGGACGTCCAGGTGTTCAGAATGTTGCAACAAGACATTTATACTACATTCCTATTTTGGATTGATCCTATCATCCAAGTACATGTTATTGCATAGGCGATTTATTGAGTCCTGGATAGCCAAACTTCATGCCAAGCGATGGCCAATGATTTATGAAGCAGTCATTCACAGAGACTGACGTCCTAGACGACGAGTGAAGTATCGCACGACTTGTTCCGATCTTTGCATGTTCTGTTTAGCTAGACATTGCCATATGACAAAAATTTATATGTTTACATATATATATATATATATATATATATATATATATATATATATATATATATATATATATATATATATATATATATATATATATATATATATATATATATATATATATATATATATATATATATATATATACACACACATACATTTAAATGGTGTGTGGCATGAAATAGATGGACGTCCAAGGGGGGAGGGGGGGTCGTTGGAAACGGACAATGTCGGACAATAGGGGGGAGGGGGGTCTAAAAATTCAACTTTTTAACGGACGTCCTTTGTGAATGACCCCTAGTCCAAATTTCAAAACAATAGAAAGGCCGTGCCCGCGTCAAAACTCTGTGCTTCACACTTGTTGACCAACAAGTAGAAATATTACATATATTTTTATCGTTACGTATCGGAGGTAGCCTAACTCGCAACAATTCTATAACAGTTTGTCACAAAAATGACGCATACCTCCACCCGTTCACTGTTAAATACGTTTTGAATAACCGATTTTACCTGTTCTTACATATTACTCTTCAAATCGGAGAGTAATAAATGTTCAATCAACAAAGTTGACTTCTTTTAATGAACGCGCCATGGGGATAAATATCGTGAGTTCAATGGAGAAATGCAGTATTCTTTCATTTTTTTGGCGCATAACATCTTGAATAACGAAATATGCGATTCTTTACAAAGCTACTTCATAAGATATGCACACATCAAGGCTACAAGAAGAAATAAACATATAACTTACCATGGATCAAAACTAAATTTGGGCAAAAAGGAAGTCATTGCACCGGAAAGGTTATACAACAAACTGCCCATAGATGTACACTACTTCCAAGTAAAATGAGTCTTTCAGGGAGAAACAAGATTTAGTTTTAAGGATAAACTAGGCTAGTGCATTTAACATAGCATTTGAAAGAACTATTTATTATCAAAATATAACTTATGCTATAATGTTTTCTTTCTTTTCAGCGAGAAACGCTAAAAAAGAAAGAAAACGTTATAGCATAAGTTATAATGTTTTCTTTCTTTCTTATTCTATTAAAACATTTGTATTCATATAGCCATTCAAGTCTTAGTAGTTTTCCAAAGTCAAATTGAATGACTGGCCATCCTACTTTAAATGGAATCGCTTAATTCACGACTTCATTTGTTGCCGCCATGTCTTCCTTGTTACTGAATGCCATTGCGTATGCTTGACCTGGCTCAATTGAGATCAAAGTACTGAGCGCAATGCTCAGATGAGCGTACACTGTGAGCAAAATGACTTGCGAGGCAAACATTATCAAAACTATTTGATTTCTGACTTTTTGACTCGCGAAGCAAAAATCTAGCAAAAATCGCCGTGCAATGTGAATATTTTGCTGAACAAAGTGGTACAACAGGCACTTTGTTCACCAATCATTTCGCCCTGTTTGCCTAGCACAATGACATTGCTGATGGCTTGCTAGAATCCTATATATAGGATATCGGCGGAAGTTGCAATTTTTCCTGAAAGGCCGCATCATATTGCAAAAACTCCATAGAATTTGCCCATAGAAAGCAAGCCTGACGGCCGAAGTTATTTGCCTCTTGGGGGGGGGGGGGGGTGATGCCCTTCACCTTTCCTATCGAGGTGTAAAGTGAACTGGATACGGATTCAACTGTAATGAATAGAACCAGATTCCTAAGCCTGGATGTTTTCCAGGGACAAAAATATTCGACATAGACCAGTTTCTTAAAGATTTTGTTATAGTACAAGCTCACTTGCTTGGCCTTCTAAATGTAGGTCCATTATAAAGTGGATCATTATAGAAAGTAAGTAAAGCTATTTTAATTCAAATCTATTCAGGAAAATTCTCTACATATGCCAATCCAGATAGGACAAATCACATACAACTCCCAAAGAATCTTAATGTGATTAACACGTCCTATTCGTAAAGAATAGCCTTCCACATTGTGTCCGGTTGTCAAAGTAGTGTGGTGAAGAACTGTGGATGGTTTTTATACTTGCCATTATGGACATGGATTTAGACCTTCGCAGGGGGCATCTATATAAAACGGGTGGAGTCAAGTTATCCTTATAAGAGTTGCTCAATCCTTTTTAGCCAGTACGAAGTCGGCGAACGAGGGACGTGAGGGAAGGTCGTAAGTAGAGCCAAACTGTTCATTGCATGCGTAATAGCCGTATGTACATAGTATATACGAAAGCAGAGGGATACATATATTTATCAAAATCACCTGAAGAGATCGCTTAGAATCAAGATGCAGGCAATTAAATGTGTCGTTGTCGGTGATGGGTAAGTAGGCCTAAATTTCCGACTTCCGTATATTTTGTCATCTTGCAGCATTTTCTTCCATATTTTCGTAGTATAACAAAGAGTATAAAGTTCACTCACGTAATTTTTCTACTGAGCTATATTAAGATGTAATATCGTACAGAAGTGCTTTATATATTGGTGTATAATACAATTCAGTGGTTTTTGGAGAGGAACAACGTACTCTTGGTAGTCAAACACTCATGACAGTTACCTTATGACTTCGAAATTTCATCAGTTTTCTAGCACAGTGATTATTCACTACAGTATGGCACAGAATGTAGTATACTTTTTGAAAGAATGAGCATGCTTATTTTCTTGAATTCTACATTTTCTAGTGCTGTTGGTAAAACTTGTTTACTCATCAGTTACACAACAAATGCCTTTCCTGGAGAATATATTCCTACCGTGTAAGTGTAAATCTTTATGTCTCATATTGTATAAGTAGTTTTTTCACTTTGTTTTGTGTTTTGCTTTATATATATATATATATATATATATATATATATATGTATATATATATATATATATATATATATATATATATATATATATATATATATATATATATATATATATATATATATATATATATATATATATATATATATATATATATGTATATATACATGTGCATTTTGTATAGAATTAGATTAAGAGATGTAGCCCAAACATTCTTCACATACTGTAGAATAAAAAGCTCTTCAGGTAGGCGGACTAAATGTCACAGATTAAGAATTACATTTTGCACTGAATGTCTTAATTCATAACTCTTTCTATATGATGCTCTTGCATACCTTTTTCTCTTCATAGTTTGCAATTACTTGGCATGTAATAGATGTTACCTAACACATGCTCTGGTGTTTTGCAGGTTTGATAATTACTCAGCTAATGTTATGGTAGATGGAAAACCTATAAATTTGGGTCTCTGGGATACAGCAGGTAATTGCTCTTTTAAGGATGAATGCTGTTATTATTGGTCAGATTTGTTTGGCACATCCTATGGAATGTTTATGCTTTGTTGTAAAATAGCTATTTTGTATATATATATATATATATATATATATATATATATATATATATATATATATATATATATATATATATATATATATATATATATATATATATATATATATATATATATATATATATAATTCAATAGCCTTTCCACTAAAAGTTTTAACATTTTCTGATGAAGCTATACGCGAAACGTTAAACAGTTGTTTTATGTTTTATTATGAGAGTCTATATATATATATATATATATATATATATATATATATATATATATATATATATATATATATATATATATATATATATATATATATATATATATATATATATATATATATATATATATATATATATATATATATATATATATATATATATATATATATATATATATATATATATATATATATATATATATATATATATATATATATATATATATATATATATATACACACACACACATTCCTGCATGCATATATTTTTACTCTCTCTTCATTTTACAATGACAGTTTGTTTAACATGTTCACAAATGTTGTATTTTCCTGGATTTTTAGGTCAGGAAGACTATGATAGGCTGAGGCCTTTGTCATACCCACAAACGGTAAACTTTTTAGTTTCGTTGTGTCATATATATATATATATATATATATATATATATATATATATATATATATATATATATATATATATATATATATATATATATATATATATATATATATATGAAATATAGCAGAAATACACTTGGGAAAAATGAAAAATGACAAATGATTTCACTATGTGAAACATGTTTCAATTGGTTTGACAATCATCTTGAGTTCCAGATTAAGTATATTGCATAGTTCAAAAGATGTAAAGACAAATGATTACTCTTACAGCAAAAACTATTCCGTTGGAATAGAATGTCCCAGGTGCTTAGGATAAGGGCAATAATATAATGCCAATGGGTGTCAAGTGTTTAGAGTGCAGGCTGTGGTATATTAGCAAAGAGAATTACCTGGGGATATGGGACAATTAGAATAGGTAATTCCCACTTGTTATTATATTACAGCCCTCAATCTAAGCATGTGGCACATTCTATTTCAATTTAAGGCACGACAGTCAATGTCTAGCTCCTTAGGCATATCAGGCATTCACTGGCGTGGATATGAGATAACCAGAATATAAGAGGAAATCTGACTATTAAAGGATGATAGTGCTGCAGTGAATCTGATTATTTGTAGTTAAACAGTTATGGTATATATATACATTGCAGTTGTTGATTTATTTAGGGATGTTACTTGTTGACTGAAATGTACTTCCTCTAACATATCTGAGAATATTTATATAACTACTGGTGTTTAGAGGGAATTCTACAACTCTATATGTAAGCTCATTGTTAGCTTATTTAAATGAAAGAAACAGTTTTGTTCTTAAATGAAAGAAACAGTTTTGTTCTTTGGTGTTTAAGTATTTGAGTTGTAATGAGAAATTTTTCTTTTTAAGGATGTTTTTCTCATTTGCTTTTCACTAACAAGTCCAGCTTCTTATGAAAATGTTAGAGCAAAAGTAAGTTCATTATTGCAATATTGGTTTAACTATTATGTATATATACATATATAGACTTCATGGAAAAAAACTTCAACATTTTGAAACATTTTGACTTGCGTTTTCATCAGTAATAACTTTCCAACAACATAGAGCACAATTAAAATTATTTTTGCCGGAAAGTTAGTACTGATGAGGATGTAAGTCAAAATGTTTTATAAAGTTGAAGGCTTGAAGGCTTTTTTCTTGAAGTCTATATAGTCTTTAAAAAATTTCTTAGAGATTGCAGCTGTGGAGTATATACATATACATACATATACATACATATAGATATAGATTTATGCATACATCTGTTTGTGTGTATGTGTGTGTGTATTTATATATATACAAATGATTCTAAGCTGCATCCACTAAGTATATAAATTGCATAGAAAGAATCAACCAAAAATACACCTGTCTGTAAGTAAATGTTTTGATTTAACTCTTCATCAGTACTAAACTTACAATGACATTGGGCCTGCTTAAATTACCTACATAACAATGGGGGTCACAATGGATATTACCTAAGTGGGACCTACCTATTAACACCTCATGATATATTAGGAAACCATGATAGGGGAAAGGCTGAAACTGTAAAGTAAGAAACATAGGAGGATAATAGAGAGCATATAAGGTGATGCAAGGAATATGAGAAGTGTGAAGAAAAGAAGAATAGATGCTGAATAGATGCTAAATGGACAAAAGAAGCAAGTATTGTTGGTAAAGCTCATAGGGGATTGCTAATGATCCACATATCTGACATTAAGCCCCTCAGGCATTAAGCTCTGTAGTCTAAAATGCCAGAATCCCTCCTTGTGTCTAGAAACTCCAAACACCCTTTAATTTGAAAACTAACATCATCTAAAAATTCATACAGTTGGCTTCTGTAAATTTTACAAATAGCTTTGGACAGAGCTTAGGACTATGCACATATCACATAGGACTTCCTACTTTATGAGAAATCATCTACCCCTTATTTTGTCAACCTTTATGCACACTTCTATATGGTTTATGATTTGTGCCCCTTGATAAAGTGGTACTCACCATGCTGGTTGTACATTTCAAAATACCTTTACATAGTATGCTAGATGTTTGATTTTTCATTTCCTAATTTTATGTTTCATTTACTGTAGAATTTGATGATATAATTTGTTAATCATTGCTTTACAGTGGTACCCAGAAGTCAGTCATCATTGTCCACAAACTCCTATAATCCTAGTTGGTACCAAGTTAGATTTGAGAGATGACAAGGAAACAGCTGAGAAATTAAAGGAGAAAAAACTACAGCCAGTGACAACATCAGTAGGTATTCAGATGGCAAAAGAAATTGGAGCTGTGAAATATTTGGAATGTTCTGCACTCACACAAAAAGGTTTGAAACAGGTTTTTGATGAAGCAATTAGGGCTGTCCTTTGCCCAAAGAAAGTTGTTAAGAAAAAGAAAACCTGTTCAGTCTTGTAGCCTTATTGTGGAAATGAATTGGGATTTGTTTTAACAACCTCAACAGAAAATTGTAAACCAAGAAACAGAGTTGATGACTGACTTTTACATGGACAGTATGATATATTTGTATTATATTACTCATCACTATTTTCTTTTCATATTATCTACTAAACAGTTTTCTCTAGCAAGGTTCCTTTGGTGCCTACCACTGCATGGTACACTTCATTGTTAATGCAACAAGATAGCTGTCGCTTGGTCAGTTACCTCTATGAGACCTCTGTTTTACCCTTCATTTAGTCAAAATCATTTTGCATCCCTTGCTGACACTCCCTTGAGGAGAAATTTGATATGAGGACCATGCTAGATCTGAGTACAAACAACTCATTTACCAAACAGCTGTTCTGTTGCATATGATAAAAATTTATATTGTGAACTATCTTAGAATTCCAGTTAAATCTTTCTCTATTACTGGTAATATTGTAGATGTTGATATATGAAACATTATTTTTCATTTGGCTTTGCATGTTATGATAGTTTAGTGATACTTGGTGCTATCTTATAATGTGCTGTGTATTGGCTCAGGTGTTACTGGCTGTCTGTTTTAAATAGGTGGCCTTATGGTAGCTCATGGATCCAGATATTTGCTGACAATGATCTAGTGAACAGAAGGAGTTAAACATTCATTATGGGTCTGCACGAATTATAGTCACAATAATGGCTATTTTTACCAAATTAGCAATCAGGGGGGATCAACTATTTAAAAATCCTGCTACCTCTTTTGTGTCACTTTTTTGAGAACTCTTCCTTATTAATCAACATACACCAAAGCTGTTGCTATAATTGTTATATTAAAGTCTTCATGACAATTAATATTATTGCAATTGCTGTTTGAGGTGGAAACCCCAGCCTCATAGTAAAAGATAGAGCATTGTTACTTTAAAGTTAATTTGACATGAACGAAATCTGATGTAATCAAGGTATTTGAAAGTGGAAAATCCATTTACAACCAGTCAGTTAAGACGTTTACACTCATACTTGAGTCATGATCAGTTTGTAAGGGAAGAGTCCCTACTTTTTGCACTTGTTCATACTGTGCTTTTCATGCTGTGATTAGGGCTCCTTTGCACATCTTTTCACATGATGCAGTTTTGATGGAAATTGTTTTTTCTACTCTATATACCTTATGAACTGGGGATGACTCAGGTTTGAGTCAAAACATTTGAATGGATTAATAGTAACACAATTTGCTGATGTGCAGCAACTGGACTACACTGTCTTACAAGATTTTTTCAATTCTGAAACTCTGTAACTTTCTTAGCAAGCGTGCTCTTAGTGTTTGTTTGTAATACTACAATATTACTAAGACAGACTGGCATTACATAGACACAACACTCAAATACATAGGCTACCACAAGGCAGCTATACAAATTGAGTAAGATCGATGATTTTCTTGTATGAATGTTGAAATTATAAAGATATATGACTTTTCAACTTTCCTAGGCCTCAAATATCCAACACGGTAATAGTCACTGTATAAGAACCTGACTTTTCAATTTAGCCTAAATGGGTTCGAATGTAAATGGTACTGAAAGTAAATCTGGGGTACCACGGGTCTTTGATTCTTTTATTTGAATGGAAATTTCACCTGAATATACTATATACAACATGAATGTCAGATATATAAGCTTGGATGAAAACGGTTAGATCAAATTGCTTTTAAATAGTTGATTATTCTAATCTACCATTTCCTGCCAGTACACTTTTACAACAACCCCACTGATAAGAACCTAGCACAAAATTTTAGCCTAAATAGGTTCTTATGTGCAGGAATTTTGAGATGAAAAGTCTATCCTGGCAGACTCTTAAAAACCCTGGTTCTTATGTGCGAGCTATTACTGTATTGAACTTTCTGATTTTTTTGAGCAGCTTAATGCTACTTTCTTATAAAACGTCTTTTGTGTCAACTTCCTTGGATGTGTTAGTTAATTCTGAAGAAGCAACGCGCTCTCTTGTCCTCTGCCCGGTCTTGGGCTATTATTGTGTTCTACTTCATACTACAACACTGCTTGACTGAAGACGTACATTCTAGGAGTTAAAGTTGTAAATGAAATAGAATGTTCAAAAAGAATGTTTGAAGAATGGGGGGGGGGGGTGTGTTCAACGAAGACCTTGTTGCAAGCTCTTGCATTTATCAGTATGACATTCGTTTTTGAGCCCGTGATACATGCTGACGAAAGCAGATTTTAATTTAAGCCCTGCTTACACTACGAAAACTAACCCGAGCTCAACCCGAAAATTTTGTGTACACGTATTGTTTTTATAAGAAACTAAGAAACTAAACTTATGTCCAATTTACCTTTGAAGTGAGTTTTTATTTCAAGTGCTCTGATTGCAAGTGCTCTGATTGCAAGTTAAGTAAGGCAAGGGTGGATGGATCCTTAGAATCCTTTCATTCTCGGTCACATACATCGACATATGTCAATAGTCGAGGAGAACAGCATGTTTTCTACGACATCTATATCGTCGACTATACAATGCTGATTTGTAGATATGGACGGCGGCAAGTAGCAGCGAATGATAAGATTATATTTTCTAGTGCTTCAGAGAAAAAACACGTATCGAGCCATAACTTGGAGCCTTGGCTCGGCGTTGCCCCCACCATTTCAGCGTTGGCATATTGCCTGCTTGTGCGGTTGTACATTTGAAATAGCAGAGCTAGTCAAAATATTTGAAGCTTAAAATATGAGAAAACTGCAAATAACGATAGCTCTCTTGGCACGGCAAATGCGCTAACACATTTTGGAGTTCATTCTATTTCAGCAAATCTTGTGAAATATTTTATAACGAAAGCATTCAGCGCGAAATGTAGGTAAAGAAAACTTGGGCTCAAAAGGTGGTTGGTTCCAACAAACCTATTGATGTTATGCATACTGTCAATGTCTTATCGTGTCTTTTTCTTCGGGTGGGGAGGGAGGCTGGAAACCAGTAATTTATCCAAAGAAACCCTGGCAAAATTTGAAATATACCGACAGAAATCCTCATTATATAGGAATCCCAAGAATAATATCTTGAAAAACAAGGAACAAGAGCATAGGCCCCTGACAAAGGTGGCCCACAAGTGCACATCGAAGCTAAATTCTTCACACCAAATTAAAATCCATCACACGAAATCCAAGTTCGTCACAAGAAATCCAAATTCTTCGCAAAAACTTAAATTCTTCACACGGAATTCAACTTCATTATTAAGGAGGTAGTACACCAAAGAATTTAGTGAGAAAAAGTTTTTACACATATTTTTTTCTTTGACTTGTTCTGTAGCAAATTTTATAGAGATTTTGAATATTGGTATGGTTTGCTGCTCTATATGAGGGATCTACACATAAATTGCAATTTTTGGTCAGTGGGTATGAAAGAATTCCCCTAGCAACCATTTTTTCAGTCTGTTCCCATGTTACTAGGGACCTATTTTTATGTGCTCACCCAGTAGTAAGGTTCAAATCTCCCGCGTTCGTTGTTCAGCCTCACTTTACAGATGAGGCTATGACCCTGTGCTCTGTTAGGCACTGATCAGTGCTGAGAAGGCATAAAGTAAGGAAACTGCCCAACTAAAACGCTTGAGTAGATTGACGTAGAGATTTTTTATTGGGTATGTACCGTACATCTTGCGGTTTCCTCTTTGGAAGATATCAATTTGCTAGAAGGACATTCAACTTTACTTTTGCCTGATATGGGGAGAATTTCAAAGCGAAAACAGAGAGGATTTATTGGGAAAAAGAAGTGGGAGGTAGATGGAGCCCATGGTAATATTGATGGCAGCCATTTTGAAACTGATGAAACTGGTGATACAATTACTGACATGCAAACAAGGACTGCCTCAGCAGAAAAGCTCGCAAATAGTGACTTTCAGAAGTTTGCTGCCCCTAACAGACCTGCTACAAGAGGCCTAAGAAGGCAACTTGGCATGCTTGATTCGGCACAACCACAAATAGAACCAGCAGCAGGTATAAAGTTACAAGATTTCACTCTTTTACAAGAATGCCTAAATGTTGCAGCTATCTGTGCATCATGTAAAAGTTCAAAGTCAAAATTAAGAATTTTCCAAAAAAATAATGAGAGGAATGGACTGGCAGAGACTTTGTTTATAAGGTGTGTAAAATGTGGCTTTAAATCAACTTTTTACACAAGTAATAAAATACCAGGAAAAAAGGGAAAATTTGAAGTAAACAGAAGATCTGCCTTGGCCTTTTCAAACAGACAGAAACTTGTTAACTTCTGTGCCAAAATGAACTTACCTCCTCCAATACACAAGAAACCATATCATGAGCATCAAAGAGAATGCGAAAAGATATTTGTAGAAGAAACTGAGAAGAAGATGTCTGAGGCAGCAACACGGCTAAAAAATGTTGTTAAGAATGAAGAGCCTGAGAAAGTTGTTTCGTGGTCTGATGGAGGAGACGTAACTTGTATATCAGTTACAGTAGATGGCACATGGCAAAAGAGAGGCCACACATCCAAAATAGGAGCTGTATTTTTACTCTCAGTTAGGACTGGAGAAGTTCTTGATTACCAAGTTCTTTCTCATGTCTGCTATGAATGCATGGCCCATAGGAATTATAAAAAAGATTCAGTTGAATATCAGAACTGGTGGGATAGTCATGCTCGAGTGTGCCAAATAAATCATACAGGTTCTTCAGGAGACATGGAAACCAAAGGAGCAATAACTATGTTTACCAGAAGTATTGAGAAGCATAGGTTACTCTACACAACATTTGTTGGAGATGGGGATAGCAGTTCTTTTGGCAATGTCTCAAGAGCAGTACATGAGCAGTTTGGAGATTCATACCCAATATCAAAGGAAGAATGTGTAGGACACGTCCAAAAGAGAATGGGAGCTGCCCTTACAGAGTTCAAGAGGAGAATGAAGGGAACAAAGTTGTCTGATGGCAAAGGGGTAGCTGGTGCTGGGAGGCTTACTAATCAGATGATCAAGAAACTTCAAAATTATTATGGTTTTGCCATAAGACAGAACAAAGGGAGCTTAGCAGGAATGAAAGAGGCAATTAATGCAATAAAACACCATATAATTGAAGAGCCTACCAAGTCACTTGCCTTTCAGCACAGGTTTTGTCCAAAAGCTAAGGACTCCTGGTGTTATTTTCAAAGGGATGAAGCATCAGAGACAAATTCAAATCACAATGCTGCTAGATTGCCTCATGCATTCATGCAAGAGTTGTCTCCAATTTTTGATAGGCTAAGTAATGAGGATTTACTGAAGAGATGCCTCCTTGGGCTCACACAAAATCAAAATGAAAGCCTAAATGGAACTCTGTGGACTCTTATTCCTAAGACATTATTTTTAGGGAAAAGACAGGTGACAATTGGTGTATGTGAAGCAATTAGTGTCTTCAATACTGGTGCTGCTGCTAAAGCTGTTTTCATGGAAAAGTTGGGGCTGCCTGTTGGAAGAAATATGCTTAGGGCATTGAGGAGAGAAGATAATAGGAGATTAAGAACTGCTGCACAGAAAGCGACCAAGAAATATAAGAGAAGACGGAAGCAAATTAAGTTTAAAAATAGAACAGCATTAAAGTCATCAAATCTTTCATACAAGGCTGGAAGTTTTGGAACAGATTCAGTACCAGAGAACACATGCAGATGCAAGAAAAAAAGTAAAAAGAAAGGAGCCAATGATATTGAACTTATTAAAATGAAAAAACAGCAAGAGCCAACTAACTGCAACAAAGAATCATTGAAGATAAAATTTGTGGGGGATGAAGATGTTACCACTATTCCCCCATTCAAAAGAAAAAAGCTGTAGCACTATGCTGCTAGTGAGTAGAGGAAAAAATTTAATTTTATTAGTTGACCTCTAGTCTGCATATACTTAGCAACTGTGTAGAATTGCAGTTCCCAATCTTTATCTGCATTTTTCTCTAAATGCACTTTTTGTTGCTTTAGAGTTTAAAAATGCTATTCAAAGCAAACTATAGGCCATATTGATGTGCAAAATTGACAGGAAGTACATTTTAGTTATTACTTTAATTTGTATTATCAATTTTTTGATATTGCTACTTTTCCTACTGTTGCTATGGAAACAAGGGTTTTGGGGGTTTTCCTCCACATTATCAGTAGATTAAAAAAATCCATAATACAAAGTAACAACCAGTCAAAGAGAAACAGTATGGAATTATATGTCACCTCATATGCTCTTTATTTTTTTTCTAATTAGCAATTTAATGGAACTAGCACCCTACATTATATCTGTGTTACCATGACAACTAGAACCCTTGTTAGCTGAAAACTATCATATTTGTATACTCAAATACCTTTTGTGTTTGTGTACCAAAAATCAAATGCGTACTACCAACATTGATGTACTTGTGTGTATTTTAAACATATAATAGAAGGAAAGCTTTTTTGGTGTACTACCACCTTAATTCAAATTAGTCACACGAAATTCAAATTTAGCACACGAAGTCCAAGTTCGCCACACGGAAATTCAAACTGGTCACATAAATTCAAATACGCCACACGAAATCGAAATTCATTTTGCCAAAAAGGGATGCGACCAACAGGTTACAAAGCCCCTGCCACAGGGTTCATACTCATCCTGTCTAATATTTTTCCTGACTTTTTTCTTGAAAATGAAGGTGTTTTTCTTGACTACCTATCAAAAAAACATTTTTCCTGGCTAACCAGAGTTATAAATGATGCGACTGGCCCATCTTTTAAAACTAAGCAATTGGATATATTTTCCCAATTTGGCCCCAGAACAGGAGACACTGGTCAACTACTTTCTAAGACAGGAACAAAAAACAAAAAAACTGCAATGTGCAGAGTTGTCTTTTGGACATCAAAGAATTCATTTCCATAGATGATCAAAATTTCCTGACTTTTCCTGACATCCTTCAAAAACACAGCTGTTTCCTTATTTTTCCTGACAATATGAATCATGTGACATAGAAGTCAGCATATGGAATCTAAAGCAAATATGATTGTGGATATAGGGTGAAAATGTCCTTATGCAAGATCAGATGTGCAGTAGTAGTTACATACCGTAAATTCTCTATTAAGCCCACCGGGGGGCTTATTGATTTCAAGCACTCTATAGGGGGGCTTAATGGAGAGGGAGGGCTTATAAGAGAGGGGGGCTAAATAAATTTTTTGAAAATTTTTGGTAGTATACTGCATATTTGCTGTTTGAAAATAGAGAACAATATTCAAATTGATTAGTTTATACATTATAAGTTCCCAGCAGAACAAACAAAATTCAAAGATTATGCGGTAACCGTTGATATAGAGGGTTTTTGTCTGCAGAAAGTCAATGAACGACTTTAACTCTTTGAAGGTTGGGAACTATTGTTAACTGAGCGTGATCACGCTTAGTATACTTACTCCTATGAAGCTTAGTTATGCTTGGTACTATTCAATATTTTATAAGGGGGAGCTTAATAGAGAGGGGGCGCTTAATAAATTTTTTAGTCCAGAAAGGGGGGGCTTATTGGAGAGAGGGAGCTTAATTGAGAGGGGGGCTAAAAAGAGAATTTACGGTAGCTAATTAATACAGCTATTACAAGAATAAGTCGTAATTACCAGTATTGCTCAAAAACATTTGTCACAACGGAGGAAGTTACATTTCACAAAATTTTGCTGCTTCATTGCATGATTATTTGATTAAAAATACAATTTGTGATTGTGCACTTAGTTGTTACTTCCACCATTATCGTAAAAGTACTGATCATAAACGTCAAATGCTTGTCTATTGATACCTTCAAGATGTTCTCAACATGGAATTTCATAGCAATAACACATAACCAAAGGAACTTCCTCAAGGTACCAAAATTTACTGAGGATTGTGGCCAACTGAGAAGGTCTTCTGCAGGCATCAACACATGACTTCATGTCTCATTCAAGTTTAACCATTGATATTATTGTATTGAAAGCCTAATCACAATGAAAATCCATTGCTTTGCTATGATATGCCGCTAACTTCGTATTTTCACTAACTGTGCGTGCTAATAGGAGAAAATTACCTTTAATTTTTTACTAGAATACGCTTAGATAAACGGTTACCAAGGACAGGGCTATGCTAAACAGCATTTGACCAATTTTCACCAGATATCAGTAGAAGATAAACTTGAAAACAAAAAGTAGCAATGTTGAAAATAATACCTATTATACAACTTAATGATTAATGAAGTAAATCATCTGAGATTCCAAAAACGTATTCTAAACTTATGAGCTTCCCATAAATTTATCGATCTATTTTAATAGAAATCCTCTTCTGCAGCTATAGGCTTACTGTCAGCATTGTTTTTTATGGTTTCTTGATTTCTGTACATCTCCGCAACCTAAAAATTGATCCAGAGCTAAATAGTAACCTAATTCATACATACACTTCAACCTTTTCAACCGCTCTGACATATGGCGTTATCAGGTAATGATGAAAACGTATGGTGTAACGTCTGACAAAGTTTATTTCGTGATATTCTACCTTTAAGAAATACATATATATATAAGGAAAAAATAAAAACATACACGTATATACATAAATAAATAAATAAATAAATAAATAAATAAATATATATATATATATATATATATATACCGCAAATCCTCGAATTAGCCCCCCCTCGAATATGTCCCCATGCTAGAACTTCAAATTGTTAATAAGCCCCCCTCGAATAAGCCACCACCCCTGATGACGATGAAGACTTTCATAAAGACTACTGCTCAAATTCATACTGTTCTTGTAATAGTATGGAGAAAAGGAGCTTTGAAAATGAGCTTTTTATACGGCATTTGTCAAATAATTTTATAAGCCCCCCCTCGAATAAGCCCCCACCCAAAAAGCATCAAAAATAAATAAGCCCCCAGGGGGCTAATTCGCGGACTTACGGTATATATATATATATATATATATATATATATATATATATATATATATATATATATATATATATATATATATATATATATATATATATATATATATATATATATATATATAGAATAAACCACAAATATACTATCCTTTAAGGATAGTATATTTGTGGTTTATTCTATTTATGTAATTTATATACGTTGTGGATGCGGCTTAGGTTTAGTTTGTATATATATATATATATATATATATATATATATATATATATATATATATATATATATATATATATATATATATATATATATATATATATATATATATATATATATATATATATATATATACAGTATATATAACTATAAATATACATATATTTTTATATATAAATATATAAAATCACATACTGATCTGACTTTCTGCTACAACAAAGAGGACACTGTGCACCCTGAACATCCTGGGAGTGATCCCCAAACAACAACAGACATTAATGGGGTTAAGTGCAAATGGGTGCTATCGCTGAACAATTTTCTAACGTAATCCTGATTTCGTGTAATCCGGACAAAATTTGTCAGTCCTATGTGATCCGAATTATGCGAGCTTTACTGTGCTGTGCACTAAAGTCATCATTTATCAACAGGGATCCACTATGACAAATGTCGCATACATTATTGCTTCAAAAAATACAAAATAACATAGAAATAGGTCATCCGTAGATGTGGTCGAAGATATGAACTTCAGAAGTATAGTATGATGCAATGTACTCAAATTCATTGTTATTATTACAGGGTGTCTGCCAAATTAGGGAAGTCGTTTTCCCTGATATTTCCCTGATATTTCCCTGATTTTTCCCTGATTTCCACCCAGTTTTCCCTGATTCAAAATAGATCCTGAGCAAATGCAGCACACTATGCTTATCATAATGCAAGCCCGTCTACACAAGCCCTAACAACCCTGAGCATACAAGTGAGCTTTAATTTCATCATAAAAAAGACAACCAACGTCTTATGATACTGAAAAATATAATTACACAGTTTTGGAGAGTATTGATAATTTAAAAATAATAATACCTTGTGATTTTACAATTTCTAGGCAATCCAACTCGAGTCCATATTTTGTCTACATTGACCCTGAACTGGCAACAATGGTATAATGTCAAAGTTGTATGTTGAAAGTTGAAGGGATTTTACAGTTCCTAGGCATTTATGGGGGAGTATAGGTACGTGTGTCCTAGTAGGTTGATTAGTAATACTAGCAAGATTAGTATTAGTCTTAGTTTAGTTATACTAACATCCTGCCTGGGATAGGTTTGTGGAAACACAGGTCGAGAAGGTGAAACGTTGAGTAGCTTTCCCAGTCACACGTACAACAGCCAAACCTCACCTCCTCGTGGTGCTCCCTGGATTTAACTAACGAGGTATCATGGCGTGGGAGGAGTGACAGCCCCCAAAGAGGTTTCTCCTGCAGGCCCACCTGTGTAAGTGGATACGCCCTGGGGATTAACCAACTGTCACTGGGTAGATGGCACCCATGAGTCCTGTTAAGACAGGCCGTCTAGAAGAAGGAAAACTTTGATTTCAAACCAACCAGTACTGGGATGCAGCGGTACTGTAGTGGCAATGGTGGAGGATATCATCCAAGATACAACAGCATCTGTCACAGTCCAAGTTAGATGGACATAGCCCTAGTTAGATGGGAACTGCTCTGAAGAAGGCAACGGCAAACCACTTCAGTACCATGCCAAGATAATTTCATGCACATGACAACTCAAATACATAAATCATCTATTCTGTCAAATGGAGCCTCCAGGTTTGACAGTGTAGTAAGAGCTACTGGAGAAGAAGTACAGTTACAGTCCCTTATTGTTAGTAATGACGAAGATGAACCAAAGCCAACTGGACGTTCATATTCTGATTCATATTCTGATCCAAACAGGAAAGGAGAGTGTAACCTATGCTTAAGAAAACTACATACAATTGGAACTTGGAATGTTAGAAGCATGAACATTGGAAAGTTAGAAATAGTTAAAAATGAAATGGAAAGAAACAACTTAGATATACTTGGTATCAGTGAAATGAGATGGACTGACAGAGGTAATTTTAATTCAGGGAATCATACGATATACTTTTCAGGAAGTGATCAAAGAAGAAATGGAGTTGCATTTATAATCAACAAAAAATTATCAAAATACGTATTAGGATACAATCCAGTAAATGATAGAATTATAACAATAAAACTTCAAGGAAAACCCACAAACATTACAATTATACAAGTATATGCTCCCACACTTGACAGCGATGAAGATGTAAAAGAACAGTTTTATTCTGAGTTAGAAAATACCATTAGCAAAATATCTAAAAAAGACATATTAATTATCATGGGTGACTTGAACTCAAAAGTGGGAGACAAAAAGTTTCTAAATATAACAGGACAATATGGACTAGGGGACAGAAATGATGCAGGTGACAAACTTCTTGAATTCTGCAGTGAAAATGAAATGTCAATAGCAAACACATTGTTTAAACAACCAAAAAGAAGACTTTACACATGGACATCTCCTGATCAAAGATACAGAAACCAGATAGACTACATCATTATACAAAACAGATGGAGAAGTATGATACATTTAGCTAAAACATTACCTGGAGCCGATTGTGGATCAGATCATGAGTTACTTATTGCAAAAATTAAAATAAAGCTAAGAAAAGCAAAGCAAATAAAAACAGATATAAGATATGATTTAAGTAACATTAGCGATAACTACACGGTTGCAGTATCTAATAGGTTTGAAATTCTGGAAAATGAGGATATATCAGAGAAAGCTCCAAATGAATTATGGGAAGAAATTAAAGAGACAATATTGTCAGAAGCAGAAAATCTTATTCCAAAGAAAAAGATAGTGAAAAGGAGTAAATGGTTATCTGAGGAAACAATTAAAACCGCTGAGAAGAGAAAACTGGCTAAATGTAATAAAAAGTGGGATGAATTCAAAACATTAAATGCAGAATTCCAACGACAAGCAAGGAAAGACAAGGAATCATTCATCATTAAGGAGTGTGAAAAAGTAGAGGATAATATGAAAAAAGGAAAAACAAAAGAAGTATACAAAACCATCAAAAATTTTACAAGACAATTCAGTCCAAAAGTAGGAGTAATCAAAGATGAGCAAGGAAATAATCTCACTGAGGAAAGAGACATAAAAAGCAGGTGGAAAGAATATGTAGAAAATCTTTATAAGAAGAATAGCCAAATAAAAGATAATTTCATAAAATCACTCACACTGGAAAATGAGCCCAATATTTTAGAAGAGGAAGTAAGGCTAGCACTAAAGAAATTAGCAAACAATAAATCACCCGGGGTAGACAATATTCCAATAGAGCTTGTTAAAACAGCTGGAGAGAATGGAATTAAAATAATCACTACACTTTGCAGGAAAATATGGGATACTGGCGAGTGGCCTACTGACTGGAAGAGATCAATATATATCCCACTGCCAAAGAAAGGAGACACACGCATATGTTCAAACAATCGTACCATCGCATTAATCTCACATACTAGTAAAATACTACTAAAGATTATTCAAAAAAGAATTGAACCATACATGGAAAGAGAAATAGCTAATGAGCAAGCAGGGTTTAGAAAAGGAAGAGGCACTAGGGATCATATTAACAATATCAGATGGATACAAGAAAAATGTCATGAATTTGGACAACCTTTATACCTATGTTTCATAGATTATAGCAAAGCATTTGACTGTGTCGATCATGAAAAGCTATGGCTAGCACTACGGGAAATTGGAATTCCAGAACATTTAATTAATATATTGTGCAGTTTGTATATCAGACAAGAGGCTACTGTAAGAACAGAAAAGGGTAACACAGAATGGTTTAATATTGGCAAAGGAGTAAGGCAGGGGTGCATCTTATCACCATACTTGTTTAATATGTACACTGAGATAATCATGCGAAAAGCACTTGACAGTACAGAAACAGGGATCAAAATTGGAGGACAAGTAATTGACAATATGCGATATGCTGATGACACCACATTGGTGGAAGACACTGAACATGGGATGAAAAACCTAATAAAAAGAGTAAAAGATGAAAGTGAGAAGGCTGGACTATATCTAAACATAAAAAAGACCAAGCTTATGACAACAGATAATATAACAGAATTCAAAATTGATGATGAATATATAGAAATAGTGGAAAGTTTCGTATTCTTAGGCAGCCAAATAACAAGAAATGGAGGCAGCGATAGTGAAATAAGAAGGAGGATAGGATTGACACGAACAACAATGAAAAAGTTAGCACATGTGATAAAGAACAATGATTTAACTCTGAAGACAAAAATTAGACTAGTAAACACCTTAATATTTTCTGTTTTTTTGTATGGATGTGAGAGCTGGACTATAAGAAAAAAAGAAAGAAAAAAGATAGATGCTTTAGAGCTCTGGTGTTGGAGAAAACTATTAAAAATTTCATGGATAGATAAAATTACCAATGCAAATGTATTAGCACAAATCCAACCAGTCATATCACTTGAAGGAAAAATAAACAAACAAAAGCTTAGCTATTTTGGGCACATTATGAGAAGCAAAGATAGTTTGGAAAAGAGTATACTAGTAGGAAAATGTGAAGGAAAAAGGAAAAGAGGGAGGCAAAGGATGAGGTGGCTTGACAATTTGAAGGAAGTAACTGGTAAAGATTTGATAGAGTTGAAAGAACTGGTACAAGATAGAAGCAAGTGGAGAAGTTTCGTGCAAGAAATCACCAGGAGTCGAAAACGACTCGACGGAACATGATGATGATGATGATGAGGCATTTATGAGAATGCTTCGATAAGAATTAGCAGACGAAAAGACCGCAAGTATGAGGACACATTTCACAGAATCCTTTACGCCAGTTGAGTTACATGCTTTGAATTAATGACACTCTTTGACAATGTGGCAACTAAAATTCATTTCTCAATGATTTAATTGGCTCATTATTTGAAGAGTTTTTTCTTGCTAGTTTTTCAGCATATTAGGAAATCGATTTACTAACTAAAACAGCAAAGGTAAACAATTTTCCTGATATTTCCCTGATTTTCTCCAGAGGCAGTCGAATTCTCTGATTTTTCCCTGATATTTTTAAGCCTAAACGCATTCCCCTGTTCCCTGATTTCCCTGAATTCCCTGAATTGGCAGACACTCTGTATTAACAACGGTAAAGCTTGGGCCTCGGATGATTCAGGTACACTTCACCTCATCTTCGAAAAGCGGCCGAATAGCCATAGAGGTTATATGGAACTAAAACACAACGCTCCTATTCGCAACTTCTATGATACTAGAACCTCACCTGCTGTGCATTTGTTGAACCTTCAGGCTTCTTGTCATCTCTAATTCGTACAAATCTTGGAAAACGCAGAGAAATACCTTTCTCTGGATCAATCTGAGCAAAACAGAAAAATCTGGCTGACAATGCAAAAAGTCTATTTACAGTTGGCACCATGAAGGAACATAACAATGAAAGGTATTGAAAAAATACAGAAAGTTAAAACACTTTCCGAATTCTTAATCAAACACACTGCAAATGTAGCTAATAAAATCTTGATAAATGTTCTCATGAAAGAGTAAATTGTATAGTAATATGAAGGTATGGCACTCTAATGGCTATTTAACTGCTCTGCTTCAGGGCTTTAGCCGAGCTATCAATGAATTTCCTTGTTTGATTATAGTGACACGATTTCCATTTCAAATTCATAATGACTGCACATATAATCAGTTAACAAATGTATGAAATTACTATTGATATGGCAGCCTTGTGAGTAGGGGAAACCGAGAGATCCGCAGCACGCACTTCCCAAACCTAAATGTAGAAAGAAACAACTATATATATGTTGGAATAGTATCAACTAAATACAATATTATTTCTAGCCAACGATTCCTTTCTTTTCAAAGCCCCCTCTAATCCCAATGACAACTTCAAATTTGCAATTAGAATTCCTTCCTTTAAAGGCCCCCCCTCCAAAAATACCCCCCAAAGACAGGAGACAATCATGTCAAAAAATATGCAGAGAAAAACGAACATGTTCGCAAGGTGTACTTTCTCTAGGCTGTTGATGGCTCAAGAAGATCCACTAACCTCATGTTGAAAAGAACCCAAAAATGGTACAAGGGTGGTGCACATCGACAGTTGCAATTTTTATCTTACAAGACAAGCAGATTGAACAGCCGAAGCTAAATGCATTCAAACAAAATATGACAGGAACAGTTTCTTCCTCTGCGAGGATGACTGTGTCGACAAGCGGCGAAAACACACTCTTAGCTCCCCTCGACTGAAAGTCACCTGATTCGTACAAAAAATAAACTCACCCGTGCATTTCACAAATCTCTAAGAATTATATACCAGTTGAAATATACTAATCGGCCAATCGTAGGGCCAGCTAGACGTAGTATTCATCACATCGCGTGCATCTGCATCTGGCTATATATTTCGGTTCACTTTTCGGTCGGTATCCGATGCTTCATACTCTGACGAGTGTCGGACAAAAAAAGCTTTTAGTATGTCTAGAAAAAGTACTGCTTTTTCCTGCTGTAATCGATTTCTATTGAATTTCAAATATATTATAAAGGTTTCATGAAATTGATAGTCCGCTAGATGCGGCACTGCTTACCCCAGTTACCCGCGGTGCTTGCAAATAGGCATTAGAAAGGCCAACAACCTTCCCCACTCCCACTACAGGTTCTGAATTTTTGATCTGTAAGGACCACTGACCAAAAAGAGCTCGCTAAGGATCAAGGGAAGGTTACAGCATGGGTCATTGCGAAGGAGTACGTGACTTTCAGCCCTACATGAATGACATCGATATCCAAAATTACCAAGAAAATATTTGAAAAATGGTCGAATACCTGCGCTAAGCTACGGCACTTGTAAAGAGAAGGGGGGAAATAGAATGGCATGTAGCCTACTTAGCCCAATTTTTTCTCGTATATTTTCTTCTGAGCAACACGAAATTCGTACATGTAGCAAAATAAAAAGAACTAACAATCTAAGTAAATTCTTTAAAATTTGCGAAAGTAAGAAAAGATTGCAGAGTCTGTCATACTGGATTTAACATTGAAAGACAGGGAACCACTTTTTACTAAAAGATCTAGCCTTTTATTTCTACTAACTTTCTAATGACTTTACTTAGTAATAAATTGATTCTAGTCACTTCTTCTTAAACTGTATAATGAAAATAAGTTTTAGGTGTAGGCCCCCTTGGAAATTAGCATCTGTTGAAGAGCAACCCTCTATAAATTATGGAAATGAATTGAAAATGAGCATTAACTTACCTGGACAGCATCAAACCAGTGATCTGGCTTTACGGATTCACTATATCTGTAATAAGAACGGGGTTTCTCAATCACATGATCCTGAAAAAATTGGTGATGCTTCGCTAGGTCTTCATCACTGAATCCAGTTCCCATCTAACAAATCAAATTAGATAGGTGTTAATACCATATATCATAAAAAAATGCATGACCCCTCAACTGAGCGTCGCCTCTTTTTACAATAAGTTTTTATTGTCTCTATTGTAACACAACAGTCCATAACATTGCTTGTCCAGGAAGTTTTCGTTTAATTCCTAGTAAATCTGCATATATATATATATATATGCATATATATGATTATGGAAAAACCTGACTATATTGTGTAACTACAAGTCTGTTTCGTGAAGCGCAAGGTTCACTCATCAGGAGACTGTCTCCCGATGTCACGAACGTCATGTTGCGTGTCACGAAACCGGCTTTTAGGGACGTAACATAACCAAGTCTTTCCACATAATCGTATATTTGCTCTACCACGTAGTATCGAGCACTGTACTTGGAACAACCAAACCATAAACCCTAATATACAATATATATATTCATATATATTTATGAGTGTGATCATGTTAAGATCATACGAAACAAATTTGTACCAACAAACAATGAGTTTGTTTGTTTCAAAGTCTTGATATAATTATTGATATATTGCTCTTCAATGTCGAGCACTCTGTAAAGGATATTCTAATCGCAAATCAAGAATTCATACATACATACATACATACATACATACATACATACATACATACATACATACATACATACATACATACATACATACATACATACAAATATATATATATATATATATATATATATATATATATATATATATATATATATATATATATATATATATATATATATATATATATATATATATATATATATATATATATATATATATATATATATATATATATATATATATATATATATATATATATATATATAGACCCTCAAGAAAAAATTCCAACTCTTAAAACGTTTCGGTACAAGCCTTCATCAGTTATCAGAATCAGTTATCAGTTATCAAGAGTTGGAATTTTGTCTTGAGGGTCTATTTATGTCTTTTAAAAATTTCTTTATGATTGGAGCAATTTGAGTGTATATATATATATATAATATATATATATATATATATATATATATATATATATATATATATATATATATATATATATATATATATATATATATATATATATATATATATATATATATATATATATATATATATATATATGTATACTATACAGGCGTGCTCTCAAATATATATAGGAATAAAGGTATAAATTTATGTACATTGGAGAGTCCCAAATGGAGCTCTCTTAGCCGTAGACAAAAGGACTAAGAGTAAATAAGGCGTATTATCAAGGAAGAGTTCTCGGAGAAGAAAGAAATAGATTTTAGACGTATCGAAATTACAAGAATTTCTATATTTGCAACTTCAGTAGAATTCCACGAAAATCAATCATGTCAAACATTTCAGTAGAATAACATGGGCCAACATTTTCCTTAAAATTAGACTGTTCTCCAACGTGTCGCAGAAATGAACAGGATTGATATAACTATAACTCATGGAGCTATGCAGTCCTCCTGAGAACGAGGATGGTTCTCATCATGGGAAAATATACACCACGAATGCGCTCTCATGGAATTTAAGAAAGAATACAAACATAGCAAGTAAAGTTAGGAGAGGTTCCATGGTAGTATGGAACAACCGTCCTTTGAAAATGGGAGGTATATAAGATTTTCCCATATCTATGTTATATAGAGCTGGTCAGGAGTAGTGCGAACTGTAGTAAAATTCTCATTAAAGTTACGTTCATTTTCTTCACAAAAAGTCATCAATTACAGCTATTAGTCAATTCGAAATCGCCGGTATGTTCCATAGCTACTGGGAATTTTAACGTAGATCTTACAATATTTGACTACATATTCTTGTCTGTCCAAAAGTGTATACATTCATAAAGATATCCGTAATGACAGGTAGCTACTTAGCAACAAGGATCTGGTGGTAGAAGGGGCTCGGAGGCTCAGCTCCCCTAGTTAAAATGAGGAGAGTTTTGGGAGGCTTAACCCCTGGCCAGTTCCTAACATTGTACCAGCACTATAATTAGAGCCTTACGTATTTGCTTATCCGTCAATAACGGTCAACTCATGGAGAATTTTGCATCTACATAAAGTCCAACAAGCTCAGTGAAGTATTGGGTGTGGTTATGGGCGTGATCAACAGAAGTAGCTTACACTACAGCCTCCCAACTTAACCTTTCAGGACGGCACCCATTGCAAGATGCTTCTAGCAAACCTATCTGACAGAACCTAACGTTGACTACTTGAGAAATGAATTGTCAATGATTAATCAAAAGCGGTAAAGCAGGAAGTATTGTGGCTAAAATACAGATGTCACGGAAGTGCGTGAACTGCTTTTTGGTTGTTGGTCTGAAAAGTTTTTTCTCCTACGTAAAAAAGCATCAAATCCTTTAGGTCATTTATTGACTATATATCTATCAAATAGAAATTTACTAAAAACCACCAAAAAAGCCATTTCGTCAAGTTTTAAATGCGTTGGAAAAGACATCTAATTCAGCGAGAAGCATAAAGTTGAGCATATCGTCAAAATCTATATCTGGCATATGAAGAACATGTCCAGCTAGATTTTTGCATTGAATCTGCCATATTCTAATCTTCTACCTGATTTGTTCGTGTCAATCGTTGATTAGCCTGCAGAGTTTTGTTTCTGTTAAATAACTCATTAATGAATACATTGCTAATTGGTAAATTCATTGAAGATAGTTGTCATGAGGCAATTAAGTTCAGGGCATATATAGCAGACCTTCTTTCAGAGCATATCTTTCTGCCACATCTGTTGAGGTGATACTTGGTGGTGGCAGTTTAATGGTTTCTTGTAAGGTCTCTAATTCAAGCACAGCCTCAGGTCTGATTTTCCTAACCCTATTGCCCTTCCAATGGAACTTGATATCTTAGGGGTAATAGACAATTCCTCTTAGCAGGCTACTTCTTTTAGGAGACACATGACAATGAAACGTATGGGCGCCATCCATTTCCATATAAGCGTTAAAATACGTACGCCAATTAGAGCATGCATCTGGAAAAACCTGGAAGACTTGTGCTAAAATTGCACAGTGCTAGGTTGGTCACTAGAGATAGTGGAAAAAGAGAATGAGGTAATATTCTTTCCCTTCAAGATGTAGAAAGATACAAACTCGTTGACTGTCTATCTTTCAAACAGTATGTGAATACAAAGAACAATGTACCAAATAGCTCTATGTAACCTTAAGGATGTATGAGAAAAAGTAGCAGCCATAGGAAAACACAATCAAGTGATGAGTGAATTACCAACAGAATTGACAAGAAGACATCAAAACCAGAACATCGACTAGAACTTACTTTACAAATGGATTGAAATTCTTCATTTTCGTCATCGTAACACGCTAAAAGAAATCCGCCATATTTTCCTGTCCTTTTACCAGTTCCATGATATGCTCCAATCACAACTAAGTCAAGAGTATCACCAACGCCCTCCAAATAATCTTTTTTCAACTAAAATAAAAACACAAAACCAAATTCCTGTAATTGACAAGTGAATTATATTATCAAATTGTGTATCCAGGTTTCCAACGTCATATCATGCTCATGTTGATGCTACAGGCAAACACATAGCCAGTGGAATTCCCTGTACTTGAAAGTGAATTTGACTTAAATACTGCTTTACAAATGAAAACTTAAAGTCATGTAAAAGAAAGACGTAAAATAAAACCTTTAGCCAATTGTGTGATCTTTTCGCAATTTCATAAGTGGCATCTGTGTCTAATGTTTTTACCATTAATCCCTCGCAATTACCTAGAAAAATAAAATTGTAAAGCAAAAGTGCCAGAAAATAACTGATGAAAATAAAAAAACCATCCGGCAATAGGAAAATCTCATAAGACAATTGTGTAGGCAATGTTGGATCCGAAATCTCAAAATGAGTTATTAAATTGATAACTGTACAACATGATGAGAAATAAAACGCAAATTTACTTTTGATGGAGTCATCTAGAAATTCTGTTATGTCATCAGCATCAGATGATACCATTGACTTTGCAAACATGAATTCCTATAAAATAAAATTGCTTATTGCTTCCTAAAAGTAGATTCTTGACTCCATGTACTACTCTGAGAATGAAGCGAGCAAAATCAACCAAAATTATGTGTAAATGAGAATCTCCAGCGCACACGGTGAAAAGGAAATGCATCCACTATGGCCAGCATATTGAGATTGATAGACAAAAAGATAAGTTGCCTATTTATATGAAAAAAGCAGTTCTTGAGTGTTTTAAACGCTAACAAGTGACAGGATAATTTATAAATAAAATAATTGAAGGATGATCCTATCTCAAGAGCTTTGTAGTCTATACTCCAATACAAAAGCTAAGGCTGTCGAACAAAGAACAAATGAGAGCAGGTTTGGATAGATCTGTATTCAACTGCGATAAATTTGTTTCTAACTGTTTGAAATACACATACCCCTTGGATTTCATGAAATGATTCTAGCAAAAGTTCTCTCCTTCTACGAAACGATTCTCTGACGAGTGACTGCAATTGACAAAATAACTAATAAGGAAAATCATACAAATGAAGAAAGTAAGGACACTGTTGAGCTAGGTGATGGTTAACTAACAAAACAGGTGTTATGCACCTTAATGAAACAGCTCACAAAACAACCAGTTTCATAAAACGTCAAAGCTGTCAAATATTAAACAAATAGTTCATAAAATGAGCAAAGAAATAGAAAAGAAATTTGGAATGTATTTAATTCTGTGAAGGAACTTACTTCGCCATTGAGAAACAGCAAGTCAAATACATAAATGCAAACTTGAACTGTAATCTCAGATGCATCTGCATCCTAGAAATAAGAGAAAAGAAGGACACTTGAGTCTAGCTGAAGAATACAATATGGAATAATTGCAGAAGCATAGCAAATACAATAGTTCAAAACACTGGTACTTTGTGAACAATTACTGTTAAATTACCAGGTACTTTGTCAGTAATCAGCAGCCACATTGGAAAATTAAAATACATACAGCCACGGTGGAAAATTGAAAATGGAATTAGTAACATGAATTTGCAATTACAGGATTCTCAAGAATGTTTTCGAAAAACTTCCCTGACTGATTTTATAGGCCAAATTTCTAAAAATTCCCTGATCTGATTTTCCCACGTTTCTTTCAGCAGTTTTCAACAATCTAAGGAAATGATTTGTCGTACATATCGAGAATAAAGGACTGAAAACAACGAGTGCGAAAAATTCTATGACCAGAAGAAAATTCCCTGACTTTTTCAGGTATTCCCTGATCTCAAACTTTATTTCCTGACTTTTCAAGGTTTTCCATACTCTTGAGAACCCTGAATTATAAAAATTATAATATTTTGCAAACCTTTCTCTTTCTTGTGCTAAGCACTTGAAATGGCAAAATCTGCTTTTTAACGTTATCCCAAGCGACCGATTCAGCATCAATGATACATGACGTCACGTTTTCTTTTCTAACCTATACATGTCACCACAGAGATTATAAATAAAGCTTCCCAACAGTATATATAATATTTAGGATAAAAGATACAAGATGAAAGTAAAGCTTACACAATTAGGACTAAGCATTGATAAAAACTAACTAGTTGTGCAAAAAGTACATAGAAAGTAGATGTCAAATTTATCCAGCAAGCTGCTGTTGCTTCGAGGTATTTTCTATGGTTACTTGTGACGCAATGCAATTGTGAAACAATTTATTGATGATTGGTCCTAGTAACATGCCTTATCTGTATTGAGCAAATTTATTGTTGTACTCTCGAAAAGATGGGTTCAAGAAGACGACCACAGTACACTTCCAGTCATTCGAATCGGTAGCTATTCCAAATTTCCGCTTGATCGAAGTACTTCCCTTTCCTTAAGTATTTTTCTACACAACCCCTATAATTCCCCTAAGTTATTCCAGCCCATGCTTATTCAAAATGTCGTTGACTCGAAGTGATTTATCGCTCTCTTGGACAAAAGCGCCTCACTTATTCGCATTGTTCGAAAATCCTGATTTCCATCGTAGAAAAATCAGGAAATTGAAAACGTAACATTATAGCAAATGAAACAATACTTGAACACCGATTATTTTAGGTTATATGAGTAAGTCTTAAGATTTCTGATCAAAAAATTCAAAATTTGTTGCTGCAATTGGAAAGCTTCTTAAACCGTCTGAGTCAGAGAGTGCTTCTATTAAAACAATGCACTTTAAAATTAATCTATTTGCAAAAAAATATACGCTCTAGACAGTTTTCAAAAATACCTGCTTTTCACTGTTTCACTGGGAAAGCAAGGTAGAACTATGTAACTTTTCCGTTTTCACATTTATCGGAGTCAGCAAAATAGGATCTAAGTTTCCCTATTGATTTTGACTCATCGAGGATCTACTGCACGTTTCACTCTTAGGCTGCGTGCACACTGAGCGAAGCGAACGAGCGAATTAGCGTGCAGATAGTTTGTACTGAACACAATACGTCTGTTCACACCGATGCAGAACGAAAGCGAAGAGCGAAGAGCGAAGAGCGAATATTACTGCGAATGTATATGCTCGCTGCGAAATGAAGCGAAGAGCATCATTGGACCTGGTTTACTTGATAAAATCAGTAAATATCATGTGTAATATGAGCAATAACTTACTGAAATCGTTTACTTAGTGAATGGAGTATATGGAAGTGTAACCTGAATGCAATTACAAGTCTTGTTGAGCTGATACCAGGTTTTGAGATTTAGTACCTTAGTTCGCATAGTGACATCAAGTTTGCTGTATCCCAATAGCGAATCGGAAGTAGATGAACTCATTCCAAAGAAATTATCCTTAAATTTTGCCAACTCATTCCTCAACTATGGCATCCACTGATGATATTCGCTAAAATCTGGTCTGTCTTTAATAAGTTTATGAAACCCAAAATCGTTTTATTTTCGAAAGTAGAGAATAGTCAAGAAATTCCATTTTTGTCGATAAAAGCATTCTTTGCCGTGTTACGTACACAATTGCAGTGGCAGACCAGATTTTAGCGATTTGGATACAAAGATGGCTCCCAAAATCAATGCCTTCAAGTTCAAACTCAAGGAAAAATAATCCTTTTATATATATTGAGGTGCATTGTGTATATTTATATTTATACATCTTTGATTTTGTCATATTCCGTTCCTTTTATTGCAAATCTTGTAGTATATAACTTTTTAATTTTGTAAGTAGTTTTTACAGGGTCAGTTGTAAAACAGTATTTAGACTGAATTTGAAACCTGGGTAAATAATTTAAAAATGAAAAAATGAAATGAAAAATAAAGTTCAAACTACTTCAAGGTCAGATTCACGGCTTTTTCGCTCTCTGCAAGATGTTCCGTTCGCTTCAGTTCGCTCCTGCTCGTTCGCTGACCTTGATATAGTTTGAACTTTACCACGGCAATTGTGTACGTAATATGAAAAAGAATGCTTTTATCCACAAAGAGAATATTTCTCAACTATTCTTTACTTTTGAAAACAAAACGATTTTGGGTTTCATAAGCTTAGTAAAGAGACAGATCAGATTTTGGCGAATATCACCCGTTGATGCCGCAATTGTGGAATGAGTTGGCAAAATTTAAGGATAATTTCTTTGGAATGAGTTCATCTACTTCCGATTCGCTATTGGGATACAACAAACTTGATGTCACTATGCAGGCCTTTCAATGAGTAAATTTGACGCGCGCAGCCACTCGCACGCGTGGGATCGTTTGCGCGCGCTAAACATTCAGTTGTGAAAACTTTCCTTGGTACTTGGATGTGCATCTTTGCTAAAGCTTGCGCGAGCGACATGTCGAGCGCGTGAACTGAGCTGGGCGCGTGCCTGGGCGCGTGCCTGCGCGCTTCGTGCGCGATCGCGCGCGTCTCATTGAAAGGCCTTCTGTGCAAACCAAGGTACTAAATCTCAAAAGCTGGTATCAGCTCAACAAGACTTGTAATTGCATTCAGGTTACACTTCCATATACTCCATTCACTAAGTAAACGATTTCAGTAAGTTATTGCTCATACTACAGATGGCATTTACTGATTTCATCAAGCAAACCAGGTCCAATGATGCTCTTCGCTTCATTTCGCAGCGACCAAATACATATACATGCGATGTAACGTATTGTTTTCAATACAAACTATCTGTACGCTAATTCGCCCGTTCGCTTTGCTTCGCTTTGCTTCGGTTCGCTCAGTGTACACGCAGCCTTAGCCAATGTAAGTTGCTGAGATCGCTGGCGCGTGCAGCACCCCAAGAAAAATTTCTGGCAATTCCTACAAAAGACACCGCGATGATAAATTGCCCCATGCAACAGCAGCCTTGGCTCTCTTCCCATTCGAAGGGATTTTGATGTAAAGCTAACTGATATACCAAATAAAAAGCGAAAAGTAGGTCAAAAAAGATCCGATAAATTGGAGTAAATTCAATCTGACCTTAGGAATCCTTGATATTATATCAGGATATTTGCTAGTGTTGTTTTCTTGATTTCTGCTAAAAATACTAACTTCACCATTTTCATGCATGTGAATCTAAAAAAACAATAGCTCGTATCAGTTAACCATTTCATTAATATCATATATTTAATCACGAGCTCCCATCAGCTTAAATTACAAAAATTAAAATATAAAAACAAATATATATAACTTACTAATCAACGCTCAATGTTCATAACTACTCAATTTACGAGAATGCCAGATTGCTGCTGATCTTCCTGGGTGTCGTGCTTGGGGAAGGATTTTAATTCCGGACAAATTCCTTCAGTCTTTTTTTAAAAGTGAAGACATTGGAACTTAATCTTGTTTGCAATGGAATTTCGTTCCATGTCTTTGCATTTGTATAGAAAAAGCTTGTTTTAGAGAACTCAAGATTGAGTCTTGGGATGTCTAAATCTTGCTGAATTCTTGTTTGATATTTTGAAATCTGGGATCTGGTGATGAGTTTCCCGTTCAAGCTCTCCGGGCACGGGCCGTTAAGGAGTTTGTAGATCATTATTGCCCTATCAAATTTGATTAAGTTGGAAACTGAGCGCCAGTTACAAGTCCACCCATCTTTCAATCTGGAGCTCTCAATCAGCGTCCGTGTTCTGTTTTAAAGACGCTGGAGATGATCAAGTTTTGTATTTGATAAACTGCCCCACAACTCATCGCTGTATCGCAAATGACTCGAGCAGCGCCCTATACACTTGGTCTAGTTTCGACTGCGGAAGTATGTTTCTTACCTTCTGCAGGAACGAGAGCGCACTTTTTATTTTACTTTTGATCTTCTTATATTGCTCATTCCATGTAAGCTTTTCATCTACCATGGTTCCGAGATATTTTACTTTCTGGACCCGTTTAATTGGCTCCTGGTTTATTTTTATCTCAATAGGTTCAGAGATACTGTTGGTTTGACGTTTGTGACCAACTACCATGTACTCAGTTTTATCAGTGTTGAGACTTAGCTTATTTTGTCTTAACCATTCTGCTATATTGTCAACCTCTGTTTTTAAATCGTTGCAGAGCTCATTAAGATCTTCAGCAGAACATGTTACACTGGTATCAACCGTGTACATGTTTGCTGTACATTTTTCGAGGCATTGCTCAAAGTCATTTACATACAGGATGAATAAAAGAGGCCCCAAGCACGAGCCCGGTGGAATGCCGCAGAGAACATTTTTCAGGCAGGATTTGTGGCGATTTATTTCACAGTATTGTTTCCTGTCAGTTAAATAAGATGCGAACCAGCGAAGTGGTGTCCCTACTGCACCATATTTAATTAACTTTGATAGGAGAATTCCTTGGTCCACGGTATCGAACGCCTTCTTTAGGTCGAGAAAGATACTAACATTAAGTTTGCGTTTGTCAATGTTTGAAAACCATGTCTGAAAATGTTTGAAAACATTAATCAATAAGACTTTCAACGGTTGATTGAACAATTAATCAAACCTGTCGAAATGAGTCCTACCTGGGCCCTTTCACCATCATACTTGAATTCACAACAAAAAGCAGATGTATCAAATCGCTTGAAGACATCGGAAATTCCTTTGGATGGGTGGGCAAGCATCGGCTTCAGCGGTATTCCTAAGAGCAAAAGAAAAGGATTTAAATTCAGGATCAAAAGACGGAATGATATTGGAAAAGTTAACAAAACGAGTCTGGCACCTTCAATACACCAATTCAATATTCCGGCCTCCTTTCCGTGTGGAAGCCTGGGTCTAGTTTTTGGGTGAAAACCAAAATCAACGCGCGCTTTGAATACCGTGTGTTTACATCAGTGAGATCAACAAGAGTCGCAATCTGTTCACAGTTATCTCAAGTTTTTACCAAATTTTCGAAGAATTTGTTTTGCTGGCGTTGTCTGTTATTTGGGGAACAGTTTTTTTAAAAACTTCTGATAAGTACCTTGCTCTAGCAGTAGCAGGCTACGCAATTCCTACCGTGGTGTGTTGTAGATTGATACGATTGTATACTGATAATCGGAGAAAGGGAGGACATGGATCTCGACATGATATCAGCGATGAAAGTAGAGGAGTTAAAAAATTTTCTTCGTCTTCGTGGACTAAAATTATCTGGACGAAAGCAAGAACTTGCTGCCCGAGTATTCGTGGCTACTGAAAACAACGTGCCTATCGTTAAAACTGCAGAGGAAGTTGAATCAGAAATTGCTAATGACTACAAGGCAAAACTTATCATTGGTGATGATCAATTACCAGATCCATTTCAGTTGGAAGACGGGTGGATTTCTGAAGAAGATGGCGTGAAACTCTGGCCAACAACTCTCTACCCAGACATATTTCACTTCCTGGCTTTCTACCCAAGTGAGCTCAAAAGCAAGGACCTTGGAGACTACAAAATGACCAAGGCCTATAGCTATTATGCAGATGGCTGGCTGAAGCCTTTGGATTATCATCCAGTGTCTGAGGAAAGCAAGTATTGCTTTCTAAAAACAACTTGCAGACCTTCTCAGAAAATATCTGATGTGCCACATAAACTTTGGGTGTGCCTTTCCAAACAAGACGGTAAAGTTTTTGCTGGGCATTGCTCTTGTATGGCTGGTGTTTCACAGACCTGTAACCACGTAGCTGCAACCCTTTTTAGGATTGAAGCTGCTGTTAGAATGGGTCTAACAAGCCCCTCATGCACATCAACAGCTTGTGGGTGGCTGCCCAATAATAAATCAGTTGAGCCTACAAAAATAAAAGACCTGAAACTGAGTAGGGGTACTTTTGGGAGAAGGGGCAGCAAGCAGAAAGAGCTGAACAGTTCCCCCAAGAAGCATTACAATCCAGCCGAACATGCAGAGTCAAAATTAACTCTGGATGAAGTGATTGCAGCTCTGAGTATGGTTTGCAATGAATCAGATTCGATGATATTTGCAGCTGTACCAAAAAACCAGACCAGGGAAAATGTTGTGGAAGAGGGAAGCCAGGGCATTTCCACCCTTGAATACTTTTTTAAAACATCAGAGAAACCAGGAGAGTTTTTACTTCATATGGAGTATTTCCCTAGAAACATTTCACTTGTTGAGGAAAGAACTAGAGGGCAAAGTGAAAATCCTCTATGGCTCACTATCAGGAAACATGTGATAACTGCCTCAAAAGCACATGCCATAAAAACAAGGATGGAAACGTACAAGAGAAAAGGAGGCATCGGAGTTGATATGACATCAGTATTTTTAAAGGTTTCTGGTAAGGCTTCAGTTGACCCTGAACGAGCAATGGAAAAAGAGGCAGTCAAGTCATTCAAACAACACTTTGAGGGATCTCATCAAAATGTTCAACTCCAGGAATGTGGTATCTTTCTTTGCAAAGATATGCCATTCCTTGGGGGAAGTCCAGACATGATCATTTCATGTGACTGTTGTGGTAAATCCTGTCTGGAAGTGAAATGCCCCTTTTCCATTCGTCACCTATCACCTATGGATTCTGAAGCCAAGCTGCCATATTTTAGACGAATCAATGATGTAGTATCCATGAACTATAATCACAAGTATTATACACAATGCCAGGTTCAAATGGCAGCAACAAATATAAAGCAGAGCTACTTCTTTGTCTGGACTGCTCATGGATACTTTTTTGAGAAAATAAACTTTGATGAAGAACTTTGGATAGAACTCAAGAAGCTGTTCACTGACTTTTATTTGAATCATTATGTTCCTTATTTATTTTCTGTGTAATTTTTTGATTATGAAAGGAACCAAACAGCATCTTGGTTTACACAAATCAACTAAATAATAGCTAATTCTTTCCAAAATTCTTTAATATTTTTTGATAATACCTTCATGCCTGCTCATAAATCTAAAAAGTAAAGCAAAAATATCTCTTCAAAAGTTAAAGTCACAAAAAGCTACTTAAGAATAACATTTGCTTTTAGTTATTTCACCAAAAAGTTTATTTGATGAGTGGTGCCTGAATGTTTGAAATTGCTGCACATGTTCTAATAATGTCATCAGCATGAGGTAGCATGGTCAATGTTAAAGTATTTTTTAAAATTCTAAATGTCTTTATCCTGTTGATTGCCCGCTCGACATGAATTCTTAGGTTTGCAACCTCCTTAGTTTTTTGACATTCAGATGCAGTCATCTGGGATTTCACACGTGCTCCAGGTGGTATCCTCAATGTGCAATAGTGATGGAGGAGATCTTCTCTGATCTGGAAGCCACGATCAGCCATAACTTCATCACCAAATTCTAGTAAATTATAAAAGCCACTGTTTTGGCAAATAAATTGATCTGAGGTCCTTCCACCATAACTATCAGATATGTGCATAATGTATCCTGATGGTGCAATTGCTATTAGAAATTTCAGAGTATTGTGTTTCTTATAATCAGACCAAGTGCATGCTTGTGCATGTAGGGATTTTGGTCTTTCAATATATATTTCTGAACAGTCAATAATGCACCGTGTTCTCTTATAACCATCTTTTTGAAAAACAGTTGGCAAATTAGATATGATAACATCTTTTGGAAGCCAGGTTACAATAGCATCACCAAGAAATTTACTTAGGAATCTTATCCATGTGGCAAATATACTTGAGCAGCTTCCTTCTGAAATTTGGAACCTATCAGCCAAGTCTTGATTTAATAATCCTAACCTCAATCGCATCAGAACCAGTAGAAATTGGTCTTTGATACACAGCTTCTGGATCTTTGGTCTTCTCAATACTTTGCTGGATAGAACACTTTTTTTACCTCTCCAATAAAACAGTTTTGAAGCATGAGGCTTTAATAGCAAATAAATGGCATTGAAAACTAATATGCTCTGAAATCCAGTAAAAAATTTCATTTTCTTGTCTGACTTTATTGCAGCAGCTGAAAATGGTTTCCTTAACCTGTTCTGAGATTGGAGTACTTTGGCCTCCTTACCCTGCCTCTCATTGTCTTCTTGAAGCTTAGAGTTACTGATTGAAAGCTCAGTGACTCTCTTGGCCAGGGAAGAAATAACTTTATTTTTATCAAGACAAGATGGACAAGGATCACTTCTACAGAAATAGTCATGTTCCTGTTCAACAGACTCTGTAAATTCATTTCTTCTACCCAGAGATTCATCTTCAAACTTATTGCTTGTTTCTCTTATTAGAGTTCTCCTTGGCTTTTTAGCAGGTTTCTCATACCCAAGATACAACGTAGGATATGGGTTCTGCAGAGTTGGTTTCCTATCAACGAAATGTTTAGAACAAACCATGTCACTTGAACCTGGAGACCAAGCCGTATTTCGCTTTGTTGTCCTATTTACGAGCTTTATCCACTCTTGTCGTCTCTCTGAGTTAAGTTTGATGCTTGGAAAGATGTGCAAACGAAATGGTGGGGGGCATGGACAATCTTTCTTTGGTTCATCATGTTCTTCACAAATTTCCCTTCCCCAGATTCTCAGACGATACCGACTGTTAGTGCAGTTGACAACAGCACAATTGCCATTCACCATTTTTGTCAAGAGTCTTTGCTTCAATGACCGATAACTGCAATAGTGTAGTAAGTGTGTAGCCTGCTACTGCTAGAGCAAGGTACTTATCAGAAGTTTTTAAAAAAACTGTTCCCCAAATAACAGACAACGCCAGCAAAACAAATTCTTCGAAAATTTGGTAAAAACTTGAGATAACTGTGAACAGATTGCGACTCTTGTTGATCTCACTGATGTAAACACACGGTATTCAAAGCGCGCGTTGATTTTGGTTTTCACCCAAAAACTAGACCCAGGCTTCCACACGGAAAGGAGGCCGGAATATTGAATTGGTGTATTGTAGCAATCCCAAACTATTGCCGTTGCACATGCCTATCCCATGCCTACCCAATATTGTACAGGTCTCAAAGTCTCTACCAACTCTAGCATTGAAGTCACCAAGAATGATGATTGTCTACAGGAGGAATCTTCCGAACCACTTCACCTAGCGGTAGATAAAAGGCAACTCTATCTTCCTCACTGAAATCCACAGTCGGAGCATACACATTTACTATGATAACAAAACGAATTTTGAGCAATGGGAGCCTCAATGTCATTATTCGATCACTAAATCCACTAGGAGTTCTTCCAGACCAGCAACAATGGAAGTTTGCACAGCAAAAGCCACACCAGACTACCTTCTACATTCTTCCCCTCTACCATTTCAAAATAAGGTGTAGACACCAGATAACTATGAAATTGGACACTCATTAGAAAGCCTTGTCTTAGATAATGCCACTATTCGTGATATGTATTGTGTTCCGAAATATAAATCTGTTGGCAACTCATGTTACAAATATCAATCATACATCACCTGAAAACTCTTTTTCTGTACATTCATTTTCACTTGTTGCCAACTTTTCAAAATGGCAGCCAAGATTTGCTGACCTCAGCAAAACAGTTAATTTTTAGGCAAGAATCTTAATTCTAGATTCACTTCTCGATCTGTACAAATAACATTTTTACTTCTGCAAGGTGTAATGTTGTGTGTGTTCGGGTTGTTGATGACATATTGTGATATTTGAGATAGTAGCCATCAGAAGTAAGAGGTTATACAAATGCTTTCTGAAAATCTCTACAGAGTCCCCATATCGCACTGCAACATGAGATCTCGATTCATTCCAATAGCGAACAAGGAGGCCCATTTGGCAAGTTTGGCTCTTGTTATTCACAGATTCATCAAAACAAACTACATACCACAGAGATTGCTTAACTTCAAGCTTCAGCTGATCTTTGAATTATGGTCTCAAGCCATGTGTTACTGCACACCAAAGTTTACTTGCCCCCATCTCAAAAGACTGAGCAACTCAGTGGCGAACGGTGAGGATTTTCCCAGGGTATTCTCCAAGTTGAAAAAGCTTAGGGGGCAGTTAAAAATTTTGAGAATCTTAGCATAAAATAAGGGGGATCTATCTAATACTAAACTTATCAATGTGCATCTATGAAAGTCCGTACTTTCTCGGAGACTTAATCAAGTTGCTTAACATATTAGAACCTTTTCACTTCCAAATTCCTTGCTAAGGAACATAGAGCAGGCATGGCCAGCAATAGAGGTAGTATTGTCAGTTGATCAAGGAAGCCACTCATATCAACCTTAGCACTCCGCCATAAACTGACAAACAAGATATGGTTTGGGGCTCCCCTTATCAATAATATTCTTTCTATCTTTCAGTAAATAAAAGCGTAGGAAATTGCATTCTTAATATAAACGTGAAATAAAACCGTTGTGAAAATACTCCAAACAATGTGACTACTCTCACCACATGAATGATGTCGTGGTATTTCCTCGACATGATACATGAGTAGGCAAATAGACTTGTCAAAGTATGAAAGAAGCGTAAGGCACTCTTCACAAGATTAATGGCTGGCTCACTTGTTAATATTGTCACAAATGCAAAACTAATTCACAAGTTACATATTCAAAAAGCTATCTCAGACGAATCTCCCCTCAGACATTTTTCACACAAAATAAATTGAAACATAACAACGATACCTCCTGCTTGTGGATTCCCTATGTTTCACTCAAAACAAGAGCAACTTCTGTAAAATGAGGAATGGTTCTGAGATGTTTCATAATCTATAAGGTTTCTCCAACGATAATATTTCATATCCTTATTGTTAGACAAGGACCTGGGTGTCACCTGATGGAAAACACGCAATCAAATTGATTACTTTATGATCAATAAGAAATGGAAAGGCAGTTTACAAAATGCGAAAACAAGACCAAGGTCTGATTGTAATAGTGATCACCAGCTGCTTGTAATTGACTTAAAGTTTAGACTAAAAACGTTACCGAAACCACCAACCGTGTTAAGATTTGACTATACGACTATAAGTGATGATTATAGATTTGGGATGTCTAATCGTTTTGAATCTTTGCTTCAATGTGATGATGAAAAAACACCAAATGAACTATGGGAAGGGGGCAAGAATATTATACTTAGCGCTGCAAAGGGACATATTCCCAGACGAAGAAAAAAGAACTATCAATGGATCTCGAACGAAACCATTAATGAAGTAGAAAAGCGGAGACAACTCAAAGCTATAGGTCTGAATAATGTCAAAGTAACAGAGAACAATAAGCAAAATGCATTAGTCCAACGAATGATGAGAAAAGACAAAGAGGAACACATTAATGAGCAGTGCAAGCGCATTGAAGATAAATCCATTACAAATTCAACTTCATCAAGGTGTTAAAACTCTAACAAATAGATTCAAACCAACAATTGATACAATTAAAGATGAAAGTGGTAAGATTCTTGGTGAAGCGGAAGAGGTGAAAGAAAGATGGGCTCTATATAGTACAGATCATTATACGAAAAATCCAAATATTGTCGTCCCACAACACACATTTGTAATAAACGATAAAGAAGAATTACCACCATTATATTCTGAAGTGGCTAAAGCAATTAATGAATTAAAAGCTAATAAAAGTCCAGGTTTTGACGATATTACAGCAGAGTTAGTAAAATGTGGAGACAACAATGTCGTCAGTTACTTTCTCAAGCTTTGTACGTCGATTTGGTTAAAGAAAACATGGCCTGATGACTGGATTAAATCTGTATTTGTACCAATTCTGAAGAAAGGTGACACTTTACAGTGCTGTAACAACAGAAAAATTGCACTCCACTCATAAGCCATTACAGCCGAAAATTCTATTGAAAATCATTGCTGGTAGAATGCAAACTAAATTAAAAGAGGAAATTAGTGAGGAACAGGCAGGATTTCAATCTGGCATGGGCACACGGGATCAGATTCTAAATCTAAAGATGGTTATAGAAAAGAATACAGAATATGGTAGAAATATATATTTATGCTTTATAGACTACAGAAAAGCTTTTGATGTGGTGTCCCACGAATTACTCTGGGAAGGAATGCTTGAAATGGGATTCTCTAGTCACATAATTTATCTTATAAAGAGCCTATATACTGACCAAAGTGCAACTGTAAGAACAACACACGGATTAACTGTAGACTTTAGGATTGAAAAAGGTGTGCGACAAGGATGTATCTTATCCTCACATTTATTCAACATATACTCTGAAGTAATTATGAGAAATGCCCTTGAGGGTATTGAATGTACAGTAAAGATTGGTGGAAGGAGTATTAAACATTTGAGATATGCAGATGACATTGTGCTAGTAGGTGGCAGTATAGAAGAGTTGCAGAATATAGTAAATAGTGTCCATGAAGCTAGTAGCCAAGCAGGTCTATACCTCAATACCAGTACAACCAAAGTTATGAAGATCATTAGAGTTCCTGTACAAAGTGAACAAGACAATGTAAGTGTTAACGGACAAGATATAGAAAACGTGAAAAATTTTGTTTATCTTGAACCAATGATTACCGAAAATTATGACGATTCTAAAGAAATCAAGAGACGTATTACTATTGCAAAAAATGCAATGATTTCACCAGCTAAAATTTGGAAAGACAGAGCAATTTCAATTACTACAAAGAAAAGACTTGGTCTTTAGCATTGCTACTTATGGATCAGAATGTTGGATACTAAAAACAACTGACAAAAAGAAAATTAACTCCTTTGAGTTGTGGTGCTATCGACGCTTATTAAGAATCAATTGGACTGATAAAAAGACTAATGAATACGTTTCAGGTAAAATTGGAACTAGTGAAAGACTGGTAACTACAATTGTTGAGCGAAAAATGGCTTTCGTCGGACATATATTCAGGAAAGGTGACATTTGTAAAGACTTATTAACTGGGACCGTCTATGGAAAAAGAGGAAGAGGTAGATCAAAGACCAGGTACAGCCATAACGTTCGAGAATTTGGTGGGAATCAGAGCTTTATTGATTTACATCGACTAGCACAGAATAGACAAGCATGGAGAGCCACGGCTGTTCAGCTAAATGAACTTCCTGTCCATTGATGATGATGTCTGTCTCGTAGCTCTTTTGTGCTGTGTAGTACTTAGAATTAAACATCTTTATCATATCGTTGCCCTGCTAGGGGTGTACCGGATCAGCATTTTCAGAGTCCGGCCGGAACCGGATTTACCGGATTTTTGTCATAGAACCCGGCCGGATAATCCGACCGGATTTTACCGGATAATCCGGCCATAACCGGATTTTTCTAAAAACAAAATTTTCATAATCCATCCAAGAACATATGAAGCCAAGAAACGAAAAAGAAACTGTCTTGAAAATATCTAACAGTCTTCTTTCTAGTGATGGTAATCATATGTATTTCAGATCTGAATTTTCAAATTGTGTTCGTTTGATCGTAAAGCTGATTGAATTGAAGAGAAATACTTATCCTGTAAGACCAGTTTTCACTAGGAACTTTTCATTATGAAAAGGCATTCAACCCTAAAATTTCTATTCAATTAGGAAGTGACATTTTCTCCTGTAAACAAAAGGATTTCCACCCACTTGGAAAATTCTACTGACTGAAAATCGATCTTAAAGAATACATCTTCTATCTCACTAAAGTAAAATAAAAGAAACTTGTTCTTAGTACTGTTATAAGAAGGAAATTGGTAGGAAAGACCCATTTGTAAGGATTTTCTAGCTGAGAAAGTAACCCATGTGAGGGGCACGTCAAATATTTTAAACAAATAAATACCAACATCCCTGTCATTGTATTGGGAATCTTATCAATAGCAATCTTACGCAACCTACATAAAATGTATGTTTCCTAATGCTTTCTGCTTTTGACTACTGTTAGAATCTTGTTGCTTGTTATAGCTACATTGTCATAATTAGTTTTCACATTCTCTGCACACTGTCACAGTTCTAAACAAAATTCAAGAAAATCCGGTAGATGGCCGGATTTTGAGAACAAATCCGGCCGGAACCCGATTTTTGAAAAATCGGCCATCCGGTGCCGGATTACCCGGTCTACCGGATATCCGGTACACCCCTATGCCCTGCCAGTAGAATGTTCAAGGAAATGTCATTCTCTGCACAGAATCGATCCAATATCTTGTGCTGAAGAGGATCTACGGGGAATGATATATCCTCACAGTTCAATTCATCTTTATATTGCTCATACTTTGTGACTCTTTCGGCTTTCTCAGATTGAGGGAGGGGAGCTGCGAGAATAGACCGTAAAAAGTATTTCCCGTCGTTCTTTTCTTTGCGATGTAAAGGGGGAATGGGAGAAACTTGTTACCAGTCACTGGATCATACCGCATTAGTTTAAATCCAGCTCCAACCACTTTTCAAATCGCCAATCACCGCTTATGAATAAAATTGGATATGCTTTCACATCATAATTATCTAGAATTGTGGGACCTTCAACATCATATTTATCTAGAATTGTGAGCCCGTCAGATCTGAATGATACTGGTGGATTTGTCATAATATCACCCAACGGCTTGTGGAATATAACATCTACATCAATCGAGTACTTTAAATCTTGCGGTGTCATGGATAGCTATTTACGGATAACATTTCGAATATTCTGTTTCAATTCACGAAAGTTCTCGACATTTTCTACAACAACCTTTTGGTACGGTTGTTCATCGATACTTTGATGTGATAAATACTCGTCAAATGTATATGTATATGTGTGGGGTTCATTTCTATGTGCTCTAGATCCACCCAAAAGATCTGTCATCTGTCTTATACCATGGGTGGATTGCTCATGGCATCGTTTATTGAGATAACAGTCAAAGGATTTTTCGCATCTCGAGCACTTGAATTTCTTCTTTGGTCGAGTACCATTGTCGCTAACATCTCGTTTTCTTTTCGAATCCATCTCTTTCACAACGTAAAGAAACTAACTCTACACCATCAACTGACTGATTAAATGTAGTCTGAAAGCCCCCACGAAGGTTTTAATCAATACCATCTAGATTACGCTTGGATCAAAAACCATGTGATTACAATAAGATAAGCTCTAACATCATTTGGGCAAGCTTTAACACGCCCTTTAATCATAGGAGATCTATTCAGAAACTTTTGTAAGTATCTAATGTAATGACTTCCCTAAGAACAATGGATATATTTTCAATCCTATACTTGGTTCGAAAACCATGTGATCTGGATTATCCAACTGAAAAAAATAACTAACGAGTTTCAGGAGTAAGGAAACTATTACATAGAAACACTAATTTTCCTAGTAATCACGCATGCGTCATTTTCACTCCATAACTACATCCTTTTACTAAAAATCTTTATCTATACATACAATTCGCATCAGTAGTCACACAATCATCACTGTGGCAAAAGATTACGTCATCTCAGAACATGCGCAGTTTGGTAACAAGAACAACAATAGTGACGTCATACACGTCATGATTTTCAGTTATATAAAGATTGGCTTATGGATTTCGCGCATGCGCATCCTTTGTTCCTTAAGCTGTCCCGGTATCCCCCTCTCCTTATCTACTGACATCCATACTAACCTCAGGACAGGGGGTCGTGGTTAAGTAAGGATAATTACAAACACAAGCAAGCGCAGAAATAGCTAAGTTATCCAAAATGACAAGGGCTGAATTTGAATGACTCAATTATGAAAATATCGGTCTATCAATAATATTTGCAATGTAATTGAGATGAAAGTGGACAATTTTGAAATCAGCTGACTTGCTGAGATCAAGGTATTAACCATACCTGGTGTTATATGACAAAATTTCGAAATATTCTGCCATCCATGCGTTAACAATGTTTCGATTAAAACTTCATAGTTTGGTAGTTCACTGCAATAATTAGATAAAACAATTAATCTAGAATACGGAGGGATCCTTAAAAAATATCGACGGAAAACTAAAGATAGAGAATGCCACAGACTATAAGCCTTTTTTCTATTCAATCAATCATGACTCATTCAGGAAAAAGCAATCAGAAATACTCATCACGTATTTACAAAACAAACCTGAATGATATTAATAAGACCAAAATAAAGAAACAATTATATGTAGCTACATATTGGGAAGCAAAATGAATGCCAAAAGAACTGAATGATGAAGATTATCATGATAATAATAGAAATAGTAACTGCTGCAATATCACGCTATAAAATAATATCTATACAATACCAATAGGCAGTTTTGATTGCAAGGGCAGCGGCATCTTTTGTATCTTTAGATGAAACTGATGTTTGAATACCTGCATAGGAACAAAGCTTACCGTGGAATTCTTAAATTAGATTTTGTCTGAAATTGTCTAATACAAATTGCAAGAAATTTTTTGGAAGGCAATATGAATGAAGTTTTATACATCAAAGGTACTATGAATTTTACTGACAAAGATGGGAAAATATTGACTACGCCTGGTTCTCATCTGTCCCAAGAATCGTATAGATCGGGACTTTTTGCGATTCCTGACTCTTTTGACAGGTATGATCCTTGCGATGGCCCAGTTCATGCTGTCGTAAAAACCAATCGACAATGGATTGCCAATTCCTACAATTCCTATGATTCTTATGACATGGAGCTGAGATCGTAGGGGGCAGGCTGGCATGGAAATTATTGCAAATTCTCATATATCGTAAGAATTGTGGATCGGAAAAATCCCTGATATTTATGATCCTTATCACATATGAGAACCAGGCTTTACCCACTGAGCTTGTGCACATATAGCTTGACAAGAATTTATGTAGCTATTTCTCAAATATTCCTAAATACAAAAACTTTAATTATTCGTGAATAGAGATCCATTACCTCACTGTGTTGTGCTACGTCATAAGTAGGACAAAGTAAAGCCAGTCATGAATAAAGCAACAGCGATGAAGTTCCCAAAGAATGCGTGAAATTTCAAAGCAAGGGACTTCAAGGACATATAGCATTGATACAACTAATACTGTAGGACACCAAAACATCAGCTACTAAACAGGCTTCCAAGGAACAACACAATTAAATATGTCAAATAAAGTTCTAAAACTTAACCAATGAAAATGCAGCGAAGTGAGCTGAATACACTCGGTCTTTGGATGTAATTAAGCAGTTTGTATTATTGTACTTTCCAGTGCAGTGAAGACTATTGGGGGCCATTCAAAAAGTACGTACGCTCAATATCGATGAAATTCTGCTCTCCCCTACCCCCTTGTACGCTTTCGTACGTTCTAGAGGTACCCCCTCCCCTAAGCGTACGTACTCTTAAGCCATCACTCCCCCCACCCACCTAAAAATTCAAATACATAAATTCTCCAGGAGACGCAACACTTGCTGACTTCAAGAATGCGCACAAAGGTCTTTTTCATTCTCGCAATATCAAAGGCGCGCCAAAGAACGTGCAGCTGTGCTTGCAATCCAACATTTGCTGGGACATTTGGCCACCCTCTTCCAAAATGAAGCCAACATAAACCAAGCAATTGCTGGGTTAATGTTGGGTTAATGTTGGTTCGTTTGGCCAGGGCTTAAAAGATAGTTATAATTACTTAAGACGTTTTTCAAATAAACAGCACTTAAAAATTACATGGGAGTACGTACGTTCTTTGAAATACCCCTCCCCCCTTGTACGCTGTCGAACACTTTTCAGGTACCCCCCTCTCCCCCTCCAGAGCGTACGTACTTTTTGAATGGCCCCTTGCATAAAACTCAATAAATTATGGAATCAATAAACTTATTTTAAATAATGAATCAAAGTAAATGGACAACGTTCAATTAAAGACATATCTACAAACATACAACACCGCAAAAAATCCATCACATACCTCTAGAATCATCTGTAAGTGCCATAGCATGTCCTAATGCAATCAATACTGATTGCTCTGCTAATCCTATTCTTAGCTTTCCACTTAAAGATCTGTTAACACAAGAAAGAGTGCTTGCTAGTACGAAGCAAAGATCATAGAAATGAAAATTTATATACTATAGTCCTACTTACTATAAAAAGCTGCTAAATAGCAATTCTTTCAAATATTGATATAAGCCCATTCTTCCTACATGAAAATTTTCAAATTAGGGGATCAGTCGCGGATTTCACAAGTCTTTAACGGAGTATCGGTGGTAAATTTGCTACCCTTAGGAAAACAGATTTGATGACTATCCATACTCAGGTTGGTAGAATCGTCACACTACATACCAAAAATACCGATTAACCCGTTCAAGGGTGGGGGATCTGCTTCACTAGTACACCCTAAAACCATCACTGCTGGAGCAACTGATAAGAAAATAAATTGATCTAATACAAAAACATCATACTAATGCATACTCCATTCATAAAGTAATGGAAGATTTAGTGTGTCGACCTAATGAAGTATTTCCACATTCACAAACAAATCAAAATAGATTTCTCTCTCCTATCTCAGATACACAAAAAATTGCTGATTGAAAGCTTCTGAGCTAGCAGACTATAGAAGAATCTATAAATCAATGACTGGATAAATGGCTGAAATCATGAAATCAGCAAAAATTACAGCCACAGCAGCAAGAACAAGAGTGAAAATTGCAGTAATTACAACAATAGTACAAATCCGAGCGTCAACTGAAAACAGAAAAAATGGCGGCCAAAACAGCACCAGTAGCTATAATAACATCAAGATGAATAAAATTACTCAAGTGGCAAAATAAACTGTTATAAGAAATGTACTACTCGTATGAGAGTGCTCCTACTTAGGGACTCACATGTTCATCGTGTTTGGGAGTCAAACTCTCTCTTTAACTGTTTTGTTGCAAAGAGAAAAGGAGGCCTTAAGAATGAACAGTTGATTTCAAAGCACCGAGGAACCATCCACAACGAGCTCAATAGGGTGAATGAGGTAATTTCATGTTGGCATTAACGATATCAGTAAAAGGGTGAAACAAGAGAGAGATTAATTCTAATAGTTATAAAACAGTTTCGTGCATATTCCTCCAAAAGTATGATACGTCTAACCACCTCAAGATTGTTGAAACGAATGCTGCTCTTGAGCGATATAGCCTTTCAAAGGGTTGGGATTTCCTCAACCATTCCAACATTGCCTTCAAACATATCAATGAATGGGGCATGCATCCTACCTCTGAGGGCTATCGCTTATCTGCCAGCAATCGTAATGCCCAAGTAATGTGTGGGTGGTAAACAAAATAGAGGTGAGCAGGGTGGTGCCAATATTCCAAATTTTAAAACTCCAAGTCCAACGCGACAGAAATTTTTCAAATTTCACCTATCTGGACTGGCCCAGAAAAAGGCATCTGCCAGGCTAAAATTTTGCTGACTAGTATAGTGCTCAATGAAGTATCCACGAAAAATCTTCAAAGAAAAGCAAATTTGAGACTAAGAAGTTTCATGAAAAATGTTCCGGTTGAAGTCCTCCATATTCCAAAGGTGCCATGCCTGATGGATGAGAAACAAAGCAACTTTGGCTAAACATCTTTCCAGTAGGCAGTGGTGGGGCAGGGCGGGCGGGTCTTCCAATAATTTGAGATTGTATTTCGAGAGTACTGAACAGCTTTTTTATCTCATAACGTGATACAATGCCCCCCCCCCTCCCATCTGTGTCAGCTCCCTACGGACTTGTACAATATCAATGGCTATTCTCCACGAGGAAAAAGTCAACAAAATAGACGAAGAAATCAGGTTCCAAGCTCTCGCCGCTTAGACTTCCATGGAGTAAAAGATATGCTAGATTTTATTTCTTCTATCAGAATCTACCTGTCATGCGAAAGATAGGTAAGGTCACAGTCTCTGGTTGTTTTCTTTGAGAGGCGCTTTCAATTCCCCCCAAAGCAGACACATCACCTGATCGCTATCTGCTTGCAAGTGAGCCTAATCCGATGAATGCGAAGATAATGGAAAAAATGTTAGAATGCACCATTTATGTAGATGCACTGAATCAAACTTGAGAACTCTGTGAGGGCTGACTCCCTGGTCCCCCTTGGGTAAGTGCCTGACTTTAGATGAAGTAAAATTACTGATGAGCGACCAGAGAATTGACATATAGGCACTAAATGAGACTAAATTAGACACATCAGTTAACCAACGTACTATACATAATAACATTGATTATGTTTGATCTACATAAGCAACCTCCCCGATATTGTTAAAAATGCCTCAGTCTACATGTACGGTTATGACACACCTTAAGCTTCAGAAAAAATAACATGTCCTGAGTCAGCGAGGTTCTCAATATGGACTTTGAAGCTCTAGATGCATAGCTCAAGCTATCCTTGAACGCGGATAAAACGCAATCGATGGTTACTTCCACTAAGCAGAAACTTACCACATTAAGACATCAGACAGACCAACTAAATCTAAGTATACGCCATATTCCATTAGAGCTGTTCAAAATACGAAATACCTAGGAGTTTACATTGATAGTATCCTTGAAAGAAACATATTCAAGAAATATCCAGAAAAATTTGACGATCACTAGGACTGCTAAAATATGCAAAAAGATTTCTACCCTTCAAGTCACTAAAAGACATCTATACTAGCACATTTGATCCACACTTTCACTATTGTTGCTCAGTCTGGGGTGTCTGCGGACTAATTGAAATCCAACAACTACAGAAACTTCAAAACAGAGCAGCAAGAATTATCACTGGCAGCAATTTTGAGGCCCCCAGTAAATCTCTAGTTGAAGCTTTAGGTTGGAAAACAATTGAAGGCTTACTTCAGAGCGAAACAAAAGTCATGGTTTTTAAATCAGTAAATAGACTAGCCCCACAATTTCTCTCCGATCTGTTTGTGACAAACTCGACTAATTTCTCGTATAAGCTAAGGCGTATTGCTACTGATCTTAGGTTGCCGAAGAAATTGTTCTCAAATGGACAAAAAAATTTCTCATATAGGGAAGCAATAGTATGGAACAGCCTACCATCGACAGCAAAGCGGACATCTAGCCTTGCCACCTTTAAAAGCAGAATTATGTAGCATTTATTCTTTCAGTACGTTTTATATTTCTTGTATATTTTGGAGTTTTTGCTTTCTTGCTACACATTTTATTCATCTTGTAAATCGGCCTTTTAGCAGAGAGCATCATTGTAATTAGGTTATTACCTAGGCTTCGACCTTATACGACGTATTTCTGCATTTAGATGGAGGGTTCCTTGTAAAGCAGTTATGGAAACAGAGGGGCTGATCATGGCTGCTCAGGATCAAGCAATAAGGACAAATTGGAAACGACATAACATTGATAAAGAAAATATTTCGCCCTTGTGTAGATTAAGTGGCGTACGAGCTGAAACTGTTAGCCATATAGTGTCAGAATGTAGAGAGATGGCTCAGGCTGGATACAAAAAAGATAAGACATGATAAAGTGCTGCTATCTTCCATTGGCAGTTATGTCAGAAATATCGATTTCCTACTACTGCAAAGAGTCATGAGCATTTTGTAGTTTAAGAGATGACTGTCATAGAAAATGAAGAGATCAAACTGCTATGGGATTTTTGTATCCAAACAGAAATGAAAATAAAACATAACAAACCAGATCTAGTTTTGCTGTACAAAAAGGCTAGAATCTGTTACATTATCGATGTGGCTTGCCCTTTCGATACGAGAGTAGAGAAGAAGGAGAAAGAAAACTTTGAGCATTATATAAATTTGGAATATGAGCTTCTCAAAAGTTTGGAACACGGAAGTAACGAGAATGTACATAATACAAATTGCCCTTGGCATATTAGGAACAGTCACAAAGAATATTGTAAAATATCTAGAAAAGATTGATTCCAAACCAGATGTAGAACCATTGCAGAAAGCTTGTTTGTTGGGAACTGCCAGAATAATGAGAAAAGTTCTGGACTACGACCAATAAGATGGTGTTTAAGAGATAGGGACCTACCATCTATTATCTCAAAGCAACGGGAGGTGGCCTGATACTAGACAACCTACTGGTACAATATCAGAACCATGAGAAGAGTTACAATAATAATGGAAACTTCATTTCATTGAAAATACACGCTAAATACAGTTGTAAACCTCACTAAATAATAGGCAGTTTACAAATGGCTACTTTGTTTGAACAAAATAATAAGAACAGAATAATAAGAACAAAAATAATGAATATTAATATAAGTCAATAAGACAGGAGCTGAGGACTTGACCACTCTTTGTAACGCCAGCAGAGGATGTAGTAAGACGTTCTGATTGCGAAGGTAGTCATCTTTCTAATTATGTAGCTTTTGGTAGAATTATCAAACTTTAAGGCTGCCAGAATGTCAAGGAAGTCAGATGGAACTTATTAAATATACCTAAAGCACTCATCGACAGGTTTATAAGCTTGACGTTTTTACATTTATTAGATTGTTGCTGTACTAAGTTCCTATACTTTTCTACCCTTCTTTCGGCATTGGTTCTAAGGTTACACTCAAAACCCACGGTCAATTCCAGTGACAACAGAAGAGCTGATAAATCCAGGGAGATCGGCAAAATGCTTGCTTGTTGTACAGGCTGAAATGTTTTGGCAACAAATAAGAGGATGGAATCGTGTTTCCAAGTGTAGCAGCCCTGTTGAAGATACACTTTGCAACCAGAAACGATATGGAGAAGAGAATTTTGTACAAGGCAGAAAGAACAGTCAGATGAAGATCGCTGGCCCCATATTTGGAGATTGGTCTGTGTTGGGAAGGTGTTTTTATGTACTTAATAGAAAAATTGAAAATATTTGTTGGTAAATTACTTTGTGCAGAGGACCATGGTGAATTAAGGTTAGGCAATGAAAGCTCCATCATATTACGGAAAAAGGATTCTTGTGAGTAAAGTTTGTCTTTGAGCTTGTTCTCCTTTCCCAAGTGAAAATACTTCAGAACCTCCTTAGTGGATTTGTATTGGCCAAACTGAATGTTTGTGGAGATGGCTGTACTTTTCCAAAGGCTATTTATGGCTTCATTGCGTGAAGATTTTAATGAATTGCTAAGAACTGTTTGACACTGTGCATGTTTAGTTGATGGAGGGTGCGTGTTAAAGCCACATTTATTTCTAGGAAGAAAAACATTGCTTAATGTACCTGGCATGGGAAGATCTAGTAACGAATGGAATATTTGTTGACAAGATTATCAAGATTTTCAGACACCCATGTCTTTTTAAGGTCTGCTACAGTAAGGTGCCATGATATCTTAGATAAGAGATAGCGACTGTATAGCTCAAAGTTGTGTTTTGGATGCAAAGGTAAGAGATATATTCTGGAGAAGATATCGCTTACCATTTGAGAAAGTTCTTGTTCATGAACGAAATTTGGCATGTCGAAGTCAAAGTATCTACCAAGGGAGCGAAAAGAATCGCCAATTTGAACGCACGGTACCAATTCACTATTTACTAGAAGTTTGGGCAGGTATTGGATTGATCTTGTTGCTGATTTTTTAATTCTAAAGGTGATACATTTATCAACTTGAATGACCATATGTGCCCACTTGCACCAAATGATGAAGCGATTGAGCAAGGGTTGATTTTCACTATCTTGATCACTAATAAAAGCTGCATCGTTGCATATTGAAGCAAGTAACTGGATTAAGACTTTTACAGCAATCAACAAGAAACCCAAAGTGGCGATAGTTTGGTGCCTTAGTGTGTTGGATAAATGTATTAAAGATGACATTAATTTATGCATTGATGTACATGGGACAGTGGTCCAGATGACCGATAGTGTAAAGTTATTGGGTGTGACAATTGACTCTATGTTAAACTTCAACCAGCATGTACAATCAATCTTTAAAAAGACTTCAAACAAAGTAAGAGCTTTTTCTAGGATTGCTCCAAACCTTGAATACGGAAGAAATGATAAGCTATATCATTCTTCTGTACTATCAGATTTCAACTATTGTCCACTGATCTGGATGTTTAGTGGTAAATCTTCAAACAACGAAATTAATAGACTCCAAAAACGTGCCCTGAGAGTGCTATTGGATGATTATGGGTCTGCCTTTGAAGAGCTCCTGCAGAAGAAGGGCGAGCAAACAATACATACTAAAAGTCTACAAACATTGCTTTTGGACGTCTACAAGTGCTTAACCTCAAAAAATCCCTCCTTTCTGTGGGATCTCTTCGAACGTAGGTCCACAAAATACAATCTCAGACTAAAGGATCTCGTCCAATTACCGAGTACGAAGACAGTGAGATACGGATTAAATTCACTCAAATTCAGAGGAAGCATACTATGGAACACACTTCCCGATATTATAAAATCTGCCAAAAATGACAAACAGTTTAAAAACAGAATCAAAAATTTGACAGGATCCATGTGTTGTTGTATGGTGCGTAGATAAACACTGTAAATAAGATCAGTTAGCCTGTGTTAGTTTTTAACTATTCCTTCAGAAGAGGAGAGGACTAAGACAATCACCCTGAAGTACACCGCGGCCGATAGGAATGCAAGAGGCGTGGAAATCAGAAGTGATAATTGATGTCTGAAACACAGAGAATAGGCAGTCAATAAGATGGTTGATATGGTATGGAATATGGTGATATATAAGAACTTCATAAATCAAATTGTGATGAACTTCACCAAATGCGTTTTTAAGATCCAGCAAAGTGATGACTATGGAGCGTTGCTTGATACTTGCCTTATTGATTATATTTGGCATCTGAGTTGTGTGTTCCAGGGTCCCTGTTATTTTTGGAGTGAAGCTTTTCTGAATTTCATGCCCAGTGTAATTGTTCTCTGATAGAAACTTGAAGATTGTGTTCCGTAAGCATGATGCAAATATTTTCAATGGAACAGATTGCAATGTAATTGGCCGAAAATTTGATGGAACATTTGTGTCACCATTCTTGTGAATCAAGACAGTGCAGGCCTTTTTCTAGGGGAAGGTGCAGTATGTGATACCCAATTGCGTTGCATTCGCCTTGTTTGCTTTCAAGTCTTTTAACTCTTTCTTCAGTTCTCTGATTGATTTATTTTTGTAGCTACTCATTAGGTTATTGTGGTTAGCGCTTTTGAAAGTCCCATAGTTTTGCTTGAAATAACTATAAATAACGTCATTCATGTGTCCGATCATTGATCTGCTAAGTGACTAGAAGACTTCGCTTTACCATTTGAATCATCGATCAAAGTGAGTTGAGAAAGTGATTATATTCATGATGATTATCATTCAAGAAAGCAGCGAGTCAAACAAACACATAATAAATCAACTAAATCATAAAGTAACGTAATCATAATAAAATTGGCGGCTTTAATTGAAATCACTTTGAAATTTACTACCTTATCAAATATCTTGCTTCGGAGTTTTTGCAGGCAACAAACATTGATTGAATTTTGTCCTGTTTCTTACCCATTGACTAAGGTAGAAAAAACACCCAATGAGTAATATACTAATTCTTCCATATATTTCGTATGCAAACATTTACTAGTAAAATGACAAAATCATCAGCGAAAGCAGACTATCTCATCAAATAAGTAAAGAAATCAAGTTTGAAATACAACAACCATAACATACCGCATTGCCAGTCATTTTTGCGATCTCTTTCAACTTTGAGAAAACTGATTGGATTAACAGTTTAGGAGGAGCAAACATCATTCGTTGATTAGTACGACATTGCTAAAATTGTTATAGAGGAGTTGATCACTCACAAACAAGATAAAAGCCAAGATGATCATGAGAGATGAACAATTGCTAGATAGTATAAAAACTTGATAAAACAATGGAATAATGAACTATCATTTAAATCAATTATCTCCAATGAATGTTATTCTAAGCAAAAAGCTGGTCGTCCAAAAATATATCAAGCACAAGAAATATTCGTTACGGCAGTTCTGATAGATTTTATTAGCACCAAGCTGCTGTGGCAAGATAATATAAACACGAGAAAACACGGCACAAGATATATTTAGCTTTCTGACAAGCATGTGCTATTAGTCAAACTGGAAAAAATGAGAAAACTTCATTTACAAATGAATCTATTATAGTTACGAAAGATATGCACATACAAGACCAAAATGTTAATACATTGTGATTACTCATCTAACTTGACAGTGTGCTACTAACATGTACCATTTCAAATAGTATCCCATAATAAAATAGAATAGTATTACCCCATATAAGATAATAATACGTATACAGTTATATAAAATACAGAAAAATATAAGAAAAATCAACTTATTTAAAGCTATGAATTGTATTCACCAATGAAAACTTTGGGCCTAGTGAACGTTGGTCATCAGTATAGTGTGTTCAGGCAAGCAAACGTCTTTCAGATTGTAAAGATCTTAAGGTTGAAGTGGGAATAAAGTAAGAGTTAGAATATCAAGTATTTGGAATCTGCAAATAATACTATAGTAAACCTAGTTGAGAGGATGAAAGTGGAGCAAAAATTTGCTTTTCCAGGGCTTACTTTATTATTACTCGCCGATTCCGAAGACTTCATATTCCTACGCTTACAATATTCCGACTTCTCCCTTCTGATTTTTATTATCTTACTATCATATCAATCATATCATATCATATCATATCATATCATATCATATCATATCATATCATATCATATCATATCATATCATATCATATCATATCATATCATATATCATATACCATATATCATATATCATATATCATATCATATCATATCATATCATATCATATCATATCATATCATATCAAATCATATCATATCAAATCATATATCATAACATGTCATATCGTATCATATCATATCGCATCATATTATATCATACCATATAATATCATATACCATATCGTTTCGTATCGTATCGTATCGTATCATACAAAATCATATAAAAAATATCATATCATATATCATAACATATCATATCATGTCATGTCATATCATTTCATACCATATCAATCATATCATATTATATCATATCATGTATCATATCATATCGTATCACATCATATCATATATTCGCTCCGCTCTTATGTAGTGTATAAATTTAAATGTGCCGGATGTAATTCCGTGTATATTGGCGAAACAAGCCAACATTTATCTACTCGAGTGCGAGAGCATTTATTTACTGATAAAAATTCAAATATTTTTAAACATCTTAAAGGTTTAGTTGTTTGTAAAGAGGCATGTAACGATAGTTGTTTTAAAGTGTTGGATTCTGCAAACACTTCTTTTAAACTTAAAATTAAAGAAGCGTTACATATTCAATGGGAAAGACCTGATTTAAATATGCAGATTCAGCATTATAACTGTTCATTAAGCTTTTAGCTATTCTTCTTAACCGTTCTTACCTGTTTTCGCTACATTGATTCCTTTTTCGATTAATAAATTCGATTGATGATTTAACGTTTGTTTATGTACCAAGAAGTTTTTTCATTGTAATTAGCAACTGATGACGGATTGGAACAATCCGAAACATGTCTTGCAAACTTAAAAGCATTGTCGTATTTTTTCGCCTTATATATCATATATTATATGGCATTATCATGTAGCATACATCATACCAAATGATATCTATTTAAATCTAATCACATATGACATATCATTATAATATGATATATCATACAATGTGTATATCCACAGTGTCAATTCTGCAATTCTATTAAGTGCTTATTTTTTAACCGGAATATCAAAACATTCATAGAAATGAAGAACTGATTCCTTGTCTCACCGTACCTATTCTAATCTTCATTATGACGCTGGATTCTCTAATAAACGGGGGAGGATGGGGATAAATCAGGGGTGGAAATAATTTAGAGATTTCATAAATAAGGGTTGCGAAAATTCCATAAATTAATAAACGTTCCCTGTTTACCAGAGATCAAAGGGCAAATATTTCCTTACTTTTATTGACACCGTCCACAATCAGGTGATGAATCCATTTAATATCTTTGAATTGATGATACTTCTGGGCGTTACAAAATTCTTTTCAGGATTTGTCAATTCAAACAATGATTAAATAGCTTAATAGAGGGGCAAGATATGTAATTCCACATGCAATCAAGTATTAAGGTCTGGAATACTGATTTCACTAAAACGTCAAAAAGTTCTACAACTCCAGTTTTATATCAAAACCGTACTCATACTAGGCAAAATCATAAAAAAAACCGTAAAGGTAATGGCGAATCCTTCCAAGAAAACTAGACTTTTCGAAATGGAATAATCAGCAATTTAAGAAAATGGTAAAAGCTAACTAAGAGCAAAGAAAAAGTCAAATACTGCATACGTCCTTGCTTCATCTAAGTCAAGATAATTTGAACTCAATGAGAAACTGATATGATAAATTACGATTTTGAGACATTCAAAGTCTTAGACTTCTTTCACGCCAAAAATACCATCAAAACTATAAAATTTAACAAATTCAAAACATTCATAAACAAAAATACCTCAGCAACAAGTCCTAAATCTCCCTTATCTGCTACCAAAGATTTCAATTGCTGCAGATTTTTTCCTAAACGAAGAGAAACAGGAGCGAATATGACACTAGCACAATTGCAATAAACTTCTAATTTCAGCTTGGTACAACTTTTATTTTCTCGTGCTCCATACATTTCTCCCCAAGTTGCAAAGACGTAAATTAGTATAACTTCCATCTCCACTTACTTTTGATTTCCCATTTAGAGCGCGAGCATAGAGTTCCCAGTTAATGATGAACGTTCTGCGATGAGCGCATGGCCGGATGTGGACTGGGAACCTTGAGCTTCCATCCGAAATCAGAAAATCAAAATTAAGTAAAGGTGGGTCTTCAGTAGTCTAATTCATTCAAATCTGTGGTATGACATGTGGCAAATGAACTTCTATTTGACCATTTCACATTTACTATGGTATAAGGAGCTACTAATCAGGTAATCTAGCTAGATAATCATCACAAAAGACAAGGTGTACTTTTCTTCTTAACTTCGGCAAAATATCTTGAAAATGCAATACCCACCAGTAGACGATGCAACAGCCTTAAGCAATATTGTCTCCCCAATACCCAATTCGATTCCTTCGTAAGCTGGTGACACCTTAAAATATGGAACAGAATAAGATGATGATGATGATGATAATGATGATGATGATGATGATGATGATGATGATGATGATGATGATGATGATGATGATGATGATGATGATGATGATGAAAGCGGTAACATTCTTTAAGCATACTGAAAGCTTTTTGTCGTCCGACACTCGTCTGAGGATGAAACGTCGGATAACGACCGTAAGGTGGACGGAAAAATATGGTCAGATTCAGATGTATGGCCAACTATATGAAGCATTCATCATATTACGTGTATCCGCATCTGGCCATATATTGCAGTTCACCTCTCGAAGTTTCAGACTCTGACGAGTGTCGGACGAGAAGAAAGAGTTTTTCAGTATGCCTACAGAATTTCCCAACTTGCTTGAGCTATAGTGAAGTTCTGTAGTACTAACAGACTACACGCCTTTTGATATGAAAAAAGTTTACAAGACAATGAGGCTCAATATGCCAAAATCTTAAGAAACTGGTAAGAAAATCACGAGGCTCAAATTTGAGAGTTCACCTTTTTTACGTACCAGAAGTCGATATAAGCTCACTCTTTTCAAGCTCCTATACTGGGATCGAAATTTTCTTTGATAATCTTCGTTAACAAAGACAGAAATTGTATAACAAACAATGGTAGCCTCTTTTATCCAGTTTACTCCAGTTTAAGAAAATCTCAGCCTCAAATTCAGGAAAGCTAAGAAAATCGAGGCTCAGACAAAAAAGTGGTTTCCTTATAAAAAACGAGCATTCACGTTTATTCGATTAAATTAACAAAGTTAAAAAGAAATCTATAATTCTAACCATAATCAGGATACAAAGAAATATGACAGATTACTAAATCAAAACGATAAGAAAAGCTCTCGGAAACGAGCAAAATTTCAGTACTAAGTTGATATTTGAGGTAGTTCACAGCTGACGTACTTCGCAAAATCATCCGCTTTGTTGATCATATAGAAACTCGTGTAAAAATTTGGACTAGACCTCAAAAAACGTACCACATCTCTTCACCTACAGTTTGCTTTTAGATTTCCCAGCTATTCTGAGAAAGGCATAGAATTGTCTTAGAAAATTACTTATTAGCAAAAACTTCATTTCATCATCAATTTGTTGTAGTAACATCAGTAATTAATTTGCTTGTACTCTCTAGTGCCAAATAAACTGGGGGTCCTAATAAACAGGGGGTCGAAAAAAATTCTGAATTTTAATAAACGGGGGGTCAGAATGAACGGGGGGGTCGGGATTTGAAAAAGAGCTTAAAATGATTATAAAGCGCTCGAAAAGCAAAAGCAAGTTGTCATTTTCGCAGGTTTTCATTGCAGCAGCAAATTCTCGCGTTATTTCTTAAGCCCTGGCCAAACGCGAAGAAATTTTCAACGAGCAATGTTCAGCTCTCATGTTTTGCAAATGTTCGTCCCGTTTGGCCACCCTGTTCGATGATAAATTTGATGTTGCGCAACATTCGGCGCTGATCGAAAATTGCTTGATGAAGATCAAAACATTTCTCGAACTTTTTCATGTTCTGCAAATATTCGTCACGGTTGGCCACCTCGACGAACAAATGCAATCTAATTCAATCTACGCATGCGCATAAAAGAAGTTTTCCCTCCAGAACCTATTCAGTACTTCGCACATTTGAACATCGGCAGCAGTTAGCAACTCTGCAATAATTGAGAAAACTGATTGAAGGCAGAAAACGACGAAAAAATGAATGAAGAAGCACATCTAGAACATGAGTGAAACGATCTAAGTGACGTAGATTCACCAGAGACGTCTTGTGAAGTTGAAGTCTCAGATTTAGGCCATGGCCAAAGCCTTCAGCTGATAGAATCAGAATGTAGCGAAGAAGAAGACTCTCCTATAAGAGCAATGGAAGCTATTTTGGTGAATGTCCGAAATCTTTATATTTACAGGTATTTGTTTTGTTGCGAAGTGGACGCTATATTTGATTGACATATGTTAATTAGTTTATGCATTGAGATTTAGGTTGTTGTCGTTGGTAGAGCGGGAGGATAAGATAAGGAACGAATGAGGGCAGGACGTTTTTATCGAATTCTTAGGCCCAAATCTAAGACACAGATTCTTTCTTTGTGCATTTGGCACAAAGTGGTCCACCGAGCCGGATTTCGCGTATAATTTGGATATCGAACGGAATAACTCGATAAGAAATGGCTCATGAATTAGAAAGACTGAGGGCGATACGGGAGTCAACACGAGCATACGCGGAAAAGACTCAAGTTGAAGTGAATGAAATATTGAAAGAATTTAATGTCGATGACTATAACGCGTTAAAACTGAAGAAACACTCTCTTTTGGAAAGACTGGAGAATCTTGCGGAACTTGATAATGCTATCTTGGATAAAATAGAGGTGTTAGAAATCAACGACGAACTCACGGAGGCAAGTACATTTCGAGATAAAATTAATTTGACAATTATAGAAATTGACTTCGTACTTGATGAAACTCAATCGGAAATATCTAGGTCTACATTATCGAACAGACGAAATGGACCGAACGTAAAACTTCAACCCCTGAAGTTGAAGGACTTTACGGGGGAACCGAGAGAATGGCAGACTTTCTGGGATGGTTTCTCTTCTGCTGTTCATGAAAACGACGATGTAGCTGAAATCAATAAATTTCAGTACTTAATTGGTTTGCTTAAGGGTGACGCTGCTCTAGCTGTAGCAGGATTGCCTGTTCGAGTAGGAAACTACAAAAAGGCCGTCACAATCTTGAAGAACAGGTACGGGCAAAAACAAATCGTTATCGCTAGTCATATGGATGCCCTTATGAAATTGCCGTCCTGTACAGAAACCAACGATGTAAGAAAATTGAGAGAACTGTATGACATAATAGAAGCAAACGTCAGAGGCTTGGAGTCTTTGGGGGTAGAAAGCGAAAAATATGGATCCTTGCTCATTCCGGTTTTGCAACCAAAGTTACCGCTTCAAATTCAAATCGAAATAAGCCGAAAAATTGGAGGAGAAGACTGGAGCCTTACTAAATTATTGGAAATACTAAGAACGGAGTTGGAAGCACGGGAACGCTGTTTGAAAAGTGTAAATCCTGCAGCAACAGTCAAAAAACCGCAAAACAAACTTTTGCCGACCGCATCTGCCCTTTTTAATGATGCAGAGAATAATCGACTTGCAAGAGGAACTCCTTATCGAAGCGGGACTTTCTGCACATACTGTAAAGGTAATCATAATTCTATAGATTGTCACATCGTTTCTGATCGTTCTGCACGACTAGCACAGTTAAGGAAAGAAGGGCGTTGCTTTATTTGCCTGAGAAAGGGACATATTGCAGGAAAATGCGAATCAAAGTATAGATGCAATGCTTGCCATAGAAGTCATCATATTAGTCTTTGTGAAAGGAATAGCAGAAGTTCAAAAGATGCACAGCAAGCTCAGGAAAAGTCTTTGGAGACCAAAGAAGTTTCAAATCTGCATGTGAATTCAGCAAAATCAATTCTACTTCAAACTGCACAAGCAATAATCTACAGCCCCGTTAATCCGCAGAGAAGGATCGTGGCAAGGTTAATTTTTGATTCAGGCAGTCAGCGAAGCTATGTTTCAGAGAGAGTACGTCGATATTTGGATCTACCAGTAATTGCAAAAGAGCAGATTACAATTAAAACATTTGGAAACAGCGATGGAAAAACCGAAATTTTGGAGAGCGTACGCATTGGAATTCAAGACAACTGGCGCGAAAACAGTCAGAAGAAATCTCTAGAAATCGACACATTGGCGGTACCATTCATCTGTACACCTCTAGTAGGTCAAGATATTGAAACTACCCGGGATGAATTTCCGCGCTTAGCTGGCCTGCAGCTTGCGGACGACGCAAAAGCAGAAACGCGCAGTGAAGTTGATATTTTAATTGGTTGCGATTCGAGTGCTAAATTTTTTACTGGTGAAGTCCAAATCCCAGAAAATCAAAGAGGACCGACTGCAATGAATACGCTGTTGGGTTGGGTTTTATCCGGACAAGGTGTCCGTAAGCGGACAAGATTGTCTGACATGGAAGAAACAAACACATATCTGCTGAAAGTAGATTGCAAATCTGTTGAAATTGAAATTGGAAATCAGTTGGAAAAGTTCTGGGACTTTGAAAGTATCGGAATACGAGATAAAGAAACGGTCGTTGAGAGTTTTACAAAGAACATTTCATTCTCGGACGAAAAGTATTCTGTTAGCTTACCCTTTCGTGAAAACTCACCAGTCTTACCGGACAATTACGTGAACACCGTACGCAGACTGGACAGTACAGTGAAGCGACTAAGGAAAGAACCAAAAGTCTTGAAAGAGTGCGATTCTATTGTGAAAGAACAACTGGAAAAAGGAGTAATCGAAAAAGTAGAGGTAAATAAACCAGTCGAACCAGGACAAGTTCATTATCTACCAGGGCAAATTGTCACCCGTAAAGACGCATTAACCACGAAAATTAGGATGGTATTCGATGCTTCTAGTAAATCGCATGGAGTTTGTTTGAATGACACTCTGCATACTGGTCCATCCTTAACGGAACAATTATATTCAGTTCTGCTAAGATTTAGACTACGGCCTATTGCAATCATCGCGGACGTAGAAAAAGCATTTTTGGCTATTGGAGTTGATGAAAATCATCGGGACTATTTGCGATTTTTATGGTTGAGAAATGTGGATGAAAATGACTCAGAAATCGTAGTGTATCGATTTGTTCAGTTCCTTTTGGATTATGTTGCAGCCCTTTTATTATGAATTCTATCCTTCAGCATCATGTCAAGATGTATGAAAATACTGACACGGAATTTGTTAAATTAATGCTTAATTCGTTTTATTGCGATGATTTATCGACCGGTGTAAATACTGTAAAAGAAGGAATCGATTTGTGTTTGAACGCAAAGAAACGATATGCGGAAGGAAACTTTAATCTTCGAAAATGGAACAGTAACTCATCGGAGTTATTATCATCGTTGAAGTCAGTATCGAAAGACAGCTCTTTACCTAACTCTGGTGCTCAGAATCAAATTCAAATGGACGATTTGTCGTATGCGAAGATATCAGTCGGAAAGTTTGATGAAATCGAAACTCCAACGGAACAGAAAGTACTTGGTCTCAACTGGAATACGGAAACAGACAGTTTCACGTTGAAATTCGGAAATATTGCTGAGATCGGACTTGCTTCGGAGCCCACAAAGAGAACAGTTTTGAAGACAACGGCAACCGTATTTGACCCATTGGGGGTTATTTCGCCAAGTACGTTGAAAGCGAAATTGCTGTTTCAGGATTTGTGTTGTCTAAAAATGAACTGGGACGATGAACTGAGTGCAGAACATAAAAGAATTTGGACTAAATGGCTTAATGATTTAAGGGACACAGATTCAGTAATTATAAATCGTTATTATTTTATCAATGCCCAAGAAATTATTGATTCTTGTGAGTTACATGGATTTGCAGACGCATCGACGAAAGCCATGGGTGCATGCATTTATGCTGTTTATTCAACAAAAATCGGAACTTCATCTGTATTAATCACTGGGAAATCAAGAGTTGCGCCGCTAAAGAAAATTTCTATCCCAAGGCTGGAGCTTACTGCCGCTGAAGTTTTATCGAAATTAATGGACAATGTCTCGAGATCTTTAGAAACATGCATCAAAATAAACGAAAAGCATTGCTGGACTGACAGTCTAAATACCTTATACTGGATTCATACAGATAAGGAAATGAAGCAGTTTGTGGATAACAGGGTGAATAAAATTAGAAGCTTAACTTCTAGAGACATGTGGAAGCATTTACCCGGAGTTGACAACCCAGCCGATATCGCGTCTAGAGGAGCATATTTGCAAAAGTTGGAGAGAAATACGTTATGGTGGGAAGGACCAAACTGGCTGGTACAGTCTAGTACATTTTGGCCTGCACAACCTAAAAAATTACAACCGACAGAAGATGGAATCAAAGAAATGAAATCTGGAGAGAAAGTGGAAACAATCAACTTGTTGTCTTCTGCTGAAAAGCAAAGAAATCTTTTGGCGATCATATCAGTTGATAGATTCAGTTCAAGTTTGAAGCTCTTCAGGGTGACAGCTATAGTTCTACGGTTCATTAAAAAATTGAAAGAAAAGAGAGAAAAGTCTACAGGCAATTCTCTGAATAATGATGACATAGATCCACATCAATTGGTATTAGTCGAGGAAACAAATTACACTGAAAGATTATGGATTGTGGAAATACAGAAAGAATTGATATCTGATGCTAAGTACAGTTCATGGGAAAAGAATCTTGGTTTATTTCGAGATTTTGGTGGAATAATTCGGTGCAAGGGAAGATTAGGAAATTCTCCGATGGAATTCGAAGAAAAATATCCAGCGTTGCTGCCAAGGGATCACCTATTGACCAGGCTGATCATTCTACGCGCACATTCAGTTGTAAAACACGGTGGAGTGACGGATACATTAACTCAGGTAAGAGAGAAATTCTGGATTATAAAGGCACGCCAGCTTATCAAAAAGATCATTAGACACTGTAGGATTTGCAAACGATTTGAGGGTAATCATTACAAGCTGCCCCCTATATCGGACTTGCCTGAATTTAGAACTGAACAAGTGCCTGCATTCTGCAATGTCGGGGTAGATTTTGCTGGCCCTTTATTTGTTAAACAAGAAGGAAATAATCTTACTACGAAGGCCTATATCGCTTTGTTTTCATGCTGTGTTACGCCCGCCATTCACCTCGAAGTTGTACCGGACTTGACTGCAGATTCTTTTATTCTTTGTTTACGAAGATTTATATCCAGAAGGGGAATTCCACTTTTACTTCTATCGGATAACGCTAAAACGTTTAAAAAAGCGAACCTTATTCTTAAGAAACTCTACGAACTATTTCGAAACGCAAAGGTTCATGAGTTCTTGTCGGAACGTTCGATTACTTGGAGATTCATACTAGCTAGAGCCCCATGGTGGGGAGGGATGTACGAGCGTATGGTGAGAGAAGTTAAAAGACCTTTGAGGAAAATCTTAAGAAACGCTTGTCTAACTATGGATGAATTAACTACTATCGTTATAGAAATTGAAGCAACTCTTAATTCGCGACCATTAACTTATATTTCTGAAGATGATTCAGGGGAGCCACTTACGCCTTCTCATTTAGTCTTGGGTCGCAGAGTATTAAATTTTCCAGACATTCCAGATCGCAGTTTAGCGGACAATTCAAATTCGCATTCGCTGTTTTCGAGAAGAATGAAGCACATTGCTACACTCCTACAACATTATTGGAAGCGCTGGAGACACGAATATTTACGAGGTTTGCGAGAATATCATCGAAATTCACTCAGTCGAAAGGTAGGAGAGAATTTCATTTCTGTTGGAGACGCTGTAATTATTCATGAAGAAAACCTTCCACGATCTCGTTGGAAGATGGGAAAAGTTTTGTCATTAATTGCTGGAAAAGATGGTTTTGTACGAGGGGCAAAATTGAAAGTGATATCTAATAAAGGTATTTCAAATGTTATCGAGCGCCCACTTCAGAAACTATTTCCTTTGGAAGTTTCAGAACCTAAAGATCAACCAGGAAATGAACAACAGGTCAAGGCCGCGGGAAGTTCAAAGGACAACGGACAGGTCAGACCAAGGTCTAGACCCCAGTCAGGAGAACCCGGTAGACCTGATAGACCTCCAAGAAGACAAGCTGCGCTAGACGCAGACTTGTTGCGTACATTACGTAGTTCTTATTCTTGATTTAAAATTGTTTCATAGTTAATCATTGCAATGATTAAGGTGGGGAGTAGTGTCCGAAATCTTTATATTTACAGGTATTTGTTTTGTTGCGAAGTGGACGCTATATTTGATTGACATATGTTAATTAGTTTATGCATTGAGATTTAGGTTGTTGTCGTTGGTAGAGCGGGAGGATAAGATAAGGAACGAATGAGGGCAGGACGTTTTTATCGAATTCTTAGGCCCAAATCTAAGACACAGATTCTTTCTTTGTGCATTTGGCACAGTGAAGGCCCGTGAATTTTTAAAACAATGTAGCAGCAGCCTTTCGTTTCAAATAAGCTCTTCGCAGTTCAGCCATGGTGCTTTCTTGCGATGGCGCTTTCTAGAGCTGGTGGTAAATGTTTGTTGAAATGTTCGTCGCGTTTAGCCAGAGTGGCCAAACGCGACAAACAATCCATCGAAAATTTCAATTGAATGTTGAGCATTGTTCGTTGAAATGCTCGTCGCGTTTGACCAGAAAATATAATCTAAAAAGTAGTTTTGACCAAAGTCAATTGAACATGGTTTGATATCAATTGCACTTGTTTTGTTACATTTAATGATTCGATTTCTAAACGAAACATTCGAATACTTGAGCGTTAATGGTACTAACAAAGAAAGGAAATAAAATGAGGGGTTCGTAATTAGTTTCATTTTGTTAAAATTAATAGATGGGGGTCCCAATAAGGTCCGGGGGTTTGGAGAAAACCAAATATATAAAAAAGCGGGAGGATGTTTATTTGGCACCTGAGAGTAAATACGCTGCACAATCGTGGGAGCCTTATAGAAGGTGGAATGAAATAAATGGAGGGAGGGCTGGAGAAATCCTACAAGCCTAATAAACGGTGGGGGTGGAGTGCACGAGGGGGTTGAAAAATGACCATGTCAAGGGAAATGTCATAGAAAGGAGGTCTGGACAAAAGTTTTAAAAATTAAAGTCATAGAATGAAACTACGTATACTAAACAATACAACATGTGTGAAAGAGGGTGATTTTCTTAATGATAGTTTATACCTGCATGCCAAAGTACATGCTCTAGAGATTATTTTGGGTGGGAACCAACTTAATAATTAATAGAGAGAGGAGGTTGAAATGAAAATGTCCTGCGTTGAAAATGTTTGAACTATTAATTAGTAAGGGGACTTCTTCTAGGCACCCAACAGTATTTATGCAAAGAAGTTGCGTTTATCGGCTTCAATTTTAACATCATAAATATACTAACCTTGTTCAAACAAAGATAGACACTTGGCAGAAGGTCATTTGGAGAAAGCAAGACAACAGAACGCAGGAAATTGCACAAGATTGAAATGATCTTTAGTCTGTCCAAAAATAAAAATTGATAACAGGATTTCTACTTCAAAACAACAGTGACACCGTATATCCTCGAAACAGTTCCCCGGGAGCCCATTTAAAATTCAGCTATCAAGAGGGGGAGCTCATTCGAGGGAGGCGCTCATTCGAGGGGGGCGCTCATTTAAAAACCAGCAAATAAAATAACTGCCTAGCGACTGGATGCAACGACTTCATTCACCACAACTGTAAACTAAACTATTTTACACTGAATGACTATGACCATAATGACTTGCAACAGCGACTTTATAGTTACTAATGATAATATAAGTAGCATACATTAGGGTGGGGTGGGGTGGGGTGGGATGGGGTGAAATAGGTCAGTGGGGGAAAATGGGGCAGAATTGTTTCATAGTTCTTATTTATGACAACAGGATGCTGGGTACTAATATCTATGATTTCTGATTGGCTAATGCATTGTTTTTTAAATCTAACTTACACCAATAATGGGCTCTTTCTATTCTTGGCATTCAACTGACCTGTTTTGACAAGGAAATTTTGCGTGCAAGAGATACTATGATAAACCCTAATTTTTTTGTCACTTCCACTATGTGTAAATTTATGTTTTAACTTATATTGCAGAACAATACATGCTGATCAAGTACAAACACTGCTTTTTCGTGCATAATATTCATACATAGCTAAATGCAACTTTTGTCAGGTGGGGTAAAGTGGGTCGGCACCACTCTTTCAACTTAGACTCATGATATGCATAGCCCAGTAAAGTAAATGTCACTTAGCATGCTGTGACAAAGTTTCCTATGATTCATTATCTGCCTTTTGGGCTGTACTGTTGTCTATGATGTTATGAAAATGATTTGTATTTGCTACTTAGTCCATCCACTTCCTTTCAGCATTTGATGGCCGCCATCACTTGGTTCTGTGGCCCCATGCGCTTTACCTATTTGCCCTGGGTAGTAACTGGTTGATGTGTCATGCCCTGCAAGTTTAAGACCACTGTTGGAAGTCATGGGTATCTGTCATTGATGTTGATGAAGTTATTAGAAGCTGCCCCATTTCTTCCCATCACAAGTGACTCAGTTCAAAGTGGTGTACATAGTATAGAAGGCAGTTTCATAAGTGGGAACAGATGTTAACTATATCAGGAAGGGTCATTTGCACATTGTAGCTAATCTAGGTATTCTAAGAATTTGGAATGTTTTGTGATTTGGAGCAAAACCCTAAAAGGCCATTTTTCTGCACCATTCCACCCTATCCCACCCTACACAAAATCAATAGAGTGATAACAAGATGCAATGGAAATGTAGGGTAACGGCATGAAAACATATCACATCAAAGAAAGTGCACTAAGCGTAAAAACACGTGATGGAAGAACAACAGGATACATTGTTGTGGGGTAATAGAGATGGCACAAACTCACTACAAACAGAAAGGGCAGGACGCGGTTACTATAGAGGGGCGCTCTTTCGAGGGAATACGGTAATGCAAATAAATAACGTGTACCAAACGATGAAGAAAGAATTTGTAAGGGAATGTAATGAAGCAAATATGAATACAAGAAAAAAAGAAGAATATAGATACCTTGCCGATGTATCTTCAATAATTTGAAACGTTCTTGATAATGCTTGATATGGAACTCTTAAAAACAGAATGAAATTCAGTTAATTATCACAATAACAAAAACAGCACAACTATTGTAAAAATTACCCAAAATTGACTCGTAATAGGAAAACTCAGGAATTCGTGTGGAAATCTTCAACGAACTAAGATTGTACTTTGGCAGTGTGTATCACAATGAAGCACGTTTCATCACTGAGCAATGAAGTTCACACATTGTTAAAAACAACAATGAGTTGATGCCAACACGTAACTAAGGGTAGTTCGGTGATACGGCTTCCTTAGAGGTCGGAAATTTGATTTGATGCCCTCTTAATTGAATAGTGCATACCAACCAGTGCTTATTTTGATTATTATAATGCCATGAACTTGCATTCAAAGATAAAGGCTAGCCCCATACACCATTCCATCCAATGGGGAATGCATACTAGCGAGGACAGTAAGCCCGGGCCGCTGCAGGTTGAAGAAACATGGCTAGTTCATTTCCTCGCCGCTTTTACTTCCCAGGTCTTGCCATCTAATATCATTGCCCTTGGGTTGACTGTGAGAGAGCATCCAAACTTTTACTTTGGTTCGGGGTGCACCTCGAACGAGCGATCTTCCCCACAGCAAAGGAGCAGTTTAACCACCCTGCAACTCGTCTATTAAAGGCTTTCAGCCAAAGTTATAGATGGCTAACGGTAATGGTTCTAACGGAGGTAAAGGTAATTGCAAACTCTGAAACATTCGATACAAATTAAGTGGAATCTCGTGCAATGAATTGGAATGATATTGCATACTTCAGAAGGGCGTAGTATCAAAATTTTCCGAATAGAGGATTCTATTTTGAGTTCCATTGTTAAGAATTTAGCACTACAACACTGAGCCCAAGAAAAGGAAGATTAAAGACACATAAAGAACAATGAAAACAGAGGTAAATAATACAAAAATCTCAAAAATGAAATACGGTTGGCCTTTATTCCAGCAAGCATCTTTAACAGGATCGTAATTCGCCTTATTCGGCGAATAAATCGATGCGTCAATATCCTTATTGTCTGTTAGAGACGTCGTTTTCTCAAGCGGTGCATTGTCTAAGTTCACTTTTCTGAAACCTAAAATATAATAAGATTGAATACGAAACAGATGATATAGAAAAGGAAAACTATTGCTAATGATATTGAAAGTTGATAGAACATTATGACTTGAAATATTAAAATGGCTTGTGAAACTGACTTCCCACAGTACTAGTTTCCTATATTAGCCATCAATAAATGTTCATTCTAACTATAATTTTGTAGATGTCACCTACGAAATGTAAACAAGGATTTCAATCATGTTGGGCGTCGGTACTGTAGGCACCATATAACAAATTTCTATTTCTACTTTAAGAGTGATTTCGAATAGGGATTGGTACTCTTCGAGGAATGGCTTCCAACACTTCCACCGTTATACTTCCCAGCTTTTAATTACGAAGTTGCATTCTATGCGAATGAACAACAGGTTTCATCGATTCAGCTGTCCTACCATTCACATAAAAGTATTGACTGTGTAGACTATTTTGCGTATTAGCTGTTGCCTTGTTCATAGGATTTTCAATTTATTGCCTATCATCGTAGCACTTCAGGACAAAAAGAAAAATTTAGCATACGAGCATTAGAAAGGTACCAAGATCATCAAAAGAAGGAAAATTTAGGCCCGCTTTTGGCTAGTGTTTCTTGAGACGTGATATTCTTACTTTTCAAGCCGTGTTACCATTCCTTCGCCCTGCACTGACCATATTGATTTTGATGTTGAATTTACTTGCGAAGGGAAATATGAATGTTGAAGACTTCCATAAATATGGGCCAAAGCCTGGTAGTCCGACCGCTGATGACAATGGGAAAAAGGACCAAAAGTTTTTCGCAAAGCAAACAAACATGTTTCATACATGACTTCATCGAAACAGCAATAGAATTCAGTTTGAGTCCTAAAGTCTTCTGCACCACTTTATAACGTATTTCGGGAATCAAATAGACATGTAGCGTTTCCAAGGCCCTGTCCACACGATACCACAAGTGAGTCATGACCCAATCGATGTGAAAGTTTTACATTGTTCACACGAGAACGTATTCAAATTCTACCTAGGTTCACATGAATATGTAGCTACCATTATCAGGAATAACCTGTGATGAAGCTTTGGATAACTTGTCGACATATTTAACTTTTTGCAGGAAATATTACTTATCACAGGCTTTTCAAAATCTAAGCAAAATTCTACGAAGCATAGTCAATGAGCAAGAATCAACAATTCAACAATTCATATGTCCTAGACCGCCTTGGATAAAAGTCAAAATATAAAATCTGTTAGTTCAATGCATGCCAATATGCTGATCGATTTAAGAAAAGAACAGAACTGAAGTTTTAATCAAAGAAGCCAGCTTTATACGTAAGTCAGCCAAACAGTTTGATGAAAGCAAAAAGAAAAGGATGAAGAAGAAGTTGATCGATATTCGAAGTCTAGTAGCAGTCAAAAGAGTCTAAAGGGGAAGCAAGAATCTTCTTCAAAGCAAAGAGCAAAGTAATCAGGAGACCATATCAGGGAAAGAAATGTTTATTCTCTTCAAAACAGTAAGGAAAGGAGAACTGGTCCTTCAAACGAATCACTACACTCAATGAAATCTAACATCAGCTTGTAATTTGGAAAGGTAATTTATCTAAACTATCTTCTCTGAATGGAAAAAGCACTAAGATTAAAAGAGGATCAGAATCCTCCATGTCAGAATTGCAGTTTATTGCAAATTAGCTATCGCGAAAACCCATCCTGGTAAAGCTGGCTAACCAGTTTTGCTGAAAAGAAAGCTAACACAAAAACCTGAAAATGCTTTTCTGAAGTCATTAAGCCCCTCCAATATCTTCCTGGACAAAAGCTAAACAATGCATTGCAACATTTCGAAAAGAAGAAACAGAGTTAGAGTTTTATCAGTTATTGGAGAATAGAGGGTAAAACCCTGAAGATCTGAAACGAAGTAGTAGCGCCTCTGTTTGTTCCTTCAAGAAATCTATAAAAAACATGGTATGGAGAGAAAGGCCGTTGGAAAATTTGTAATTAACGGCTATTAATAATTATAAATAATAATTAAAAAGTAAGTATCAAAAAGAGGTTCGTACAGCTGATGCATTGTTCTCGGCTGTTCACATGGGCACCAAACCAATCTGATGCATTTAGCAATCCGATGCACTTCAATTTCTGAGCGGAGTGATCCTCTACTCTGGAAAAGTGGTGCAGCGAGCATCGGATCCACTTGGAGTCATGTGAACAGGTGGCTTTAAGGCAAAAAGTAATTCGTTGCGAAACGAATCCGGTATCGAGCGATCGGGACTCAACATGTTCCTTTTATCAAAAAGTATCATATCAACATCTGCTAGAACTAAAAATAGTTATTTCATGGGATACAAAAAGCGACTTGGCTAAATTAGAAAGGGAGACGAGTATGAAAGAGCCGGTTGCATTTGGAGCATTTAGTTAAATAAATCGAAACAATAAAGGAGATTATTTGAATTCAATCCAATATTGGCAATGTTTAAATAAGTGTCCTGAGTACAATAGATGTTTGCACGATTGAAATCGGTGCAATTTAGGCGCAATGTGTACCTAGATTTGCTATGGATTTATCCGGATCCACACAAGTTGACGGTTTAAAGACGTCGAAAAACAAGGGCGAAATGTCCTTTCACGTTCAAAGCAAAATGTGGATTTGAGCCATCATAAAAACTCGACATCAAAATATAACGACAAGAAATCATATTTTAACATAAAGCAGCAATACCGCCAAGGAGTTATCGAACCAGATGTTGAAATACAATCTACCTAACCGGATTCATTCTATTTTGATAGTATGATAAACGTCAACCATTGAGTGTATGGCATGGAATACTTGAGAAAGAATAGCTGTTCAAGTGTACGTTGTTTATGGACTTCACATCACTTTTACATATTTTATCCACGGGTTTTACTGCAAAAGAATCGACACCAAGGCAAATACAAATGAACCGCAAGGTCAACGCCACTAGCTGAGAAAACAACTATACAGAGGTAAGGTACATAGCAACTAGATAATGTCGTTGTAGAAGAGACAGGTTGACGCACAAAAGACTCGCTAGCTTATTATAAAAAGTTCTGTCTACAGACGACGCATACACCTACAGGGTACAAAAATAGCAAAGAAAACAACAGGTTCGCATAACTGAGAACCAAATCCAAGTATGAGAAAAATACGCTAAATTGACCTTGGAAAGAAAGGCAAAAGCCTAGACATACATAGACTTATAATCAAAACTGCAAAGAAACGAAACGAGTTTTTTGGAATACGAGAATAATATGTTGGATGCAAGGAAAAAATGGGAAGCCTTTTATTAAAATCGATTCAAGATGGCCGAATAAGGCAAGTCGGATTACTGTTGAAAGTAGGGAATAATGTAAACCAGCAAGACAGAAGAGGAGAAACCGGATTGATGAAAGCAATGACACTTAATAATTCACAATTAAGAATGAAAATTATAAAAATGCTAATCAGGAACAATGCAGATGTAAGTAAATATGATGTCAAGAATAGAAATGCATTCATGTGGGCATGCTATTATGGAAGGATTGAAGAAGTCAAATACATGATTTCAACGTGTGACTTAACTCTGTTGCAAGTTGATAAAGCGGATAGTGATGGTAACACAGCCATATTCTATGCTGTAAATAAGGGTCACACAAAACTTGTATCTATCCTAGTTCAGTATTTCAATAAATATGAACTGCAATGGATCTTATCAAAGGAGAACGGCAGTGGTCTTACTCCTCTTCTGGAAGCCTTTCAAAACGGATATTTCGACATTGCAAAATGTCTATTGAACGAAGGAAAGGTAAAAATTGATGACCTGACAAATGCTGTTTTACAAAATGACCATTTTGAACTTAACTGGTCGAAGATGGCACCACAAACCTTAATAATTGAGATTATTAATTCTCTGTCACAAGAGCATGATCCAGAGCCTTCAAATGTTCTCAGATTGTTAATAACAAACGAGTCCTTTCGAAATGTTGCTCTAAAAATACGACAAGACAAGGGGAAACAAACTGAATGGACACAAAGAAAACCTAACCTACAAGTCCCAAAAACAGCACCCAGTAGACTGGAAAGAAGAGCGTCAGAAAAACCACGGTTTCAGACCCCAAAGCAACATCCAGAATTTCTGAGGTCAGAGACTGAGGTAAGGAAGAGTCTGCCAGGCCAGAAATCCATAAAAAGAATGCTACCAACAATAATGAACATGTATGAGGAACAGCTATCTCACAATTATAGACCAGCTTCGAAAAATGAATTTATTCCATATGCTTCAGTAAGCAGACAGCTAAAAAATATCTCAACAAAATCACCGAACAGTACAACTTCAATTCGAGCATTAAGACCTACTTTTGGAAACTTGCCCGATTTTAGCAGATTTACAAGACTATCAGATCCCAGACTCAGTAGATCGTCTCGGTCAATAAGTGTGCAATTACCTCAAATGAACTCTTGGTCATTACTTCGAAAAAAGCTAAAGAGTAATCTAATACAAGATTTTTGATATGAAAGTAGTATTTTGAAGAAGATTCATGACAGAGGGAACATTAGCTGATGCGAAAGTCTACCATTGTGAATAAAAAATAAGAAATAAATATGGCCAGGAATCCCAAGCTATCTCTAAATGGTCACATTGTAACATACCTTTGAAAAACAGCTTGAACATATCACAAAATATCACATAGCAGAATGTAACTGGAGCACAGTCAGAGATATTTTGGCAAAAGGAGAGCAAGAGCTTGCTATGACTCTGCAATTTATTGTTGAAAAACAGATTAATTTGTTTTGCAGAATCCACTAAGAACAACATTACAAATTCACAAGGAGCAATAAAAATGTTAGTTCCATAACGCTTGCAATCGAGAAACGATAGAGTTGACGTTGCTCTTGTGAAATATAGCAAAAACCCGCATATAACAGCCTTCATTTATTAAGAAACTATAACTTGAAATTATATATTTTGATTTCAATTGGAACTTTTCAGCCTGATATTCCTACTAGGTTCTTATAAACAGTGACGAGTAAATAGGGGGTGAGAGGAGGGCGATTGTCCCCAATAATTTCAAAGGAAAATCAAATTTTTGGGCGTGGTCTCTAAAAGTGTCCCTCCACGTTTTGTCCCAGACACCCCTGGTGTGCCAGTCCGCCGACAAACATCAAAGTGTCTTCCACTGCCTATAAATGGTTTCACTTTATATCAACTGAGAAATAAATTCAGGTTGTTTGCTGATCAACCCCTTTCATGCATGCTCCAAAGACACTAAACAGTTTTGCCAGGCAGGATCTGCAAGGATAAATATTAAAACCTGCACCCTGATTGCTGGAACTACCTTACTGCAAAAGAAGATGAACAGGCTCATTTCAAAATCCTAAGTTCTTACGTGTGGGTTTTTATTGTAACGAATGCAAATCCTTATACAATAATTGTACAAAGTGAAAATGATTCATCTTTATCATTCTTGATCTTAACTATAAAATATTAGATATTCTTAAGGGAATAACTGTCTCTTTGACTAACTTCCATATATTGCTAACCCAGATATGTTTTATGGTATATTTCATGCAGGGACCGTAAGGAACAATACGCCATGAAATTTCTGTCTTAAATAGATCATCAACTGATTCACCATATCATACCGAAATACCCAGAAGATAGCTTTTGGCTTTTCATCAGGTTTTTTGTAGCTGATACCATGGTATTCTCTAATGATTCTTTTTCATCATTGTGTTGTTCTATAACTTCAACTCCATCATTCAACGTATTTTTGTCTTCTTCGCTTACTTGGTTTTTCTTATGCATGAGTTTGTCAGCAGACGTTCTATCCTGAAGAGAGAAAAATTACCTAGCCATTGCCCTATCTTCATGGGACACGGTACTAAACAGAATAACTGAAAAAATATTTTTCCTAAAAAAGGCTGTTAAGTTGCGTGCTTGATCAAAGCCAGGAATATAATATTAGCAAAAGACACAACACGTCAAGAACTTCGCCAAGAAAAAGAATCATATTAAACAAACTAAAAGCTCCTTTCAACAATATTAATACTCAATACCGTACATCCTCGAACTGGCCCCTCCGAAAGCCCCCTTCTATCGAATAACCCCCCATGCTAGAACAAATTCTAGGTACTAAAAAGCTTCCCTCTACAACAAGCGCCCATCACAGAAGATGTGAATACCTTGTTATAGGTTGATGCCTATATTTAGACCGCTATTTCTATATTATAGAGAAAAGGAGTTTGAAAATGAGTCTATTATTTGGCTTGTATCAGACAGTCTTATAGGTGCCCTTCGAACAGACCCTAGGAGACTACTTCGTGGATATATGGTAAAACATAAATCACTTCAGGGCAAATCTTATCAAAAATATAACATCAAGCCAAACCTTAAGAGATGTCATTGTACTTTCTTTTAACTTTGCTGATTGAAACATATCAACTTTTGGTCTCTTCTTTTCTCTTTTGGCTGAAAAAGCATAGAAAATTGAACTAACTTATATAAGACAAGTGTTCCAGAGCTGCACGAAGGCTACTAAATGAGTAGCCAATACTACCAGCAGATTAAATAAAAGATTAAATAGCTTGTGGGAGGTGTAGAAGGGACGACTGAACAATCTGTACCAAAAAACTAACTTAAAATTGCATGCTCTATCAAGGATCTTCATCCTTCTGGACACAAAGAAACTTAGAAAAACTGCAAGAGGCTTTACAATATCCCAATTTGGGTACTGACATCTGATTTGGATAAATGATGAAAGAAATATGAATAAAAAGATTAATCGCCTGATTTTGATAAATGATGAAAGAAATATGAATAAAAAGATTAATCGCCTGATTTTGATAAATCATGAAAGAAATATGAATAAAAAGATTAATCGCCTGATTTTGATAAATCATGAAAGAAATATGAATAAAAAGATTAATCGCCTGATTTTGATAAATCATGAAAGAAATATGAATAAAAAGATTGATCGCCTGATTTTGATAAATCATGAAAGAAATATGAATAAAAAGATTAATCGCCTGATTTTGATAAATCATGAAAGAAATATGAATAAAAAGATTAATCGCCTGATTTTGATAAATCATGAAAGAAATATGAATAAAAAGATTGATCGCCTGATTTTGATAAATCATGAAAGAAATATGAATAAAAAGATTAATCGCCTGATTTTGATAAATCATGAAAGAAATATGAATAAAAAGATTAATCGCCTGATTTTGATAAATCATGAAAGAAATATGAATAAAAAGATTAATCGCCTGATTTTGATAAATCATGAAAGAAATATGAATAAAACGATTAATCGTATACAAGAAAAGGCTCAGCTACAAAATCGTATACAAATCATACATCAAGACCCAGCTTCAAATCTTGATGTCTTACTGCATAAGGGCAATTCAGTAACCCATACCTGTACAGAGCCTGCAGCTGCAAATAATATAAATTTTCAAATCCATTAACAATTCTAGCCCTGCATGCATGAGAGATCTATTTCCTATAGTAGAGCAGCAATACTCACCAAGAAATGGTGGTATTTTTCAACTACCCAAAGTTCAAACAAAAGCATTTTGGAAAGAAACAGCTTTATTTTTAGGATGTGGATTGTGGAATACCCTACCAAACGAATGGAAATTACTTTCAAAATATGAACTAAGTCAAAAGAACGATAAAGCAATGCGGTGGAGCACATGCATCAGGGCCAAATTTTGTTTTCGACCAATCAGTGGATTTGTTTACATCAAATTTCTTAACCAATAAGATGGTTCCATCTTTTACATATTTCAGTGTAGCGCCAATACTAAAACAAATAAGCAGATAGATAGCTGAAATTTTTCATTTTCGTTCTTTTTAACCTATATTATAGTGAACCCAGATTGCCCTCATAGGGGCATATTCGAGGGTTGGGGCATATTTGTCAGAAATCATCTTGGGGTGGGGGCTTATACGAGGGAGGGGGCATAACTGAGTCTTCACAGTAATAATATTAATCTTCTAAGGTCAACAACACATGGCATAAAAAACATGCACCTCCTGAAAACAGAAGGAAGTAAAGAATAATGTACAATTCATTACCTGTCGTTCGTTTAGGAGGGGTTCTCGGTGCCTTCTCCTTGCAAAAAGCAGCATCCGAAGCTACAACTAGAGAACTATCACAATTCTCCAATGGACTATTGACTTCCTTCTTCTCTTCATACTCCTCTTCATCACTGTTATCTTCAATTCGCCTTTTTGATTTTCTCTCCATCTTCACTGGAGAGTCATGATTATCATCACTCTGACTTGTGCTGTCGCTATAAATACATAAACACACATTAAAAATAATCTCAAAAAATTTCCTAAATCCAAGGTTGCTAACTGCCAGAAGCATACAACACGTGAACACATTTTCCAAAGTTCGTCCAGTATCAAACACAGTACCTATAGCCCAACATTCACAATTTGAAAACCAGTATTTTTTAGAAAACAGACTATAGCCTAAAAATTTACAATCATCAAGAATAACCAATAGCTTGCATAAGTTCTAATTGCTTTATATGAGCAAATCCTTCAATAAACAAGACAAAAGAGTGGAATAGATAAAATAGTGAGATAATCATAAATTCTTTCCGAGGGCCCTATCGCTCGCAGAAAAGTGTACGAGAGTTTTGTGATCTTTTGCGATTGTTGTAGCTTTTGTGACTTTTAATTTAAAGGTTTTTTTAAAAGAATTTTTCTTTTCACCTATCACTGAAACTTTCTTAGCTTTTTCATGATTTTATGGTTAGAAACTTCCTAAAGATTTCTTAAGACTTTCCTAGCAAGAATAGTCGGGTTTGAATAATAATGCAGTACTATACATAGATTACCACAAGAAATCGAAAAGCGATCGAAGTAAAAGTGATGATTGCCTTGTGTGAATACTGGAATTTTAGAGGTATGTGACTTTATCAACTTTCAAGTGCGATTTTCGTTAACTGTTCTGGCTTTGTTGTGATTTGTTCTTTCTGACTGTTATTACTTTTGTGATTTTATTTATGCTTTTTCCAAAAAAGTGTACGAGATTTTTCCAAATTATTTGCCCCTCGAATCTTTCGAGGTATGTTATTTTAACTTGACTTAGAATTCAAGGCGGCGAGGAAAAGAATTGGCAACCCTACCTCACCATGCCGACGGCTCAGGCTAAGTGTCCCTCTAACGGGCACTCCCCAACTTTCTGACACGTACATGTAACTAACCTTTTACATTTAGGATTCAACAGTGGTTGCGAATGTTGAGGAAGAGACGGTGTTATTGAGTGTACTCAGACTCTACTCTGACTGACGATACATTACAAGCTACATGAATATATACGTAAACATTGAACAACCCAAAATAAACACGACTTGCTTAAAGGAAGGGCTAGGTTGTTCATAGTATATTGTTGAATAGATCGGTGTGGCGATGATTGCCTGGAGGATAACAGGAAAGGAATGAACAGGTGCTTGATGACAGGAGGGACGCAAGGTGGTGGTATCCAAGGTGTGTGATGCAGGAATGAGAATGAATGATAGAAATTAATCTATTTTTCCGCTATTAAACTAAGTCACTCGAACGTCTGGTGTTCTCAAGAGCAAACAAATAAAAACAACCATATTATGTGGGAGAAAAAGGAAATGATTCGAGGCAACAAGTACCCCCGGCTCCAGGGCTTGAAAACACGTTGATTGATGAAAACACCCCATTTGGGGGAAGTTTAATCGAAAATATCCACTGGCTGAGTCTATGGAAAAAGTGTTAACCAAGGGCCCAGAGAACACTTGCTGAGCCTGTAGGTTGGATTTCTTTACGTAACAGTTATTCTGCATATAAGAGTGCCACAATTGTCTGCTGTCGTTTCCAGTATGTATACCATCTGCTTTGTCGTTATGGAGATTGAGCGGTACGCCTGAGAGGGATGACAGGGCCTCTCGCGTTGGCGAAGAACCATCTCTCTCTTGAGGGGGATGATAGGGCCCTTCTGTCGTGAGGAAGGTGCATCAAAATGACAGAAAGAGTATACCGGCGTATGGTTTTGCTTTGACCTCGAGCTAGGGAGGAATGAAAGGGCCTCCCATTTTGGCATGGAGGTGACACCTCTCTCTTGAGGGGGATGATAGGGCCACTCGCTGCTGAGAAAAGTGTATCAAATGACATAAAGAGAAGACCGCCTTTAATTTGGTTTGTTTTGACCTCGCGCTAGGAAGGGATGAAAGGGCTTCCCATCATGGCATTGAGGTGACACCGAACTCGAGGGGGATGATAGGGTCCCTCTTTGAGTAGAAAGGTGCAGAAAGGTGTGCAGTGAACGTAAACATTGTACACATAGGCCATTTCTTACTCGATGCCAATTTTTCTTCCAATCATTCATTCGCATTCCCAATATCGCACACCTTTGACATCACCATACGTCACTTCTGATATCACACACTTAGTCATTCCTATTCTGTTGTTCTCGACGCAATCACCGCCGCACAATTCCATTCAACAAACAACTAACAACCACCTAACCTTTCCTCTACGTAATTCGTGTTTATTTTGGGTTGTCCAATGTTTCTTCATATATTCATGTAATTTATGTTGTAAAGTCAGTCAGAGTAAAGTCAGAGTACCGTCAACAACATCGTTTCTTCTCTCTGCCTCCGTGTTCTCTACATGTTTAGTCGTTGGTGATTTTAACCTTGGCGAGGAAAATTCACATTTGAAAGACTTCATGTATAGCTGAAATCTAGAAAATGTCATTAAGAAACCTACATGTTTTAAGTCCGACAATCCAACTTGCATTGATGTGATACTAGTGATACCACAAGACTTAAAAATACTACAACAATTGACACTGGGCTGTCAGACTTCCACGTTATGATAGCTACCGCTTTGAAGGGAAGCTTTTGTAAAAGAGGCCCTAGAATTATAACGTAAAGGGATTATAAGAAATTTAACAACTCAGTTTTCAGAGCGGAACTTCATGAAGAGCTAATTTCTAATGCTGAGGGCAATCAAGACTTCATGAATGACAATAGAATTTCCAAAAAAGGGCTAGACAAGCATGCTCTATGCAAGAAGAAGTACGTTCGAGCAAATGACGGCCCTTTTATGACCAAAGAACTTAGAAAAGCAAACATGAAGCGTACTAGACTAAAGAACAGGTTTAACAAAAATAGGATTAATGAGAACTGGATTGCCTATAAAAAACAAAGAAATTTTGCGTCAAACTGCTCCGCCAAAACAAAAGGTCATACTATAATCGACTAGACCCAAAAGTTATTAGTGACAACGAAAAGTTTCGGAAATCAGTAAAGCCCCTCTTTTCGAACAAGGTTCAAGGAAGTGCTAGTATTACACTTCTCTAGAACGATGTTGTTGAGTCAGGCGATGTTAGGGTTGCGCAAATATTGAATGGCTATTTTGTTGATATTACCAAAACGTTAGGTGTAGCTTGTGCAGAGAACTCCACAAACCTGGATATTTCTTCGCAAGATACTCTACAGACGACTGTTCAACGTTTCAAGAGCCACCCTAGTATTGCAAAAATTAGGGCTACTATAAATTACTCTCAAAGTTTCTCATTCCACCAAATTACAGTCCTAGAAATGTTCAACCACTTAATGAAATTAGATCCTAAAAAGGCGACGCCGCAAGGAGCCATTCCAGCAAAAATACTTCAAGCAAATGCGGATCTGTTTCCATCACCATTGAGTGATTTTCAACAACCTTATAGTTGACTGTGCTTTCCCAGATGATCTAAAACTTGCTGACATTTCCTCACTTTACAAAAAAGATGATAACATGAAAAAACAAAATTATAGGCCTATAACCCTGCTTCCAGCAGTTTAAAAGATTTTTGAACGCATTATGTATCATCAGACTTTTGATTACATTAGCACCTTTTTCTCTCCACTTTTGGGTGGTTTTCGAAAAGGGTATAACACGTAGCACGCTTTATTGAATTTTTTACAAAAATGCAAAGCAAGTCTTGACAATAAGGGACTGGCTGAAGCAATCCTGATGGAGCAACCAAAAACACAAGTTGTCTCGTTTCACAGGCATACTTGTGGCATCTGAGCTGAGACCGACAGTAGTTTTTAATTTATGTGTTCAAATGATCCCGGGGTAATCATAGTCGTTTGCTCCCTGGGGTATCGTTCTAGTAGTATTGTAGTGTGTAATTTTGCCAGTATTGTAAATCTGTATCGTAACTTTTATGGATATATATAAAAAAAATCCTGATGGACCTTTCCAAAGCACTCGATTGCATAAATCATGGTCTATTGATCGCAAAACTAGCTGGTTATGGTCTTGGCTGGGATGCTCTCAAGCTAACAAAAAGCTATTTATCAAAGAGGAAACAAAGAGTCAAAATAAACAGCTCATATAGCAGCTGGAGGGATGTTACGATATGGGGTACCGCACGGATCAGTTCTAAGGCCTCTTTAATTCAATGTTTTCATAAATAACATGTTCTTCCTTGTAAATGATACCGACATTTGTAACTATGCTGATGACATCACTATCTAGGCATGCAATTCAGATCTCAATACTCAGTTAATAGATTAGAAACAGACAGTGTAATTCTCGCAAAATGGTTTTCAGAGGATTACGTGAAACTTAACGATGACAACTGTCACCTTGTGATATTTGGTAACAAATGTAAAGACCCAGTAGTCACCATTGGTAACTCCATAATCAAAGAAAGTGATTACAAAAAGTTTTTGGGAGTTACTTTTGATAAAAGTTAAGCTTCACAAAATATGTCGAAGATATATGCAAAAAGGCAAACCAAAAATTGCATGCACTTGCTCGCCTCTCTAACTACATAGACCCTGTCAAATCAAAATTGCTGTTTTCATTAACTCTCAATTCAATTACTGTCCGCTTGTATGGATGTTCCATGACAGGAAGATCAATTCTAAGGTGAACAAAATTCGCGAAAGAGCATTGCGAATTGTATGCAAAGATAGTGGAAATGATCTTGTAAATAGTGTAAATAGCTAGGCAACCACGCACATGCGCAATCTGCAGTTGCTTATGATAGAGATTTTCAAAACAAAGAACGATCTAATCCCAACTTTTATGAAAGGCATTTTTGAAGAATGATACAGCTGATATTCAAGGTATTCTCATATTATTGATATTCTGCCCCTCGATACATGAACTCACCAACCTTTACCACTCCAAAACAGTGTGGTATCCAATTGAAGCCGAACTTTACCCTTATTAACATTCTCGTTTAGAAACAAGCCTACAGTTTTGCTTCGACCAGTCTTCATTCTTCCTCTCTCCATTCCTCTAGGGATCTGTTAACTTCTTCCTCATTTCCACACTTAGCCTATATGCAGTATGATTTGGTTGTTTCAAAACAACACTATTCATGTTCATGTTTCACGTCAGGTGCAAGTATTTTGTGCAGATACAAAAACTAACTATAAATTCTGCAGGTTATTTCGACCATTCTTCTGACTATACAGTCCAAAGCCATACGGCTATGCTTCGAAAAGCAAATGAATTTTCTGTACAGCAAAAGCTTCCTTAGAAAAACATTTCTCAGAAACCAATACAAGTCAGACAGTTTTCTTCTGACAGATATCACAGATTGGAAAAAGATGCCTTCAAATATTGAAAATCAGTCTATGAACTGAAGGCCCAAGTAAATCAAGGTAATAAGCTCGCTTTTCTGCAATATGAGACAGCTAATTCAATTACAATACAGACGCAAACACATCAATAGTTTTTCTCGAAGCTAACCTTTGGCAGCCATTCTTTTTTGCACTTTCCTCACCTTCACCGTTCTGTTTGGCTTTGATAGTAGTGAAAAAAGATCTATGAAAATAAGATGAAACTAATGAGAAAATAAAGCAGTTATAGAGAAAAACAACTGAACAATGAAAAAGATGTACTCTTAAAAAAAACATTTATATTTCTACCCCTAATGAGGTCCTATGAAAAGAATGATGACTATTGCCACAGGATGGCAAGTAAAATTGTTAAAATCCTACTGTATACACGAAAACTGCATTCAAAATGACTTAGAGCATCCAGAGAACGATGCTAAACCAACTTTTTTCTTCGACTCTCATTGGAGACTAATGAGTGACAGAGTACACATTTTTGGCACCATTGCTATGGCCCCATATGAGTTCGATTTACCTTTTACAAAAAAAACGTAGTAAAGCGGAATCAGCGATTATTTTACTCGTAAACATCTTTCCTAATCTTGATTTTCCCACGTATCTCTCCGCTCCTTGTTTATTTCACTGTTTCAAATCCTGTGTGCCAAAACTGCAATTTAAGCACTACCTTAATACTGTCTAGATATTGAAAACAACTTGTTTGCATTCGCCATATGTGGTTGAAAATTGTTTGCATTGAAAAGAAACGAAACGCTTAGGGCTTTTCGGGCCCTTGGACCAAACATAAGTTCGTAGTTATTCAACAACCTCTAACATAAAAAAGCAGCATGCATGTTGACTTATCGTCTTCCAGTTACCAAAGTGTCAATATAAATTTATTGCATATTTCTGTCATTCGCATTGAAATATCCACTAAACTGATTTAAGTGGCTGATGGTCATTGAGCGCATTGAAATGCTGGCCATCACATATTGATGAAATTTTTCACAAGTGAGAACTATGTAAAATGCTTTTCGTTCCAGAAAGCAGCATTTCTGCTAGGTCGGATTTAGGAGCCTTGATGCAAATCCATTGGATGCCAGATGGTGTCATATTGCTATTCTAGCACTGTATCTAAACCCTATTTTGATACGTCTGTGGAAATGCGAGCGCTGAAATCGGAATAAAAGTATTTCAGTAGAGGACAAGTGGTGATTAATGATGTCAGTAATTCAACTGTTTGAGTATGTGGAGTGTCAAAATGCTAGACAAAATCCTTTTCAAGGACTGTATGTTGGAAGGTATCTACCGGGCAGTCTGCGTTTTTGTCGTAATCAACTGATGAGTTAACAAGTAACAGTTCACAATCAAAAATTTACAATTAACCATACTGAGCCGAATGAAGTTAAGATCACTCATATACTTTACATATTCTAGTCTAGAAGTTTCTAGCTATGTTCAATCACAGATATAAATATCGGATTACGTCACCTCGATTAGGCCTTAACGTTTGTTTTGAAATGTTCAAGAACAAATCGATTATTCTGGTACTGTCTGGTTAGAGTGTACTCCCAATAGTGTATGGAGTATTGTTGTCAGTGCTGTTGCATCTGACAGGTTTCGTATGAAATCCCCTAGGTATGTGATAATGGTGAATAATGGCTGTAGTTCTCTGACACTACTCTAGTGTCTCTAAAAGACGGTCCCCCGTCTATGAATCTCAAGAGAATTTTCCCTCCCCCGGTTGCTTACTGACACCCCCTTCTATTAAATTCTACAAATCGGTCAAGACCAGAATACGCAAAACATTGAATGAAAAAGCGATCTGATTTACAAAAATACACTACGATACTGTCCGTGAGAACAAAACGCCCAAATTGAGGGGACTCCTTTTATGACACTGCCTCAATTCCAAGAAATTTCACATTTGTTTTCGCACTTTCTTCAAATTTTTGTTAGCACGTTCATTTGATACACCTAGCATTACAATGTCGTTCAACAAAAGAATACAGTACACATTAGAAGAAATGGAAAAGCTGGGCAGACTAGCAGAGAAGTACAAAAAAGAGTGCATGCATGCCCCCCCCCTGTTATTAGGCCGACATGAACAACCCCTCCTATTAGCACCCCCATCTATTGAAAATTGGCCGACATGAACAGCCCATTCTATTACCTTCCCCATTCTATCAGAAGCACTAGAGTAGTAGGATTTGGCAATTCAGTACTGGCAGCTGCCCTATTGAAGTATGGTTCAGTTCCTTGCTCTGTGATGGTATGTCCAAGGAATGCCATTTCAGTTGTCACAAAGTAGTACTTGTCTTTGCGGAATTTTGAGCCACTTCTGCAGATTGCTTGTAGACATTGGTAATTGTTGTGGCAGAGTTGCCCCTCGGTGAAGCCCCCAATGACGATGTTGTACTGCGTATTAGCAGTGCCATCTGTACCGAAGATAATGTTGGTGATTCTTGCTTGGAAGATTTTATGCATATTCCATGTGGCATTAAAGAAATAGGAATTGGCCTATGTGGATGCTAAATGTCAACTGGCGAGAACTTTCGTCATCAAGCTGGGGACTTGCCACAAAGCATAGGAGGCACTTAGCTTCGTGAAGTATTTTGCACCAGCTAATAAAGGTAAAACTCTCCAGTGGTGGGCAAATTATGGCATACAAAGGCAGAGGGAGCAAGAGGTGCCCTGTTCAGTCCCATAAATTCTTTACTACAATACATAAAATCTGATAATTTACCTAAGGGCAAATCTAGCCTGGGAAATTTGGAGCAACCCTAGTAAGGGCATCATTAGGATCAGCGTACAGGCTCAATTTGCTTTCGTAATAACCGTTTGCTTCATGCCTGATCTCAGTCTAATACCTTTGTGAAAAATACTAATCTGTACATTTGCAGTTTGCCTATCAAGCATATCTGAAAGGTATGACCCCGCAGACTTCTTAAGTTCAATGACAGTAGGCATTTTTATGTCCATGGAGCCCTCTCTGAAAGATGCCACCATGGTTGGCAGCTAGGAGGGAAATTTTGAGGTTTTGATTCACCAGGTAGATAGAAACTGCAGTTTTTCGAGGATAATTTTTCACCAGACATCTTTATGCTTCAGACTGATTATCTCAAGAAAATCAATATATGCAAATTAATATGTCCCAACAGGCACATAACTACTGGGTGAGCCCTAGGGGTCTAGACCCCTGCCCTTTTTCTCAAAAGGGTAAAACTGTACTTTTTCTATGAGGCTTCTGAAACTGTCTATTTCATTTTGTTAACTAGACCTGCCTATCATCTTTAATAAACATGAAAGTCATAAAGTCCTAAAACTTCCCGTACGATTTAAGTCGTTTCTAAATTTGAAAGATACTATTTTAAGTGTACAATCTCTTTAGGAAATATTTAGTATACCTTTTTTGCTAATTAGACACCTGCTTCAAAAAATTCAGAGTTGCGCGCCTGCCTAGCAAAAGTCTGAAAGAATAATTTTCCAAACAATCTCTGAAAAGTCAGCATATGATCCAAATGCAAAACCTTATCAAGCAAAAATTGAGTGAAGTGAAACAGCTAGATGAAACAACTTCACTCCTTGAGGATTGAAATTGACAACTTCAGTAAAAATAACAAGAAATCCATGACATGCATGAAGAGAACTACATGGTCTTATAGCTGGAATGAACAATCAATGTTACAAAACATTGTCTTTGAATAGTAGAGGCAGGGGCAAACTAAGGGGACAAAAAAATTTCTGCCATTGCCATGGTGCCTCATGGTTCTCCTCCAAAATGCCCATGACTACCACCAAGACAGCTGTAAAACCCGCCAACTAAGTAAGCATATCTAAGCTATTAAATACTTAGAAAACATAAGCATTAGATTTGAAGTTTTGCAGCAATACAGAGTTTCAATAATGGAAGTGGAAAAATCGCTAACTCATTATGAAAATCTCCATATTTATGAAGTTCTAGGAACCACACTGAGCAGCATGGCAGTTTCCAATGAGATCTCACACATGCAAAGCAGGTAGTTGCCAGGCATGCACATATATGCAATTATTGCATAGGCATATACATTGCATAGGCATATACATTGCAATGAGTATGCAAACATACCTTTCTATGTGTGAAGTTGATTTTCAAAAGCAGCAATCTCATGCATGTGGCTGCTATGTAGAGGTGTATCAGATCAGAGTTTTCAAAACCTGGCTGAAACTGAATTTTCCAGCAAATATCTCATAAATATGGCTGGATTTTCTACGTAATGTGAATGCTGGAATTGCATCAAACCACAGCACTTTGTTCATTGAAGATACATTATAGCTTTTGAAATGACCTAGTGCTGTAGTAGACTATGAAATGACCTAGTACTGCTAATTCATGAATCTCAGCATGATATTTTATCATTACTTTTTCAGTGCTTGATAGGAAAGCAATTGGGAGAGCCAATTCTTGATTTCCAGTGAGCAATGTCCATGAAATATTGATAGAAGATGGAAAGGTCTGAAACCAGATGATGATTTGAGAGATATTGTAGAGATTTGGTGATGAGACAGATGGCTTTAGATTTGACTTTGTCAAGAAGGTGGAGAGAAGGTTTAGAAGTATCACAACAAACAAGGGAGCAGTACTCCAGAGGACAAATCCAGGATCTGTATAGAGTCAGCAGTTGAGAAGACAGGAAAAAGCCACAAGCTCCGGAAAGGAAACCAAGTTTCTGAGAGAAATGCTTAGCAATAGAGTAAATGTGGGGTTTCCAAGTGAGGTTAGATGATTGAAAGACGAAGCTTAGTGAAAGAAGATAAAATGTCAAGTTCATGGCTGTTCACTAATACAGGGGGTCCCTATGATGTCTACAAGAAATAACAACCTATGCTGTCTTCTGTTGATGGAACTAAACAAGGTTGTCTTAGTCCACTTCTCTATAGTTATCAAGTCATCGGTGAGAAGCATTATCATCATCAAAAGAGTAAAGACAAGAAGATGTAGAGGAATACATACAATTTTCACATCACAGCACTGGAAAACTTTGAATACTAACCAATAATGTCAAAGCATTTATTTGTTGTGTTTAAAATATATTAACTATTTTAAGTGTACACATTTTTTATAAGAAACTGGTTTACAAGAAACCTTCTTTAGAGTCCCAAATAAGTTCCCTCCCACTTATTAATTTTTTGAAAACATCCACCCAGGACATCCTTATTCTAGATCCCCATTTATTATGTTTGTGTTTGTAGGTCGACTGTGTATTAAGCAACATGAGAAACTGTGCTTTTCGATATCATTTATTTGATTCAAAGTCAAGTCTATAAGTCAGGAGAATTAAATTTTGATGATTCTAAGTCCAGATAGGTTGAGAATCACAGTGTATCAGTAGCAGGTAGTATAGATGACATTGCAGATTATATTTCAATGGTAATACAAGAAGCTGTACCAGAAGTAATGTCACAGGAAGAAAATAAATCCAGTTCAGGTTCTTATAAGGAAGCGCAGAAAGTAGTAGGAGCATTAAGAACAGGATAGTGGGATAAGTGTTCCACTAGCATAAAAACAGTGAGAGCTGAGTTAAGTGAGAGTAATGAGGTAGTCTTCAGAGGTAAAGAGGATTTTCATACCACCAAGAAAAGAGTGTAAGTGTTATCACATAAGGGGCATCAAGAAGTTGTAAAGTGTAAACAATGGCTGAAAGGCGAAATCTGGTAGGTAGACATGGATATGGATATAGAAGGATTATGCAAGTCTTGTGAATCATCTCGGTTAGTTTCAAGCTATGACCCACCTGTACCCATAGTGACTACAGAGATGCAGGCCTTTCCCGGAGACGCGGGCTATAGCCCGCGCCCGCGCAAATCCCGCGCAAAATGAATTTGCGAGGGCTTTTTTCCGCCCACGCAGTTTTTCAAAGCAACGTTCTCATTTAATCGCGAAGCTTAGCTTTCCAATGTTTGAACTACTTACCACTAAATACCAGGGTGTTAGTAAGTAACGTCTATGTGTTTATAAAATGGTGTTATAAATAGAAGATTTCTGTTTCCTTATATAGCACATGTTAACAACTTTTGTATTACCCTCTCAATGGAATAGGAAATGCTTTCTCACGAGGGGAACAGCCTATAGCATGATTACCATTGTAATGCAAACTTCTAAGGTAGCAGTACACACAAAAATGCCTTCTTAAGGTGAATAGTGTTTAAAGAATTGGCAAGGTAATGTATTTTTGCCTTTGCAAATACTCATATGTAAAAACTAATTAACAGTTCTGCAAGGGCTAAATAGCCCACACAGCCAAATGGGCAAGGGATTTTTATAGCCCACCTAGTATTTTTTCCCGGAGAGGCCTGGAGATGCCTATACCCCATCAGACGTTTTGCAGTACAGATTTATTAAGTCCTTTGCCAGATGGTCGGTCATTATTATCATTGATTATTTTAGTAGATATTTTGAGGTAACAATGACTAAATCTACTAACACAGGGGTGATTATAGAATTTCTATTGATGGTATTTTTACCAGGATTGGATATCCAGAAGTTCTTAGAACAGACAATGGTCGCCAGTGAGTTTCAAATGAGTTTCAAGCATTTCTTAGTATTCAGAAAGAGTTTAGAAAGGTCCTTTTCTGTTAGGTTTGGTAGAGACATGAGGACTAAACTGCCACACTTAGATTATTCAGCTGCAAAACCATAAGTTGCTAGAGATAAAGACAGATAATATAAGTGAAAGATGAAAGAGTGTGCATACAAGAAGGCAGTTGAGAGTAGTATAAGACAGGGAGATATTGTAGTGATGAAGGATGAAAGGACAGCTAAGATAGAGCCTAATTTTAGGCCAGTGTTATCAGTCTTTATGGTTCAGATATGGTGCGTCAGTCTTGTGAGACAGGGCCATAGTTATGTGTAATCTAAAGCTTAGCTTGCAAAGAAGTGATCAGTTATAATGATGAAGAACTTGATTTAGAAATGATTTCAGATTTGCAATAGGATTTAGAGGTTCCAGAGAAGAGGTGGAGCCTGATATATATGAACAAAGGCAGGCAGCATCAGTCAATGAACCAACAGCAGGAGATACTCTTAAGTGCCAAATAAACTGGAGGTCCTAATAAACAGGGGGGTCAGAACAACTTCTGCCATAGGGGTCAGAATAAATGGGGGGTTGGAATTTGAAAAAGAGCTCAAAAAATTATAAAATGCAGGGAAAAATAAAACCAGGTTGTCATTTTCACAGGATGTCACTGTAGCAGCACATTTCCATTAAATTTTCTTGGCAGTAGTATGCCAAAAAATATAACCATGTTCTGACCAAAGCCAATTGACTATGTTTTGATATCAATTGACACATGCATCAACATCAATTGACACTTGTTTTGATATCAATTGGCACTTGTTTTGATACATTTAATGATTTGATTTTTAAACAAAACATTCAAACGTTTGAGAGTGAATGGTACTAATAAATAAAGGGAATAAACTGAGGAGCTGGTAAACAATTTCATTTTCTTTAAACTCTCATGAGAGTAGCACGATAGGAAACGACGAAGGTAACACAACAATTGGTCACTTTATTATTGTATCACTAAAACCAAAGTACCCCACGCTAGTACGCCAAGAAAGAGATTAGTCCACGCCGGATATTTGAAGTGTGGGCTGCATGGAATGCAAACAAGGGTGCTGAACGTATGCCGTCTAGAGAATCGGATGTTCTGGTGCAATGTTTTGCCGATAACTCTCTCTACCATACCATGAGCAATTTCAGTCAATCTAAAATATTGCGGTTGAAAAATCTTTGGCAAACGCTGGACGGCAGATTCACCGTGGGTACATATATAATTTACTGTTGTAGGCCTTGTATTTCTATGAGAGGTAGCTATGTGTATTTATCCGCAATCATATCTACAACAGCGCAGTTTAAAGGTAAACTTCTACCGCAAAACGATTACTTCTTGCCCAAAAATGCTGACTATAAAAGCACACGCACACTTACACAATACTCCGCTGCATATTCGCTTTAGGTATATTGTTGATCCATGTAGCAACAACCTTTCCCGCCATCCAAAAGCATATGCAGCTATGTACTTTATGTAGACTGCACAAAACTATGTAGGCCTCTTGCTGTTATACTGCAGGAAAAGGAGGAGCACTTGCCTTCATAGTGTACGGGGCCATCCATAAAAGTAGTCCGCAAAATTTTGCCGGTTCCCTAGCCCTTTCTCCCCCATACCCAAGCCTGTTCGCTTTTTGCTTATCAGCCCCTTCCCCTGTCCGTGCGGACAGTGTACTGACAACAGGGGCGTAAATAGCATACTTACTATGGGGGTGTCAGATGCTTTTGCCCTGCGAAACTGGAAATTGCCCTGCGAAAAATGAGGTATATAACAAAACATAAGTGAAACAATAGCGTTGATAAATGTCAAATTTTAACACTGTCTCTTATTTGCTTGATATGTGGCGCGTCTTAACCTGCGACCAGGTTTTAACAACATTTATGCCCTGCGAAAGGATTCAATTGCCCTGCAAATTGTCTAGTTTTATCTGTTGGGGGGTGTCACACCCCCCACACCCCCAACGGTATTTTCGCCCCTGACTGACAAACCATGTATCCAATTTGCCGTTCAGCTAGTCATTACATGCTTCCAACCCTTTCAGGTATTCAACAAGCTACCCGCAAAGTCAGAAAATTTAAAGTTGCAGAAGAGTTTTTAAAATAAACCTATAGTAATTTAAGCATAGAAGCAAAGAAATAAACCTATAATAACTTAAACTTAGACTAATGGATTTTGTAAATCTTTTGTAAAGTTACTTTCATTTTCTCGACTGTTGATTTTTCCCTTTTGCCTCTAACAATCCACGAGATAGTGTTTTCTGTACTGTGTAAGGAAGATAACGGAGAGAAAGCTCACGCTAAAGGAAGTTTTGGCTCATTTGTCCTGGCCTTCAAACCATCGATTGTCTTTACGTGCGGGGCTTAATTTTGTCATAGGCCCTATACTAGTTAACACAATCGTTGACTTTAACTGATTCAGATCGTTCCCAATGCTCCAATGGCTATAGGAATTGCTTTTAGCTCTCTATAGTTCTCTATTTTATTAAACTAGGGGAGCTTTTGGGGGGCTGTAGCTCTTTCACCCCTAAAATTTCACTAAGCTCCCCAATCGGCACTTAAATTTCTGAAGATTTCTATGTACTATCAGCGCTTTCATAACTTACACTTCATCTGATTCATTTTCATTATAATCCGCTTAAGGAGGGTTGCTCTTCAGCACGAGCTGATTTTCAAGGTACTGGTACTCAATGCTCCATATTCCTTTCAGTCGGAGCTGATACTGACATATTCCTTTAAATTTTCTCGCTTCACTTGCTGTCGACACTGTGGTAGCATGGCCTCTCGACATCTCTTCTCTTGTGCCATCCCTGACTCCCATTTCCGATCTTGGTAATGGTCTACTTTTTCATATTCCTTCTCAATCGCCCGTATGTCGAATGGCCCTACATCAAAACTACTATTTCTGGTCTTCGGTGCTCAAGAACTTTGCAAGTTTGAATATTCATATCCCACTTTGACTGCCTCATTTTCCATTCCTACCTCTGGTCTGTGGTCATACTACTATTCGCTATGCTCAAGTTTGTAATTCTGGCACATCTGCCAATGCAGTGCCTTGTGTATTTGACCGTGTGTCCAAAACATGTATTACCTGTGGGCTCAAATTTTACATACGGAAGCTAAATAAGCAAGCACTTCTTCCCGTTTTCCCCACATTCCACTAATCGGAGAAATATTCTCCATACCAATGGGATATTTAATTCACCTCGTTCTATTACCTTTTCTTGTGGTAATAGGATGCCTTCGGTTGCCTTCTTTAGGTCTCCAAAAATTCGTATCCATAGAGAATCGACACTAAGTACTTTAAATAGACAGACAGTTCAAAAGCAGAAAACTGCCCTATGCAAAAAAAAACCATGAAGGATTCTCCATTCAAAAGTAAACGAATTGTGAACACATGTCTCCTCGTTTGAAAAGGAGACTATGAGTGTTATATTCTCAAAATTTTGCATTTAGAAGAGGAAGCAAACAGCTCAAGAAAAACACACCTGCCTTTTTCCACAACACAACACTATTAATATAAACAGCAAAACACAAAAGAACAAACCAATAGGTCTTGGCTGCATGGTAATCCATATCAGGTTCATACGGTCTTTAGGAGGCTTTGCTAGATGGAGCGGAATGCATCCGAAACATATAGGCTGTTTTCCTACTCGACTTGGCCAACGTCTAGCGCATTGTTCTGCTTGTTCTTGTTCATGTTCTGTTTCTTTCTGAGCTTCATTATTATTGCTTCAGACAATTTCATCTTCTAACTCGCTGTAAGTTTCTTCTGAACGATCGACAGCATTTTTAAACTTCTTGAAGTGAGAGACGTTTCTCTTCACCCGATGTTTTTGAATGACATCTGCAATCACTTGCGATCCTTTGCGATTCACTACAACGTACGGCGTTGTAATAAAGTGAGTAGAAGACTTGTCTTTACACTTTTGCCTGCCGAGAACAGTGTCGCCAACCTTTATGCTGCTCTCTTTCACCTTTCTGCGATTATCTGCATAAAGCTTGTGATAAACTTGTCTTTTCTTTTCATTTTCACGGGCATCTTTATGCCGGCTTACGAATAACTTCTTGGTAATGCAATGTGGTATAATACGATACTTCAGTAGATATCTATTCAGTTCTTGTCGCCATACATTTCCAGCAACAACTGCAGCTTGTATAGCTTTCTTCAATGGTTGATTAAACCATTCCACTTGACCATTGGCTTGCAGTCAGTACGGTGTAACCGTGTCATGTTCAATACCTAATGCTTTCATGTACTGATCAAATTCATTGCTATTGAATAGTGATCCATTGTCGGATACTATCTTGTATGGGATACCATGAACAGAAAATGTCTTATCTCAAGCTTTGGAATCATACAGCCAGCTTTGGTGGAACGTACAATTTCTAATTCTGGGTAGCGAGAGTGTCGATCTATTAGAACTAGTAAGTACTCGTTTGATGGCACTGGTCCACACAAGTCAATGTGTAAAATCTCCCACGGTACTCTTAAGGCAGATAGTTTTGATGTACTCATTAAATCTAAGTTTGAGTCAATGGTGACACCTAAGAGTTTTACCGTATGAGACATTTTTACGCTATCGCCATCAATTTCAATGCATAAATCGTGGTCTTCTTTTAGCCCATAGAATATCAGCCCGGAATTTTTCACGGTTTCCAACCATCTCATTAAGTCTATACCAGTTCATGGCTTGTCTCATGTCATTTTCAATACTTATGGATGCTTCAGCTAAAATTTCACCCCATGCATAAATTGCGTTGTCAACAGCAAAGTTGCAAACGTGAGAGTGCTCTATAGTATAAAAGAAATCATTTGTAAAGATGTTGACTAGAAGGGGACCAAGTACAGATCCCTGTGGAACTCCTTTTGATAATGACTTTCGGGTACTAAAGCTATTGCCTACTTTGACTCTTTGCTTTCTATCAGTGAGGTAACTGTATATTACTTTCAGACTGTCAATGCCAACACTATAATCGTCCAGCTTGGCAATTAGTAAATCATGCGGCAGACAGTCGTATGCCTTTGAAAGGTCCATCAGTACCACAGCAGTAAGACTCCCCTTGTCAATACAATGACAAATCATTTCAATAACCCGAAAGAGAGCATGCTCAGTACTATACCCTTTTTTAAAAGCACAAAGAATTGCTGAGAGTCTCCTTTCAATAAATGGTAGAAATTGCTATAACAGTAAGCGTTCGAAGAATTTTGATATTGATGGAAGGACACTAATTGGACGATAGTTGCTTTTCTTTGTGGCATCACCGCTTTTTAATACTGTTGAAACATCTGCAAGTTTCAGTTTTTCTGGAAATATGCACCGTTGAACCATTTCATTTGCTAGTTTAGGTACAGCACTGAAAGTTAATCTGTTCTGTTACTAGTTGGACCGTTACACATCTTAATACACGAATCGCAAGATTGTCCAAAGATTCCAAGGGAACTTATGGACAAGTTCACAAATTTGACGTGACGGTATTTCGATGATAGGTCATTCCGAAGGTAGCGATATTTGGTAAATTTTCTATTAGAATTATTTTTAAGGTTCGTCTCAAAGCCGAAACTCAATTCAATTACGTACAGAGTATTACAAGAAGTGGAGATGAGCATGTCAGGACGTAGATCATCGCCAGTGATAAGAGAAGGGAAAAGATATTGAGGGAGGTCAACATAAAAAGTACAGTGATTCAAACATTCCAATGATGAGACAAGGAAGTTTAGCGCAGAGTCATGTCTCCATGTGAAGCGGCCTTCGTTGAGATAAGTTTTACAGCTTGCAACAACATGGAGAAGAGACTCTGGCTGGAAACAAAAGGTGCAGTCAGACGTTTATGAGAGATTCCACAGCGTGGGATTTTTGCGAGTTGCGAGTGTGTTACTAAGATACCTGACAGATAGTTGAACATATTTTTAGGTAGTTTACTTTGAGCAGAAGACCACAGAGAATTTATAGCTTTCAACATATGATTGAGGAGGAAGGTAATGAAAAAGCCTTATGAGGTTAAGTTAGGTCGAAGCTTTTCAGTACGGTTCTGGCGAGCTGCCTTTAGAACTTGCTTAAGCCCGAAATACATGGTCCATTTCTACCTCGGTTTTCACCTAGTGGATGTCAAAAACACTAGAAAACAAGATTATCGTTGACACATTCCATGTCATCATGTTCTCACTTTCCCCCATTTTAAAAGATGGACCTGTTCAAAACTCAGGCGAAATCAGATAGGTTTTTGCTATGGTGCTTTTGACAGGCGACAAGGAATCTTTTGTTCTGACTGTCTCGCGCTTACGTAATAACGTGTAGCTTTGTAGAACCAGGCCAAAAGAATCGACAAGCATTACCCAAACAGGCAGAAATTCTCTTGTTTATGCAGTGTCAGGTTGAACGGATATTGCCACTGTGATCAAAGAGGTAGGGAATTTGCTCAATAATAAAAACAGAGCGGCCTACATTTGGGTATCAGTCGATAATAGGGTTTCATCATCTTCTGTGATCGAGGGGCAAATCACTCTGGAAAAAGTGTACGAGATTTTCGAGATTTTCAGATTTTTCAAAGATTTTTAAGATTTTTTTGTATTTCACGAAGATTTTTAAGATTTTTTTGGATTTCATACAGATTTTCAAGATTTTAAAGATTTTTTGGGATTTTTTGAGTATTTCATAGATTTTTCCATTATTTGAAGATTTTTGCAAGATTTTTGAGGTTTTAAAGATTTTTTGAAGATTTTTTTAAAGACTTCTATGTTCCATAAAGTACATTTCAACTCATGTAAAGGTTCTTTTTCATATATTTTGTTGTAAGATGTAGTAAAGTGCTAGTCTAATAACTGAAAATCTAAACAACAGCTGGTGTAGAGATGTAGAGCTCAGTTACCGATACAATAGGAACGTTTCTTATGTCTCGACTAAGTACCGTCAATGAACAGACAGAGCAGCATCGGCTACATTGCTAGGGTACAGTAGCGTAATTTTTCAATAGGGTTAAATGCAACTGTGTGCATACTCGATGACTCAAAGAAAACCTTCCTTTGATAAAAAGGAGCCATATTTTTCCCAGTTGCACAAGATACCAATATTCCCTATGCCGCCTTTCGTCAGGTCAATAAAATTCCTAAATTGTATTGGAGTTCCCACATATTTCCTTTCAAGTATGAAAACAAAGATACTCTTCTCAGAAGAATCCTTTTATCATCCTCACTTCGTTTGAAGCCACACAGGCCATCGGCTCTAACAGTGCAGTGTTACTTGCACTCAGAGGTGTTGTGGAAGGGAGCCGGCTCGGGAGGCTAGCCCCTTTTGGTACAATGAAGAGAGTTTTGGGAGGCTCAGCCCCCTTTCAGTTATCTTAAACTAGTTTGGTGAACTTCTGGCTTGGTAGTACGAACCAACCCTGTACTACGGTTTTATGAATATTTTACCTAAATTATGCGTACCTTTTGTAAAACTTTGTATGCATTCAAATTTGAACAGCCTAGTGACGTCATGGGTGTGGTCATGGGTGTGGCCTAAAGAATGTCCTGCAGCTAAATCCCTATTGTTAACTCTTTAGTATGGCACGACTGTTTTCACTGACACGGTTGGGATCATAGATACCATAAATCCTTGATTTGGCCCCTCCCCTCAGAAAAGCTACCCTTCAATAAGCCCCAATGCTAGAACTTCCAATTATTTATAAGCCCCACCTTAGATCATAATGAAGTCTTTGACAAAAACTAAGTCTTACATTTAGACTGTCTTTTTAATATTACGGAGAATAGGAACCTTGACAGTGAGCTTTTTATGCGACATTTGTCAAGCAATTTTTAAAGCCCTCCCGCGAATATGCCCCAAAAATCATAAAATATAAGTAAATCCCCAGGGAACTAATTCGAGGACTTTTTGAGGATTAACGTCAAAATTTTAGCTATTTTGGCCCCTCCCTTCACAAAATCATACAAGGCTGTCTCCATGAGAGCCCCCTTTTTAGTGATGAATGACGTCATCAACTGTAATCTACACCCACTGCGTGTTAGAACTAATTATGTAAGTGAAGAGGAACCAAACTAAGTTTCAAGTGAACAGAAACCAAGTTCATCAAGTTACAGTCAGTTTTCTATTGCTTAGTATCATTCATAGTTACAAATGAAAAGAGAATCATATCAAAGATTGTAGAGTTTATTTGGAGAGATTTGGAGAAAATCTTGCAATGCATTCGGCAAGAGGAAACCCCTCCTCTTTGTTGGAAAATATCGACTATCGACCGTACCCCTAACTTCAAGCTCAAGACGTCATATATGTATGAATCCTAACATGAGGAAATTAAATTACTTGCGAACCCTCGATAAAAGAAAGGTAATTTAATCCTTGGACTCAGCGCTCATGGCAAAGGTTGAAGATTTTCTAAAGATTTTGAGATTTGTGTACAGATTTTTAAGATTTTTTTAGAGATTTAGAGATCTTTTTAGAGATTTAGAGATTTTTGTAGATTTTGCAGATTTTCAAAGATTTTTAAGATTTTTAAGATTTTCAAAGATTTTTCAGATTTTTTAGAGATTTTTAAAGATTTTTCAGTAACGTGTACGAGATTTTTTTGAGTGATTTGCCCCTCGTCTGTGATTGGGTGATTGGGGGGTGTATGAGGAAGAAGACTGTTAATGATTTGAAGTTCTGGCAGGGGGCTTATTCGAAAAGGGTAGTTAGAAGATTTAGGGCAACGTACAGGTAGCCGTTACCGAACCTCAAGAGTTGGGCTGAATGCCGGGGCAAATGAAAACATGTGGTTCCTTATGAGGTCAATGTGAAATTTCAAGGTTGATGCAATCATTACAGAATTGTTTTATAACTCTAGCCCCCTTCTCAGGCCTTGGGGCCTTGGGCAATCTGCTTCCATTGCCCTACCTCTATCTAGGTGTTCCAGGCGTAATCGGCTTTGCGTTTTCTAGTTAACTTTAAATTCCAAACCTATAGAGCCTACACATATACCTTGTATTGGTTTTCCCATGATGAAAAGAACGAAAATAACAAGAAATAGCATATTATTGTGTATATGAAAACACCAATCGCCCGTACTTCTCTATCTATCTAGGGAGCAACGGAGGAACAAGAGGATCTTGTAAACACCCATCACTCATCAAATTGTCCTAATCCTATTTGGTTAATAGGTGACAACTTGTGAATTCTTGTGAAAAAAGTACCGTGTATTTCAGGCTTTAGTGTTTCGGCATACTCTTAAGTGCCTAATTGCCGTGCCCCCCCGCTAATTAATTTTTGAAAATTCTTCCAACTTCCCGCTCTTATTAGGACCCCCCCGGTAATTATCTTTAACATATTTTGCGTTTTCATTTTACTATTAGAATGTGTAACAATTATCGTCCTTAAGAACGGAAAACGCTATAAAGATGTCTCTTCAAAGGCGGAGACATTTCTAAGCAAAGCACAATGTGAGTCAGTTTGATGTGTTCTGAAACCATTTAGTACATATGATAGTCCATGCGATGCGACTATTCTAATACATGATGGAAGACAACAATGAGTCAAGCAGAAGAAACTTTGTTCGTCAGTTGGAGAAGTATACATTGGCAGAGAACCAAAAGCTCGGGGAATGCATTGAAATGTTTAAAAAAGAATACGATGTTCAAGTAGAATGTTTGAAGGGAAAGACTCGATACGATGCCAGACGCAAAAAGTTTACACCACAGGATATTGGAAATTTATGCTACACTTTCATAGCTACATAATTGTTCTATTGATATTGTTCAAACTGATTTTCCATTATTGGTTACTTATTATACTGAACTATTGAAGCCATAGTTGCTAAGGAATTTACTCCTTAAATGGAGAAAGCAAACCAGCTTAGAGCCCTTTTCAAAATACATTTATTAACATGATTGCACAAATCCAGCCCCCTGCTAAGTCCGACACCCGTTAATTGAAGTTTCCCAACAATTCAAACCCCCCCCCGCTAATACCGAAACCCCCGTTAATTGGGTTTTCTAGACAATTCCAACCCCCCGCTAATTCCGACCCCCCAGCAATTAGGCACTTAAGAGTACGTTACATTGTATATTCATACCGAAGCGCGTACTTATCCACAGGGATTTTATTGCATCACCCGATGATGATTTCAGGGCAGACCGTAGGACAGTATGACATTGTTGGAATTTGAAAGATGGAGATTCAAGCCAAAATGGTTTCGAGGAAGACTAGTACCGCTGAGGGTGGCACTAATTGGAAGATCTAACCATTGTCTGACGAATCTTATCACAATATTGTCAAGATTTTCAATGACCCAAGTCTTGGAAAGTTCAACAACAGTTAGATGCCAGGATAGCTTAGAAAGGATGTAGCGGTGATAGAGGAGAAGCACGTTTTTGGGAAGCGAGTTATGCGGGGGCTAGTTTGCCTTATGGGCAAGTGATCAGCTCGTGAGCCTTGGTTGGCATTCACCTAGAGATGGTGTCCTGATAAAAACACTGGTGTTTGTGCAACCTTAAATTCACTAAATACGCATGGACTTGAAGTTGCAGCTGACATTTGGCGCGGAATATTCAGTCCCTTGGTAGTAAGGATAAAATACATCTTCAACCATGATGAAAACCAGGACCAAATCATACCGCATCGGCCGTCACGCGGGTGAACAAGGGCCGCGTCCCTCAGGGAGAAACAAGCTTGAGGTCGAAAAGTCTGCTGCTTGAATGAACTCTCAAACAGGTGATCTATCAGGTTTTCAGAACCAGGAGTTTTTTTTTTTTTTTTTTTTATATCAATATAAAAAGTTACAATATAATGCTACATTCTACTATACTCAATTAGTGCTACTATACCTAGCTATACTATACTATACAATTAGTGCTATATACTAGGATTCTACTATACTCAACCAGGAGTTTCCAAACTCTGAACCTATAGTGATTACATCAAATATCTCGACAAGGTCAAAACCAATAAAATGGACTCGAGAGGACTATAAAAATGCTCAGAGAGCGTTATACATCGCCCAATCTATACCAAATAGCAACAATACGGAGCAAACTTTTGTTGAATGGAGAAATATAGTCGGACAACATGTACGTGAATATCTAAATCCAAACACATTGGGAAATGTACGAGAGATATATTCAAAAATAAAAGACTTTCAGATGCTGAGATCGACCAGATCAGACATGAAGTGAATGTAGATACCGCTGTTGAATCAATGAGGGATATGAATAAGGAAAACACTAGTAACGAGAAATGTGAACCGGTAGTGGATGCTCAAAACTTTAATGATAATGAGATACAAGAACTACTTAATGGCATTCGCAACTCTGCGCATTTGAATCATGAAGCCGATGTGACAGAATTATTTGCAGAACAATATAAACACGAAATTAAGCATGCTCGTAAAGAAATATTAAATGATTAGTAAAACCAGGCGTCTAGAATTAACTGACCGAGAACCTCTTCCAAAATTGGCCTGTAGCTCAAAACTTAATGAAAGCATTAAATTTTACTATGTTGCCCCAAAGGAAATCTTAAGTGAGCGTGAATGTGATTTGACCTCCTTAAATGCACTTGTTTACTCTACAGCAAAAGCAATAACAGCCCAAGTCGGAGTTAAGGTAAACAGGAAGAAAAACTATCAAGTCAATAAGCCTCCAAAATGGAAAGCGAAAATACAGAAAGAGATTGATCTTCTACGGGCTGAAATATCAATACTTAATGAAGTTTCAAAAAAGCACTAATTTGAAAACCAGAAAGCTAAGGAAAATTAAAAGGAGGTACAAGGCACTAAGTTGAAAACCAGAAAGCTAAGGAAAATTAAAAGGAAGAACAAGATCTCCGACGAGAATTCATTCCTATCTACTAAAGAGTCATTGAAGCAAAGAATGCAGGTAAAATCACAGAAATCGTGTAGATTTGATAAACGAGACCCATTTTACAAACAGAATATGATATTCCAGACTGATGCAAAGAAATTTTACAGACAAATAAAGGGAAAATTGATGTAAAAGAACTTCTTGAGGTAGAAGAGATTGAGAAATTTTGTAATAATATATGGGGAAGTGAAAAACAATTCAACAACGAAGCAGAATGGATAGAACGACAAAAAGAAAGAATGAATGAAGTTGACGAGCAGAAATCGGAAAGGATAGACAGCACTGAGTTAAGTGTGACACTTGGAAAATCACAAAAATGGAAGTCACCAGGTAAAGACAAAATACCCAGCTTTTGGCTGTACTCTTAATGCGATTCGTGATTATCTTGCATTTTGTCTCAATCATGTCATGCAGAATCCAGAAGAGGCGCCTGAATGGCTCACAGAAGGGACAACATATCTCCTTCCAAAATCCGAAGCAATCATACACCCCAAAAACTGCAGGCAAATTACCTGTTTATCAATGACATACAAACTCCGACAGAATGCAATCCTTCCTTGAGCGAAATTCAATTTTACCATAAGAGCAAAAAGGATGCAAAAGGAACTCATATGGATGTAAAGACCAGCTCCTTAAAAATATACTGATTTTAGAAAACTGCCGTAAAAGTAAAAGGAATCTTAAGGCTGGTTTTCATATGTTGTAATTCATCGGTAATTCATTGTAAATACTCTGCATTGAAATCCAACCACTAAAATGCAAATCTTTTCTCTTTGTTGCCTGGTATAGGCCCCAAACGATCCAGTTTACACCTTTCAAAAATCAGAAAGAGTTCTTTCATATCTTGATAAAGAGGGCAAGGAAATCATTCTTATGGGTGATATAAACTGCGATCTATCCCAGGAATTGGAGGGACTTTCGTCGGATAGCAATTCCAGGCATTTACTTAATTTATACCAGCTGTTCAGTCTTAAACAGATTATTAAAGAACCAACTAGGGTCACATTATCAACATCTATGTAGCGTACAAGGGGTCTCACTTCTGGTGGCCGGTGATAGGTCTTTAGTCTTTAAGCCTTCGAGCCTTCAAGCCTAGGCCATAGGCCTAGGCCTAAGTTAGATATAACGCAAGGAAACTGCTATTCGTATGTGGCTTATATTTGTAACCGTAAGAACTGAATTCACTAACTAACTGACTGAATCAAATACTAAAACACACATAATATAATCGTAAGCACTATACAACATTCGTTACGTCAAAGCACAATACACGTTGACAGGGACAAACACATCGCCAGGAAAGAGTGATACTGACACTACAAGCGAGTTACATACATAACAGGAATTAACACAAATACGCCATTCCAAAACGCAACATCAAAAGTAAAGCGACACGACATAAAACACAGATTAATCTAAGACATAGAACACCAATATGTTACACCATCCCTCCCTTTAAACTAATAGTAATTTACAACGATGAAAGTTCATTGAGTCCAATCAAGACATAAAAATAAAATGTTCAAAGGATGCTAAGGTCCGAAGACTGACTGGAAAACAAAAGAAGGTGCCAAAACTCTGCTCAGTGCTTCCAGTTGGGTAGCATCTTTGGAAAAAATAAAAACAAATCCTAATAAAATCTTCTTGGTAACTTCACAGCTGCAACCACCCCATGGCCAGCAAACTCTAAACTACTTCATAGTAACTGAATAACCAAACGTCTTGATGGATCTTCTGAACTTGGCGTTGCGATCAGTAGGAGCGATGGTAACATATCAACTCAAGAGGTACATAACACAACCCGATAAAAGTCACTTGATCTCAACCATAAAACATTCTTCTACGTAATAAAACCAAAAGTCAATAGTCAAAGTTGATGTAAGAAAGAGTACTCATCTATTGAATTCTCCCCTTGGACACTGACAACATCCTCCACCACAGCGTAAAAGGTGCGCAAAGTTTACTCCTGTCACCAAATTTGTAGCGTACAAGGGGTCTCACTTCTGGTGGCCGGTGATAGGTCTTTAGTCTTTAAGCCTTCGAGCCTTCAAGCCTAGGCCATAGGCCTAGGCCTAAGTTAGATATAACGCAAGGAAACTGCTATTCGTATGTGGCTTATATTTGTAACCGTAAGAACTGAATTCACTAACTAACTGACTGAATCAAATACTAAAACACACATAATATAATCGTAAGCACTATACAACATTCGTTACGTCAAAGCACAATACACGTTGACAGGGACAAACACATCGCCAGGAAAGAGTGATACTGACACTACAAGCGAGTTACATACATAACAGGAATTAACACAAATACGCCATTCCAAAACGCAACATCAAAAGTAAAGCGACACGACATAAAACACAGATTAATCTAAGACATAGAACACCAATATGTTACATCTACACTCATTGACCATATAGCTACGACTTGCACGGACAATGTTTTAGATTCGGGAGTACATAAAGTAGCGTTGAGCGACCATTACATGGTCTTTTGCAAACGGAAACTCAACGCTGCCGTTGGTGGGAGCCATAAGATGATTAAAACTAGAAATATGAAAAAATTTAACCATGAGGCTTTTTTAGCCGATGTTTCAAGAATCTGCTGGGAGAATGTTGTTAGTAATTCTAGTGACATTAATGTTATCATTAGAGAATGGTCATCCGTATTTTCTGCTATTATTGAAAAGCATGCTCCAATAAGAGAGATTAGGGTTTCTGATAAGAATTCTCCATGGATTACGAATGAGCTTAAGTCCTTGATGAAATCCAGGGATAGACTTAAAAAAGCTGCTATTAAACACAAATCTCCAGCCATGATGGGTAGATATAAAACAGCCCGTAATAAAGTAAACAACCTTAATGTCACACTAAAAAGGCAATATTTCACTAACAAGATTATTGAGTGCAAAGGTAATATGAAAGAAACTTGGAAGACAACTAACGCACTTCTCAATAAGCGCAGCAAATCAACCAACATCACATCTCTTAGTGTAGGAGACATTGAAATCCATGAGAAAAATGAAATCTCAAACAAGATGAACGATTACTTTTGCACTATTGGCAAAGAGTTAGCTGATAAAATTGATCCATCTCCAAACCCCCTTTTAGTTGGTAACTACAGGATAAATGAAGGCAATAAAACGATGAAATTTACAAAGATTAACGAACAAAATATTAGGGATGCCATTGGTAAAATAAAAACATCTAAGGGCTTTGGAAACGACAATATCTCTAGTTATTTTCTGAAACTTGCCTTGCCTTACATCGTCAACTCGCTAGCGTACATGTTTAACAAGTCCTTAGAGGATAGGGAGTTTCCTTCTCTTTGGAAAATTGCTAGAGTTATTCCTATTTTCAAAGACGGAGATAAAAGTGCCAAAGAAAACTATAGGCCAATATCAGTCCTCCCAGTCGTTTCAAGGCTCTTTGAAAAATTAGTGTACAACCAACTTTATGAGTATTTAAACTCGAATGATCTCTTAGCTCCGAGTCAATCTGGATTCAGATCACTTCACTCAACAGCCACTGCTCTTTTGAAATGTACTAATGATTGGTACAGCAGCTTAGATGTGGGAAAACATGTTGGGGTTATATTTGTTGATTTGAAAAAAGCTTTTGACACAGTTGATCACAAAATCCTAGTGCAAAAGCTTGCTCACTACGGTATCCACTCTTCGGAGCTAATGTGGTTTAAGTCGTACCTCTCTAATCGCTCCCAGTTTACAAGGGTTAATGGTGTGGATTCTAAAGTTCAAAATATAGATATAGGTGTCTCTCAAGGCTCGTGTCTTGGCCCATTATTATTTTTACTTTATATCAATGACCTTCCTAAAATCACTAATAACGCTAAGGTTTACATGTATGCTGATGACACTAGCTTAAGTCTACAAAATCATAGTATGTCCCAGTTAAACAGGGCATTAAACCAGGACCTTCTAGCTCTTGATAAATGGTTGCGGGGAAACAAGCTTTCTCTTAACGTTGCTAAAACGCACTCCATGGTAATTTCTACTAAACGGAAGCTTGCAATCTTGAAAAATCAAGCTGAGCAATTAAATCTGCATATAAGGCATAATGATCTCGATGTTGTTCAATGCACTAAGTATCTAGGAGTCCATATTGACAATACTCTTGATTGGAAGAATCACATTCAAGAAGTATCGAAAAAGATTTCTCGATCTCTTGGACTGATAAGTTATGCCAAAAGGTTTTTACCTTTTGAGTCACTTAAAAATCTGTACACTGGTTTGGTCGATCCACATTTTCGCTACTGTTGCGCAGTCTGGGGTGTCTGTGGACTTACTGAATTACAGCAACTACAGAAGCTTCAGAATCGCGCAGCCAGAATAATAACTGGAAGCAATTTTGATGCTCCTAGCAAACCTTTAATCATGGGCCTAGGTTGGAAAACGATCGAAGAACTTATCCAATATGAAACGCAAGTACTTGTCTACAAAGCTAGAAATGGGCTTGCCCCTCAGTACCTCTTCGACATGTTGGCTGCAAACTATTCTGAGGCCACGTATAATCTACGAAATACTGCCACAGATCTCAAGTTGCCAAAGAGGAATTCCTCTAATGGGCAGAAGGGCTTCTCCTACAAGGGCTTGAAAATGTGGAACAGCCTACCAACAGAATCGAAGCTAGCACCTAACCTTGCCTCCTTTAAAACGTCTTTGATGCATGATGCATGAATTGTATATAGCTTGAAATTATTTTTTTTCTTTTTTTTTTTACCAATATATTTTTTGTACTTTTATCATTGTATCTTTAATAATTTTGTAAATAATATTTTATATAACGGTATATCGCTTTTAGGTAGTAGACATTGTAATTAGGCTTTTCTTTCTTTTCAAATTTATTTTTCAAAACATGTATTGTATTTAAATGGAGGGCCCCTTGAAAAGCAGCTGTAGCTGAAGGGCAACCCTCCTTAAATATTTTTAATAATAATAATAATGATAATAATCGGCGATGGTCGCAGACCTGGGTCTGCGACTGTCGCCGATGAATTACAACATATGAAAACCAGATTTTACAACAGTCGCATACCATCGCAGACCATCGCAGACCATCGCAGATCATTCGAAGATTTCAAAAAAGTTTGAATTTTCCGATCATCGCAGATTGTCTGCGATGGTCTGCGATGGAAAAAGTTAATGAAAACACTCAATCGCCGACTGTCGCAGACAATCTGCACATGAAGTACAAAGTTTGCATCCATTTCCATTGTCCCATTTGCAGAACAAAATGGCCGATAAAGATGCACGAGATAACGATGATTCGTTCATGGAGATCATAAGGGAATATCCTGCAGTATATAGTCGTGCTGCCATACCTTCCTTATCTAAAATCGTTCCTTTCGATATGGTTTTCTTCTTAATAGCCTTCTTTCCTTTAGTAAGGGGTCAGTCCTTTATAACTCTGGGTACTGGGGCGGGTTAAAATTTACAAAATGGTTAAAAGTTTTATACCCCTTCAATTTCTGTCTAAAAGTTTTCACACCCTATTGAAAAATGAGTAATAAGTTCCACACCCCAATTGCTATCTACCCTGTTAGGATTTAGGGGAGATTTCTTCATTGCTACTTTAAAGTCACAATTTCCACTATCATCTACTTGAAAGATCACATATAGAAAATGTGTTCTGCCAAATTACTTGCTGGGAAATATTGCATAGAAAACCTTTGTACGCAATGTTGTAAATATCATTGTTTGTGAGATTTCTTTGCATAAGGCATACATAAATTTTCATGAAAAAGTTGATTTATGTTTGAAACTTCATTTGAACAAACAGCCGTGATGAATGCTAATAAGAGCACTACAATAACACGGTGTACCAGAGAAAACTTGAATCAGAGAAAAATTGCTATTGGATAAACTCAGGCAACTAGATATGCATAATTACAGAGGTCACTACACTTCTGCCAGTTATTGAGTTGATTTTCTTCAGATTTTGTCTCTAAACGATTTCATATTCCTCAAAAATTATCCACAAAGTTTCATACCCCCAAGTATCCTTGAAAACGTTTTCATGCCCTGCCCAATTCTAGCCCGCCCTACTACCTAGAGTTATAAATGACTGACCTCTAACAGTCCTGTTACTAGCAGCTGCTGAATTTTGCCTTGGTCCCCCTTCTTGCAATTTAAATGTTAGTTTACGTGCCAAAACTGAGAGTGAAAAACAAGTACAGCATGCGATAATCGCAGACAATCTGCGATGGTCGCAGACAATCGGCGTTCATTTGGAATACATTTGTCTGCGACTGTAGCCGATGAATTACATATGAAAACCAGCCTTTAGTACTGCCTTGATTGATTACAAGTGTAACATTACGGGGTTCAGCAGAACAGAGACACAAGAAATAGTACACAGACTTTAACGTGGTCTTTCTCTGATTATTATGAATCTGTTTTATATATTTTTCATGCAGAATTTATATTGTAGAGTCGCATGTCCCTGATACCATGAGGCACGTGGCACTAGTGTCACATGCATATGATATCAGCAGGCACGTAAGAATCACTAGCATCACAATCATTAATCTAAAATATCTATGTTCGTTACACCACCTCCCCTGTAAGAGTTAGGGATTAACAATTAATGAGTGATGTATTCCCCAAACCTCAAAGGGGGCCTTATATTCTGCCTAAGGTGGGCAGGAAGGCTAAGAGTTTGAAGGTCTTGTTGCTGTTCCCGTTGGATCCCCTGGTCGTCAAGATTCCCCGTAGCTACGCTAATCTCGCCAGTTTCAGGAACAGGGCAAACTGGTTCCCCCTTGTCAAAAGGAATCGTGCACAGTTTGACATTGTTGTGGTGAACTACATCCTGTAATGTCCGATTTTGCCTTTCAACAAGGCCGTCGCATTGTGGATGATAGGCGGTGGTGCATGATTTACGGATACAGGACAGCTGGCAGATCAAATCTGCTGAATACCTTAGAAACTAGGATTTCTGCAATGGTGTGAGCTTTTTGATCCCGTGTAGGGAACACTTTACACCATTTTGTGAAGTGGTCCATTAAGACAAGAAGATGTTTATTGCCCTGACTTGTCTCAGGCAAAGGACCCATATAATCCATAGCCCAAAATATAAAGGGCACATTAACCTCGATCGGGTGTAATGGAGCCTGTTTGTGTTTGGAATCTTACTTATACTGGGCACATGTGAAACAGCTTTTTACAAATGCTGTAATTTGTTGTGTCATTTTAGGCCAATATAATCGCTCACGAGCACGTTGAAGAGTTCTTTTGAAACCAAAATGGCCAGAAAAAGGGCTACAATGATGATCATCTAAGACATAAACTATCCCAGTCGTGCCAAAATACTCGTAAATGAGGATCTTGATCCCAGACGAAAAAGGGAGGCTTAGGCAGACCAAACGATTTAATTTCAAGAATTTGGCTAATCGGGTGGTCATTCATTTGAGCTTCTTGAAGGCATTTAGCTGGAAATATAGATGTGGCAAAGTTGGTAATAAAATCAGAAGGCAAACAGGATAAAGCATCGGCATTTCCATGTGCAACACCAGCCCTATGTTTGATGTCAAAGGAATGCTCTTGAAGTTGTATAACCCCACGAGCAATCCTACCTTTAGGCTCTACAGAATGCAGCCAACGTAAAGCACTATGGTCAGTAACAAGAGTAAACTCACAGCCGAGCAGATATACACGAACATGATCAACGGCAAAAACTACAGCTAGGGCCTCCTTTTCAGTGGCAGAATAGGCTTTCTCACGTGGCATCAATGGTCTACTTGCATACGAAATGGGGCGTTTGTTACCAAAGCTATCATACTGAGTAAGCACTGCCCCTAAACCTAAATCGGAAGCATCAGTCTGTAAGACGAATTTCTTATGAAAGTTAGGAGATGCAAGAATTGGTGCTTGACACAATAAAGTCTTTAAGTGTAACAGATGCATTGTGTTCAGTGACCCCCCAATGAAATTTTGTGTTTTGCTGTTAAATGGACTATGGGCGTTGCCAGTGCTGCAAAATTAGGAATGAATTTGCAGTAATAACCGACAAGGCCAAGGAAAGAACGGATTTCATCGAGATTTTTAGGATCTGGGAGGTTGAAAACAACTTGTACTTCGCTGGGATCAGCATGGATACCTTTATTAGACACAACATGGCCTAAGAACTGGACACTAGTCGCGCCAAAGGTGCATTTTGAGGCTTTAACGCGTAAATTATGTTGGCGAAATTGTTCCAAGACAAGAGACAAACGTTCACACTGTTGATCTACAGAAGTGGAAGGGATCATGACATCGTCAAAATAACACAAACAGGTTTCATATGTCAAACCAGAGAGGACAATTTAAATGGCACGCTGGAATGTAGCACAACCATTGGAAATGCCAAAAGGCATATGAAGAAACTCCCAGAGGCCCTTAGGTGTGGTAAACGCTGTTTTTTCTCTATCCTGGGGTTCCATGCTAAGTTGCCAATAACCGGATCAAAGATCTAGATTGCTAAACATGGAGGCTCCTTGAAGGGAATCTAATAAATCATCAACCCTCAGCAAAGGGTGTGCATCTTTCCGTGTAGCCAAATCAAGTTTATGATAATCCACACAAAAGCGAAATAAGCCATCCTTTTTCTTGACGAAGATGATTGGTGAAGCCCAGGGAGAGTGACTAGGTTGAATTACACCTTGGCTAAGCATATCAGAAACTTGTTTACTTGTTTCTTCCCTGTATGCATATGGTAAGCGCCGGGGAAGTTGTTGTATGGGTCTAGCATCCCCCATGTCAATTTTATGGGTGATAATGTCCATATGACCTAAGGTTTTATCATCAAAAACGTCAGAGTATTTTAACAATGTCTGCAATAAAACATCCCACTCTGCAGGGCGCAAAGATTTACTTAACGAATTTTCCAATTGTTCTTTGACGTCAGAAGAGGAAGAGGCATTTAAGGCATGCACAAGGCAAGGTGAATTGTCAGGAAAGGGAGTCTGGGCTTCGAAAAGAGGGCAAAATTCACTAACTTTTTGGCCTGCATGTAGTTTAACATCAAAACCAGCAGTGTTCATCAAGCAAACTAAAATAGACCGATTATCAGCTCGAGTCACCGAATAAGCCGGGAGAACAAAGCCTGCCTTATTGGGGATGGGAGTTATTATACCTACCTGATCCGTATAGTTCTTAGGCAAACGTGCAGTAACTATTACCTCGGTACGTCCAAGAACGTTAAGGTTCTCTTTTAAAGTAACTGGGACAGGACCTTGAGAGGAAGACTGTACAAGCAAACAAGACATAGAGGAGACATCACCCCCCGACCCATCAGCGTAGGGGGCAGGTACAGGCTGAGTGAGCAAAAGGGGAGTTTCACCATGGGAGTCAAGGAGGAAATAGTGACCGGTCCCATTACAGGAAAGGCATAACTTATTAGAAGTTAAAAAATCCCAATCTAAAATACATTGCAATGGTTGAAGCAGGTGATCAGATACAAGAAAATCAACAGGGTACAAAAGTAATGAAGTAGATGAAAAAGACAATGTAGTTCACACTGTTCCGTGCACTGGAAGGCATTCACCAGTAATGCCATAACATTTTTGAGAGGTCATAGCTAATGGTTGTTCGGGCCTAAGTTGTTCATAAATCTGGCGAGTAATGAAGGAAGTTCATTTATCCTATGTCAATCAAGACGTGGACTTCAACACCACCCAAAGAAGAGCAAATAAGGGGCTGGTTGGAAACCAAAGGAAAAACAGTAAAGGTACGAGGGTGACCTTCAAGCCAGCCCATAATTGAGGCACCCCGTTGAAGTTCAAAGAATACATACCGTTGGCTGATGGCATTGGTTGTGTCCTGGAAGGTGGTGACTATTGGCGCACTGGGGCTGAGTGTGGCCGAATCCAAAACATAATGAACACTGTGTGTACCAAGGGCAGTCGCGGGCGAAATGCCCAAGCATATTGCAATTATAGCAACGTCTGTGAGTGCCAGCGGTAGAAGCCCTGGGAGGAAAATAAGGTGGCTTTCCACGTCCACAGAAATCAGAAGGAGCAGAGGCGCAAGAAAGGTGCCGATGTGTCTCCTGCAGAGAAGGCAGAGATGCCAGTGAGGCACACAGCTCTCATTGGTCAGCCATCAGAGCGGCCACAGCAGTGGTTAAGTCTGTGATTGAGGAGGCCGGGTGGTCAGAATTGGGGTGGCCAACGGATTCTACATCAGACTGGCGAACAGCACGGAAGCGCTGAACAAATGACAGCATTTCAGCTAAAGAGAGTATTGGGTTGTGGTCCAGCAAGCATAGCCGTAAATCAGAGGGCAAACCTCTCATAAATTATTGAGAGGAAAGTATCCCGGGCATCCACAGCAAGCTGAGGGTCTGCCTTGGAAAGGAGGTCCTTTAAATCCCACAGGAATAGAGAAGGATCTTCAAGAGGGCGTAGATGGCATTGCTCAGAGACAGTATAATGCTTTTCACGGTCGACGGCAGGGCAAAGTGCCGCACATATGTGCTCCACTAAATGGACAAAAGAATCCTTTTGATCTACATCCAGGGAGTAGTAGTGGGACACGGCAGGCCACGCAGAACAGCTGGGAGAATAGCCAACTTTCTTGAATCAGTCCATCCATTGGCAGTGGTGCAGCAGTCAAACTGACATAACCACGAAGAAAAGTCTCCAGACTCAAACTTTTCAGGAGTGATAGAGGTCATAACGAAGAGCAAGCAACTAGCACAATAACCAAACTGAAAAAAATCTAGGCCTCTGTTCTGTACCTCTGTCACCAATGTAACGTTATGGGGTTACGCAGAACAGAGACACAAGAAATAGTACACAGACTTTAACGTGATCGTTCTCTGATTATGAATCTGTTTTATATATTTATCATGCAGAATTTATATTGTAGAGTCACATGCCCCTGATACCATGAGGCACGTGGCGCTAGTGTCACATGCACATGATATCAGAAGCCACATGAGAATCACTAGCATCATAATTATTAATCTAAAATATCCATTTTATTTACACAAGAAAGCCTTTGATAGTGTTTTGCATGAATAGATACTAAAAGCTCTTCAGCTGTATAAGATCTCACCTATAATTTCTAATTTTCTCAGCATTAGTATGACCAAATGGAAAACTCGTCTATTTCTCTCACACAATACTGGCACTTGTAGGTCTGAATGTCTTAGAATCAAACGAGGGATTTTTCAAGGTGACTCTCTTTCACCACTTCTCTTTTTCATGGCCATGATACCTCTGTCAAGTGAATTGAACAACACAGACTATGGCTATATAGGATTTTTGAAACAAAAGTAAACCACCTTTTCTACATGGACGACCTCAAGCTCTTCGCTAGGAATGATTATGAGCTAGAAAGTCTCTTAACTATAGCAAAAGGATTTAGCAATCACATTGGAATGGAGTTTGGACTTGATAAGTGCGCTGAAGCATTGTTTCTTAAAGGTACCCTTAGAAAAACTGCAAATATGAATATTGATGTTGATACTATAATTAGAGAGCTAGACCCAGGAGAATCGTATAAGTATTTAGGAGTGCATGAATGTAATGGGATAAACCATTCTGCTATGAAGGAAAAGGTTAGAAAAGAGTATTACAGAAGAATCAGATTAGTACTAAAGACAGAGCTCAATTCTAAAAACTGCATTGTGGCAATAAACACACTAGCAGTCCCTGTTGTTCAATACAGCTATAAAATTCTGAACTGGAACCTCCTGGACCTCCAGTGAAAGGACAAAAAGACTAGAAAGTTGCCGACATCACGCCATATGCATCATCCCAAAGCAGATGTTGACCGTTTGTAGTTGCCAAGGAGTAATGGCGGTTGGGGAATGATACAATTTGAAAACGCATACAAAACTACCACTTAGCAATGTCAACATACCTATCAACTACTTCTGATTTGATGCTAAAGTTAGTTTACCAGCACCACAGAAATAGTAAGCTCCATTCAATTGTGAAAGAAGCCAGAATATATGAAAAAGACTTGGATTTTAGCATCAGAACTCATCCAAATCCTGATCTGCCAGCCACAAAAGAAGCCAAGATAGTCAAGCAAGCTGCCAAAACCTGTGGTCTGAAACAGCTAGGTGAGAAATGGCTTAAAAAGCCACTGCATGGAAAGTATAATCTCCGATGCCAAAAAGCTGATGCTGATCAAGGTGCAACCCATCAGTGGTTACGGAGCTCTGGATTTAAGTCAGAAACTGAAGGTTTCATTCTGGCTGCCCAAGACCAAATGTTGTTGACAAGAAACTACCTGGCAAACATTCTATAAGGACTGGTGTAGATGATAAATGTAGGTTTGTGACAAATCCACTGAAACCATTGATCATCTTATATCTGGTTGCTTGATACTAGCACCAACCGAATACAAGAACCACCATGATAGAGTAGGCCAGTGTATACATTGGACCATATGCAACCACTATCGTTTGTCAACACCCACTGATTGGTTTGAGCACCATCCCCAACCTGTAGTTGAAGGAGAAAATGTATTGATCTTCTGGGATTTCTCTATACACACTGATCGAACTATTCCAGTGAGCAGACCAGACATCGTAATAAAAGACTCCAAAGAATAAACTTGCCTCTTAATAGGTACAGAACATCGCTGTTAAAGACTTTGTGTTGTTACCTGTGGTTGTAGGCACTCTTGGAATGGTAAAAAAGGGTTCTCAAAAGCATCTTGACAAGATTCCAGGGGAACCACAACTCCAGAAAATCCAACAAATAGGATTGACAAGCACAGCTCATATTTTCGCTAGACTCTCTCTATGTAGATTTTAGTTTTGTTTTACTTGATGTTTCGCTCCTCAGACCTTTGCTAACCTTAGGTCACTGGGGTGATCCGGTCAGCAATTGTAACAAATAGCAAACTTGAAGAAATATTAGATAATAATAATAACAATAATAATAAAATAACTAGCATACAATTAACAAAGGGAGCTGAGCCCCCATGAGTACTACTTCCGCAGTACCCCTGATATGTATTTCAGCCACAGAGTGGGGCAGAACTGTGCTGGTTTTCGCCAGCAATGGTATATTGTATTGATCAAACTAGAACCAGTTGATAGAGGTGCTGATGGGATAGCAGAACTCCTGTTCCATACTCTTTCATGTTCCTGTTTGTTGCACGTGCTCGTTACTGCTTGTGGAAATTTTATAAATAAATTGACATTATCTCTTGAACAATCAAAAGCAAGTTCCTTACGTTGCTTACTATAGATCTCCATTGGTTGCTTTGGCTTTTCAGACATACATCCATGGCACTGAATTTTTGCTTGGTATCATACTTTGAAGAATTCCAAAAACTTCAACAAAAATACAGGGCAAAAACAAAGTAATGGAGACTAGGCATAACGTTTACAAATACATAGACAAAGAAGACAAACGAACACAGAGAGCTGATTTCCTGTGAGAACCTCATGTGATGGAACGTAAGAAAAATGTACTTGAGCTTAACTGTGCAGTCAAAATAAAAGAGAGAGTTGAACCTAAGCAAATAGTAAAAAACGTATAAACCTATATCACATATTTTCACATCATTCACTCGCACAATTCAATTTATTGTTCTAATATCTGGAAAATATAGTTGAGTGACATTACTAAGTACAAGCATAAAAATACGCTTCTTGCAATAGCTCACATCGGTCAATGAGCTATAGGCTAGCAAGGAGGGAGTGAGGTCACGTCTGTCTTCAATGTTCCATTATAACTGCAATTTTTATGGCAAAACAGCATCCTCAACCAGAGTCAAAGCTGCAGCAAACTTGAAACATGCACAATTACAGAACACGATAAAATATTCACTGTAAAATCTGAGAAGCAGCCTCATGCTATCAGCTCCCTGTATTTGCAGCTGGGAATAAAAAAAGGTACATTACAATGGCAATATACAAACAACAGCAATGAACAAATCTGAAGTGGGAAACGTAATTTCTGACGTAAACCAGAACCAGGCAACGTAGTTACCAGAAAGTTTTTGGCTAGCAATATTTGCAGAAGGGTGTCCAGAAAAATCTTGAACTGTAGAGACAAGTATGAAACTCTAGAGACATAATTCAAGTGAAATTAGGAGAAAAATCCTTGACGTCCTTGACTTCAAATTATATACTCTAATGATAACAGTTAATCTGTAGATAAACAGAACAATAGATAAACATTAGATGAACAATTACAAACAGATATTATGTAGGTCAACCCCTTTAGAAGTTGCGCAGAAATTCTGAGCTAGATGCCTAGGTTCCCAGAAAGGAAAACAATTTTTTCGCCTTTGGAGCACACAGGAAGTTAAAGAGAATTTTCAAATCTCAGAATACATGAAGATTCACGATGAATTAAAGCTACCTTTCTTTGTGAAGCGATAAATTACAAAGCCGAGGACCAAGGCAGCAGCAAAGCTTAAGCCGAATGTAACAGCCATCGACGATAATGAATTGTCCTGATTCAACTGATTACTATAACTAGAACGAAATTTAAATAGAAAATGAAATAAAAAGATAGCACATATAATAAGCTAGAATCACATCATATCAATAAAAAGCCTTACTACATTATGACTTAATCTAATCTAAGCGTCCCGTATCTGTTGAGAGAAGTAAGCTATCCGTTTTCGCTTTCACCATTAGGTTTACTTGTGACATACGTTTCAATCAATCAAGAGTACAAGCAAGGAGTACACGATTGACTTTGAAGAGGAATAATAGAACACATCGCAGATAGTCATGTAAATAATATAAGCAAACTGATGTAAATCGGCAAGAATCCATGAATCAGATAGGAAGGTAATATAGGATAATACTACAGCTTGCTACTCACTGAGAGTTAAAGTGCGTTTAAGTGAGCACGACTTTTCAGAGTTTAACTGAGGAATTCAAACCCGGAGGCATACTCACTAGTAAATTTTTTATACGCGCGAGGTTAACTGAGAACAGTATCAATACTTTACAGCTTAAAGAAAAAGCTTTCTATTTCGATATCTTTTTCGCCTTTGACACGAGTTCGAAATCTTACTAAAGAGAAAGCAAAGAAGACAATTTTGGACACGAGATATCTATAACAAGAGAGAACCGTTTGGTAATTATAACACATTGTTTGAGGAGCTGAAGAAGGATCGCAAATAATTTTTTCGATATCTACGAATAGCCCCAGACCACTTTGGGCATCTTTTAACCTTGGAGTGTTCTAGAATCAAAAACAAGATATAATTTTTAAGAAAGTCCATTCCAGCTGAAGCAAGAGTGGCATTGACCCTCAGATTCCTAGCGTCAGGTGAAAGTCAGCAATCCTTAACATATTCATATCGCATTGGCAGAACAACTGTGAGTAGCATTGTATCTGAGACCTGTGAAGCTATCAGTGATTCCCTAAAGGTTACACGCTTTAAGTCCCAAACACGCCCTGAAGACCGGAAGACAATTTCAACAGAATTCGAAGAGGCATGGAACTTTCCCCATGTTCTCAGAGCTATAGATGGCAAACATATTCGAATTCAATGTCCCAATCTAAGTGTGACAGTTTTCCATAATTACAAATAATTTTGTAGTATGGTACTTCTTGCAGTTTGCGATGCAGATTATTCTTTGACCATGTACGATATTGGCAGCTATGGGAGTAATAATGACAGTGGAGTATTGGCAAATTCAATGATGAAGAAAATGCTTGAAGGTGCTTGAAAATGCTTGGAGTAATGAACAATAACTTATTGGACACTAAAATTTATCATAAGGCTATACAGTAATAATCATGTAACTGACTGTAGCGGCAGTGACATAGCATTAAAATTACTAATCTAAGTCTTCTATTCCCAAGAGTAATTATGAATATGGTTGTCCTTGATGAAATTACTGTCATGGTGCTCTAGATATTTGACTTGAAAAACATAGTGTAGGAGGGATATATTTACGCATTTGGTATTTAAACATAACATTGTTAATTTCATGCTTAATCAGACATTTTTCTTCATCAGTAAATATGCGTAGTTCACAAGCAAGATTTGTAAAATACGTTTCCTCGGCATCCTATATTTTTGCTGCCTGTTTCAGTTCTTTCTTCGTCAACATTTCTCGTTCAATGTCTTCCATCAGCCATATTTGTTTCAGGTCAACCATAGATAATTTCCTTACTTTATTCACTGTCCCCTTGCTCCTTGAGTGCTTTCATTTGGTGGGTTTGCTATCCATTTCTTCAATATCTGTCTTTTTTAAATCGTCATTTTCGCTCTTATTATCTGAATCTTGCTTGTCTTCAGCCAGTATAAACTTGCTACTACCAGAACTACATATAGATTCGGTATCAAGGTCGATTATATTGGTTTTCGATTCCTTTGGCTTTAAATACATATCAATCCACGAAAAACTCACATGGATTAAATCTCTCTGTGCCTTTTCCACAGACGCTGAAGATGCCCCAGATTTTTCCTTTTTCTTAGCAAATTGCGTTTCTCTAAGTATCACTTTTTGAAAATTTTGTAGCAGCTTTTTGCATCGTGCCAATCTTCAATGAATTTACTGAATTCGTCACTTCAGTCCAAGCATGATTTACAGCGTCTCTTTCTTTATATCCCTATGGAATTTGTTGTACAACACGGGAAAAATTGCGAACAGTTTCTGATAATATTTCCTATTCAAGAACTGACAAGCCTTTTCTACATTCAGCCATAGTTGCTTAGATTTTCGTTGAGTTTCCTGAAGTTTAGTTTGTCTCGCAAACTCTATGAAAGTTGGCTAGTGCTTTATGAATCGAGTATGAATATTAAATTTTACGCGCAAATTCATGAAATGTATGCAAATCACAGATTGCGCAAATATGGGCGTTATATCCACCGGGAAATACGCATTTGAATAAAATATGTTCATATACTATACGTGAATATCTGAGTTTCAACGTCTAAATATCAACGGCAAAGGGAGTTGTTTCTAGGGAAACATGTGACCTGTATGTTTCCCTAGAAGCCAGCTCAAATCACATGTTCATCAATCAACTCCCTCCTGATGATGTGACATTCCGTGGCACTTCAGAATTTTAGACGCCACGATAAAAAAATTTTGTTCTGCGAGTTTAACTGTTTTGAGCGCTTGCCCTCAAGAATTCAAACGCACTGCATGTACTCACAGGGGTTAAAAGTGAACTCTCGCAGGCGCGCGCACGTAAACTCGCAATGAGTACCAAAATGGATACAAAAATGAAAAAATGGAAATAAATTGAAATTAAATAATATGTCAATGAGCTCATTAATTACCTTGAGTGCATAACATCTGCTATTAAGAGAGAAATAGATATACAAGATAACAAAGTAAAGTATGCTAATTTCTCAACTTACGGATACATTATCAGAGCACCAAGCTTATCAAAAACTTTTACGTCAAATCCTGAACGATCCAGTGCTGAAAAAGACTGAAAATAATATGGTAGTAAATTAAAAGTACTAATCTTCTTGCCAATGATAACATTACATAATACATGCATAAAATGCTATTAGTTACCACTGTAATTTGCGTACGTATTTGGATGTGTTAGCCCCCCTCCCCCTTGTACGAAAAAAGTATGCTTTTGCATGACTCCCTCCTTCTTCGTACGTATGTACCAAATGAATGATCCCATAATCAATGGAAAAGAATGGCTATTAGGGATCATACATATATCAGAACTACATTCATCAAAATCTAAACTACTCCCAACTTTTCCCCTAACTGAGCATCCTTCATTCAACATGACTGCCCTTTCCACTGACAAACAACGTCGAGTTTTGACCTAAGAACGCCCCCTTCCCCCATTACACCCATATAATGCAAGTTAAGAGAAATCAATTTAACCTTTCCGCTAATTGAAACAACTCGACCGAGATGTAATCAGAGTTTGCTGTTGATAATTGAGGAATCGTACATTAGCGGTCAGTCATATTTAACGTGATTGTTACGGACGATCGGTCATATTTGCTTCAAAATGAACAGAATTCTTGCAGAACATGAAGACAGTGATAAAAAAGCTCAAGAGAAAACGGCGAGAGGACGTCGATAACAGACATCAAAATATGAAGGATCGATCATATCTCTACCCTCCCCCTAATGAAAGACTTGATATATGCATAACCCTTCGTTGTTTAATATACAATGCCTAAAGGTAATTAATAATATCTCATTCTAATGTTGCTTATGCATCTCATTTGAAAGAATGCAAATTGGCACTTCCTCGAGAAGTAGGAGAATTAACCTTGAGGTAGAAAGATCATGTCCTATTGCAGTGATCAGCTAAGAACAATACTCTAAAAAGGGTCATTTTGATAGGTACTGATTTGCCGACAAACCACAATCTCCAGATTTTCCCAGTAGAACCTTCTTGAATATATTCCCAAAACTGTCCCAAACAGATTTCCATTGTCTACTTACAACGTCCACTGTAAGGAATGGGAATCAGTACAAGTCAACAATGCTTTTAACCCTTGGTTCATAGCTACTAGAGAGCCGTACCATTAACTAGCGGTTCAATTTGGACTCGGATTTTCAACGGTGTCAGGCATTGTTGAAGAAACAAAGAGAGTACTAGAGGGCTATCAGCAGGAAAGATACATGACCGCACCCTCGAAAGACATGATAATAAGATGCGAACATGAATTTAGTGGCAAATGGAACTTTCCAAATTGTTTTGGATGCGTTGATGGACAACAAATTCGCATTCGAAATTCTGCGCATGCTGGCTCCATGTATCATAATTACAAACAATTTTTCTTGATTGTATGGTAAGGTCTAGCAGATGCTAAGTGTAACTTCAGAACAACTAACGCTGGTGCCTAAAGAAGACAGAGTGACAATAGTATAATCCGGGAATCAAGTCTAGGGAGGTGTCTAGAAAATTATGACTAAACCCACTTCTAGTGGATAGGCTTGACCCGGGTTAGTTGTTTCTACTTGTAGCATAAATGCAAATAAGGGTGAACCCGGGTTACTTATGACCGAAAGCCAGTGCAATGCTACAAAAATCAGCGCCAAAAACGTCCAGAATTCATTCAGCCTTCCGCCGAAGATTGGCAAAGAGAACTGAGCACAGAAATTACAAAAATGAGCAGCGAAAACAGCGGACGAGGATCAACTTAGGCTTATGAAACATACTTCGTCTTTTAGGTAGTTGGAGGGGGGGGGGAGGGGGAGAACATACAAGAGAAGATAGAAAATTGCTTTCATAAAAGGCCTGTTATTGAGATGGCAAAGTATTTGGCGGAGTAAGGATATCAGGGATATCCTTTTCATATTGTGAATCTTGTGTTTGTATTCTTGTCACCATACAGCAAAAAATGCCTCCTGGGGATGCCCCAACTGGCAACATCAACGGGTGTTTCTTCTCCTCTGTTCGCCATCTTGTTTGTTGACCTTATGACCTTATGGCTCGATTTGGATCAGCTACAGAAAGACTAAGTCTGAACCAAAAATCTCCAGACCATATGCTTAAAGATCTCAAGGACACTCAGATTCCAAAAACAACAGCAATTTTAACAAAACACCAATAACTATTTCACGGACATGTCATATTGAAAACAAAGAAATAGAATTGTGCGTTGACACTGATGCTCCACTTATGGTCCAAAAGCAATGCAGAATACTTTTCACCTCCGAAAAAAGTGGAACTAAAGCTAAAAAAACTGGCATCACAGGACACCATTGAAAAAGTTCCCGACAATGAACAAACCAACTGAGTATCTGCAATTGTCATAGTACCTAAAATCAAACGGTCTATCCGGATTTGTCTTGACATGAGAGCTGCAAACACAGCCATCAAAAGAGTTCGGCATCCAATTATAACAGTAAAAGATATTTCGCTCTGATTCAATGGAGCGCATTATTCTACTAAGCTAGGTATGACTCAAGCTTACAACCAGCCCCCCCCCCCCTAACGGTAAAAGAAGACACAAGACAACATTTGCCAGGCAAATGAGCTTAAAATACAGGTATAAACGTCTCAACAATCGGACATATTCTGCCGCTAAGGTACTTCAGTATACTCCGCAACATATCTTAAGAGGAATACCAGGTGTTTGCAATTTGGCAGATGATATTTTAGTTTTCATTGCTTCGTATCATGAACACAATAAAGCTCTTGAGGATTCTTTTCAATGGCTTCAAGATCATGAAATAACATTGAATGTCGCAAGTGCAAATTCCTCTAAAGAAATTTAGAATTCTTTGGCAACCTTTTAATAAAGGAAGGCACAAAACCAGACTTTAGAAAGGTCAATGCTTTTATGAACAATAAAAGACATACAAACGTGAACGAAATTCGCAGTCTTCTTGGTATGCCCAATTACAGTTCTCAGTATATACGTGATTATGCTACACCAACCGAAGCCAATACACCGACTCAACCATAAGGATAAACAAACCATTTGGCAAGCAGCACAAAGAAAAACACACCAGACGTTAAAAACTGCTTTACTGAGTAGCCCTGTCATGAGCTACATTGATAACACCAAGAAAACTGCCATCTTAGGAAATGCAAGCCCAGTAGGGCTGACTGAAATCCTCTTTCAATGGAAGCACAGATCCAAGTAAGTCACAAATGATTGCATATGCGAGCAGGTCGTTGTCACCGATAGAACAACTATACTCTCAAACTGAGAAGGAAGTGCTCGCAAATGTCTGGGGCATAGAGCATTTACATCTCTACGTATACTGGATTCCATTTGTATGTATTCAAACCAATTGAGCTGATATACATGAAGTCTGTGTCCATATCTCCAGCGAGAATTGAAAGGTGGATGCTGAGATTGCAAGAATATGACTTTAACGTTATCCATGAGAATGGTGCAGAAAATCCAGCTGACTTCCTTTCGCGTCCTCCTCCAAAGTGCTGAAACCAACTCTGAGTGAAGCAGAGGAACATGTCGATTTTCTTGCATATACAGCTGTCACACAAAGTATGACATTACACGAAGCTATTTAATTATACACAGAAAGATCTCACACTTAGTGCATTACGAACAGCTCTTTGAACCGGTCATTAGAATGCTGACAGTGTTTGAGGCTACAAATACATCCGAAATGAAATCACGATAGATGATAATAACCACATACTTCTACGAGGGTCTAAAATTAATTTACCAGTTTCACTTCAGGCTTTTGGGTTACATCTGCTCATGAATGACACCAAGGACATACAAAAACAACTGCACTTCTTTGCGAATGTGCGTGGTTTCCAGGAATAGCACAGTACATATAGGAATTGGTAAGCAAATTATGTATAGCATGTCAAGCCATGTCACAACCTAATCCTCCCAAACCATTGCAGTTAATAATGATGCTCTCGCATGCACTGAATGAAATAAAAGTTGCTCGTGGGTATTGATGTCTTTTCACTCTACCTTGAAATGGAGATGCTCAAATCGACTGCAGCATCAAAACTGATTACAAAGTTTGACTCACACAATGTTACTGAGTTCAATACGTACATGAAAGAACTAGGCATAGAGCATGGTCCAAGCACAGCTTTGTGCAAAGATAATTAACAAATCAGCCAGCAAAAGAATATAGATTATGCCAATACACATCGACATGCTAAACAATCTAATTTTCAAGCTAAAAACACTGTCTTAGCAAAGAGTCGTAAACAAACAAAGTGCATATTTTGATCCTTTCTATATAGGACTACAGAGATTTGAGGGACTAGAATCACAGCAGAACAAATGGACACAATATAGTCAGAAATGCATTTTGAAATCTTACACGAACAGATTACGACCTCTATGACTTCAAAGCTATTGAATGTCACGAATTCTGCAAAACAAATCCTAAAACATAAAGAATGGCTAAGCTGCCATAATAAAGAGACAAGAAAAGATTCAATAAAATTACATTTCAGCCAAAACGGCAACAGATAAATTGATTTGCTGACTCGCTTGCAAACGGAGACAAATCTATGGAGAGTGATGTGCACTGCTCAGATAGCTAGTTCATTAAACGTGAGGCTGTGCTATACACGTATCTCTCAAAAGCACAACACGAAGTACATGTATTACTCACTTGCAGTTGAAAGGGCGAATTCATTTTGCAATAATCGACCACCGCAACTGCATAATTCTAAAAATTAAATACAAAAAGTTAATGAGGGTTGCCATTCAACCAACCAAATCAATAGGCATCGTTAATGCAAAAGTCGTCATCTATGGAACTTACTCTACATAAAAGGTATTGGACACACTTAAAAGAAATTACTAAAGAGATCCAATTAGACACAAGGAGCCATAGTATTGCATGCATTAGTAATACGTAGTTTCATTACAAGGGCACAAGTTACATCATTATTTAAACTTACAGGATATTACTATTCTGTCCCGATAAAGCAAGGATTGCTCCAATCAAAATGGTGGTCAATACTGGACCATCAAACAGTTTGGAATCATACAATGAAATCTTTAATCTCGTTAATAAACAAGCACAATGAAAATGACAAATCTTGCAATTCAATATTCACGTAATCTCAGGTAATGATATAACAACTACTGCTAATAGTGTGATGGAAATCTCCAACATAGAAATACCAAAAAACTATGGTCCTCACTAGAAGTATATTTTAATAAAGTCGATTGTGATTGAGGTTGGCTGTGAAAATATCAATACAGTACGTTACCAGATGGCACCGACAAATTTACAATCGCCTCTCTTTGATTTTATAGCTTATCATTCAGTCAGTAACTCTCTCGTTCATTAATTTTCTAGCAATTATACACGAGAAATCTTTCCACTAAAATTTATAACACAGAATTGATCAGAAGAACTGCATTGAAACCCTACTGCATTAAAATCGTAATGCTAGCAAGACATCTGGAAATACCTAGTACTTCCATTGTATGCAATCATTAATGATCATTTCTGAATTTGACAAACTTTAGAAATATATCTGAATGGAGATTAACCAAATTCAATAAAACACTTGGAACAAATCTCTAACAAGGTACGATCTATCGAATCATCTATTGGTGCCAGGTCGAGAAAGTACTCGTTTCTTTTTCGAAAAAAAAACATTTTCTCTGCTTTACCCAGCTAATAAGCAATTTAGCACTGAGCAATTCTTTCTGCAAACTTTCTGCTTTATCTTCCAATTTGCAAGTGCTTTTCCTACACTACTGTTTCCTGTCAAATTTCACTACATGGCAATAATCAGTATTGAAGTCGAGAGATTAATAGATCAAAAGACTCTGATTTTCCTATGAAAAGCTTAGTCCTGTACAAGACTATATGTTGGGGTAGTACCCATAACAGGCTTTTGTTATCATAAGCCATTAACCTCCCAAGAGAGTATGACTAATTCCTTTCCACATCTTTGTAATATATCTGTGATGTTGCCAATGGATACATGTGCAACATTAGACAGATAGTAACCGATCTTCTGTCCATCGCTCGACATGCAGCCTTTGCTCTAACTAGTCTAGAAAGGTAACACATGAATCAATACGAACTATATTTAAAAATGTGGCTCAGTAGCCTTAAAAACTAATGTAAGAAAGAAACTAGCAAGAGTACAACAAACCTGTTTCACGGGTGATATGTCACTCTTCATACCCACAAACAAACATGGGATATCTCTTTCTAATCGCTAGAAAACAACAGGAATCACAGATCCGTAATATTATACGCGAAATATATTAAAATAATGTATTTACAAACCACTTATTTTTTCTCGACTGATAGCAACCACACAAGAGAAAGAAGAAGTATGGATGCCGCTAGATTCTAAGGATTATTCTGCGCTCAGCCCAAATCCTATGAAATCAGTAAGGAAAAGCCACATGACAGCAGTAGTCGACAGTACAACTCTTATCTAAAGAGCCAAAGCCATAGGAAATTTTCTATGGGGTTGGTGCACAGGACACAGTGGTTTCGCAAGCGGACATTTGGGATTTTGGCAACTTTGGATTTAAATAATATGCCACCAATATTTGAAAAGCAGATATTTTCAGCATTCTGGAATGGGCTAACTTATGTCCCAACTCCAAATACTTCGCGAGTTATGCTTATCTGAAGTTGAGTGAATTTACAACTTAATATTTTAGTGAATTCTTGTATAATAAGTTTGTTGAAAGTGGAGGCACATCAATTTTCGATTTTCAGAGTACCAAAACAAGTAAGAAAGTTTGTAAAAATTAATGGGAATAGTCCTTTACATAATAGGAAGCTACAAATTAAGTGTTTTGAACAAATTTTTAAGTTTTTCACCTTCATTTATTGCAAGTGAGCTGTTCATGATTAACTTAAGCGGCAAAGTTTAACCATTTTTCAATGTCATTTTTCGTTCCACCAACAATTTTTTATGAGACATTGCAAAAAACACCTAAGATGAATCTTTCTGTAATTTTCAACATTAGTTCCTAAGTAAACAATCAAACTAAGGTAACAATTTCAAGAAAATCTGCTCTTAGGAAGCATATTAAAAAGTCTAGAGAAGAAAAAGTTGAACTTTATATTTTGAGCATCGATTTGTTTGTAGTAGTGGCCTAAGATATATTTGTGAGATTTTCTCAATGTTTACACCGACGTATATGATTTCAAAGTAGTGCAGTCTATTTCGGCGTTTACATCTTTATATCATACTGACTTTACCTAAAATAAGTCATTTTTGTGACTTTCTGGCATCATTTAGAACAATACACATTTTTGAGAACTATGGAAACAGTCCTGCATGGAAATATCAGCCGAGCTCAATTAGATCTTAGTGTGTCATACTGTCATCCTGCGTGTTTTTACTACAAGTTTATTAAAAAAAACAACTCAAGCTTAGATTTGAAGCCAATGTAGTGTTCCCTATCCAATATTTAGAATGATTAGACAAATAAAACAATAGTGACCTGTATTAAGCAACGTCAAAAGTACATTTCATTTGGTTCAAAGTGCTTTAGTGTAGTCAACTTCATCAAACAGCTTTGCAATGGAAATAGTGTCAAACATTCAGTTGTATGCTTTCTTTAAAGAATGCAAAAGTAGATTTTCTTCGGAACCCGACTTTGGACAAGTCGCTGAGTTATTTTCTGACTCGTTATTTCCTTTTTTTACATATTGATTCATGCTTTGAATAGCTCACTGCATTCGTGTTCGTAATAGTGTGTTTTAACCATATTGGGCAAAACTCATTTTATGGGCCCAAGACCCCCCAAAAGTGGAAAATTTCGTTTATTTTTATTTTTTATATCAACCTCAATAACATCCTTCCATTAAGCACTCATTCAGTATCAGGTCACAAAGAATTCAAAAAATGTCTAAATGTCCGCTTGACTCCCTTTCTCAGACCACTGTGCAGGAGGTACAGTGAAGATAAATTCAAGACATAGCAACAATAGGTTTACCTTCACATTAGAAAGTTCTCTATACACTCATGTAACTTTTTCTAACGTCAGATCTCCTCTCATTAAATTTTCAATTTAATATTAAACAATTAATATATTTTGCAAATCTAACGTTATCAACTGCATTCTTTGAATCATCTTTGTCCCTTATACAGAATCATTCTGTTTCTTCACAATATGAAACCTACATCTTGCTGTTGTCTGATTTCATACAATGGGTCTTTTCCCAAAATGCATAATAACTGTAGTGCAGTGCATGCACCGTGTAGCACTAAATTTTGAGGAACTATCCAATCAGGCCCTAAAATAACAAATTTTTACAAGTGCACATTTTTAAAAGTTGGGTGTGGTCTGCACTTAAGGTTGAAAATTGGGCGTGGCTTTACTTTATTTAAAAGAAACACGTTTAAATGTTTTGCTGCAATCTTCTTCAGGGCTTTCTTCTTGCATTCCTGCGCCTTCAAACACTCCCTTGAACCAATCTTGCTTCCCAGCCTTTTCAGTGGCATGATTGAGACGTCTTCGTTTTTTTTCAAGCCATAACATTGCAGGTGAGCGGAAATCGAAGCTTGCAAGATCAGGCATATTTATTGCAATAAACATGTATTTGCAAAGTGTTTCTGGTGAAATGCTGCTTCTCCCATCAGTTTTGATCTTGCTGTATGTCGAGATCAGCCTTTCTACATCGGCCGATTGTGGTTTTGCTGCAATAATTCTAGCAAGAGCCACATGTAATGACTTCATACTCTTGTCTCCTATTATAGCCTTTAGCAAAAGCCTTGGGTCAGAATTGTTAAGTTCTGTCATCTGTCCAACTTCAAGGCACGACTGTGCAAAATCAGCCAAAGTTTGGTCGGGAACAATTGCTGCATGAAGTTTTCTCAAGTCTTCTTCTTTTGCTGATGGCAGGTTTTTAATGGCAGCAAGGTCTGCAAAATCTTTATCATCAAATCTTTGTCTTAGGAATGTATTGATGCTCAGAAGTACTTCATTTCGAATGGCGTTATAGCTTCTTCTTTCTGATACATTGAAATTATGTATGTTGCTTCTTCTTATTTTCTCACGTAGGATATATCCATGAAGGATCTTCTCCTCATCTTCCTCGCTAACATTTGCAACCAGGTGTTCTTCAAAGCCACCAATAAGAGTCTTGCCATCATTTAGTTGCTGCAGTCTTGAGATGAATCTCTCTAATGCTTCTCCAATGTCAAAAACCATCACTTTATCGCTTTGAAGTTTCTTCTGAAATCGGCTGAACAGAGAGGTCACATCGACCATAAAGCATATCAAGCGCAGAAAGTCAAAATCTCGTAGCGTCTCAAAAAATCCTTGTTCTTGAGGCTCAGTGCTCTTGTTAAAGTAAGTCATCAGTGCGCACCAGCTTGAAATTAAGTTGTGAAAAAGTTGTGCTGTGTACTGGGTCCATCTGACTTCGAAAAAGCATGGCAGTCTCATGGCCCGCAGATCGTTTTCTTCTGCCACCTTTCTAAGCTCTCTCCATCTTGTACCATGTTGATGGAAAAAAGTGGACACAGCGCTAGCTTTTCTAATTGCCTTCTGCACTTCTGGCACACTTTTTGTCACAGATATCCAGGCAAGATTTGATCTATGACAAGCACACCAGAGTTTTAGAAGTGGAAGTTCAGTGGAACTTTCTTTTCTCATTTCATCTAACTTGGACCACAAGCCATTCTTTACACCAGTGTTTTTGTTTTCACCGTCAGAAGCAAGTGATGACACCTTTCCGAGAACTGTATCCCAATCTAGGGTTTGGTTGACAGCTGCTTGGATTGCCATTAAACTACCACGTGCTCCTCTCTCTGGCGGTTCGGAAAACCCAAGAAAAATCAACTTATCGTTTCCATTCTTTTCAACAATGTGTGCCATGACATGCTCGTTGTCCAGTTGCATTCTGTCAATGGATCCATCAAACCTTAAACTTACTGCAAGGGCTTCATCTATTTCTGCATGCATGATGGGTTTATATGAATCCACAATTGATGTTAGCAGTTCATTGTAGTAAACAGGGTTGATGTATCTTAAATCAATTTCGTTAGGCGAGAATGGTCGAAAAGAGTCCATCTGGAACTTTTCGCTGATTTTATAGGCAGCATGACGTGATGGCCAGGAATAGGCACTCAATGTACCCCTTTTTGCGTCGTTGTAGATCGTGTGCATTAACTTTCCAACATAACGTAACTCGTTCTTGTTAGCAATTGTCAGTGCATTGTCCATTGGAGCCGTAACAGCTAATTCTGGCGGTGAAAGGACACGAAGTCTGTCGGCCTTTAAACACTCCACGTGCACTTTTGATTGCAAGTGGTTATCCAAAATTTTTGCTCGGGAGACCACTCCAAGCTCTTGGCATATATCTGGCACCTTTCCCTTTGGCGCATAAATCTTGGCTGTTTCTATGTTACGATAGCATACACTACAGCGTACCAACTTTCTATTTGCGCCTTTGACCGACGGCAGCTTTTGGAATACATTTACTTGCTCTTGCTTTCTAGTTTTCATTTGTTCAGCATTGGTCAACTTGTCTTGCTGCTCTGTGGACGTTCCTGCCTCACTCACTGGTTCTCCTTCTGGATTCTCCCGTGCACTTTTCTCCTCGCCATTGCCCTTTTCACTCGTCTCTTCCTCTTGTATATTTGCTGGTACGGTAGAAGCATCCAACTTTACTTTTCTTATCAAAAAACGATCCATCTCAAGCAAAGCAAATGATAATCTAATGTGAATTGTGAATATCCTCGTAGGATGTTTTTGTGTCAAGACCAAGAGAAATAGACGAACTTACATCGGTCCCAGATTCCGTTTCGTTCTTTGAACTGAATGATCACACTATCACATGGCACATGGCACTATGCTTCAAAACACAAAGGAGCGCAACTACGACATGTAATCAGTCTAATGATATGATTTTGAATCGAAAATCTGCAGCTTATTAGAATGCGGAAGTACGTTTGGCAGTTGGCTGCTGCAGGGGGTGTCACACAATCACGAAAACGTCAAAGCCTCTTGGAATGTGAATTTGTCTAATTTCAGTTACGGTCAGAAAAGATCTTTTGTGAGCAACGACTGCAATTTTCAATGCGAAATAAACAATAAAGCAGTGGCAGCCTAATGCGGGGCGGGATTGGTGCAAAACAGAGGCCAATACGAAACGGTGCAGCAAAGAAAATGTTCTTCTTTTAGGAAATTTCTGCAGTTGAAAGAATCAAAACTTAAAAAAGAAATGCGGCTTGCTGCAACCTGTTTGGGATGTGGAGAAGCATGACAACAGAGTCTTCCGCTGCAAGGCTACAACAGGGGTAGTCATTCATTGAGCCTCAAAATGCTAATCGAATGCTGTTAACTGTCGTCAACAGAAGGCTTAGACGGGGGGAGACACACATGGCCAGTTGACCATCAAGCAAATAAGGCATTGAGTTTTTGTATTTTGTAATGCAAACAGGTTGGCTCAGTTTGTTTTTAATGGTAAAACGCGGCACTTACTAATGTTATTTCTAGTATAAAACATATGATCGGACTGGGGATGGAGTCATGCGTGACCTGGAGTGGTATTTATTTTGCCTTTTTTTCAAGTCCACACTTTCCCCAGTTACAGAACCACAGTTTTAATTTACAAAACCACAAAATGAGTCAGAACCACACTTATTTTAGGCCTTGGCCGGATGGCCATTGATGATTCCTGAATATTCTGGCACAGACAAACACCAATCGAAGCTCCCGAATCGAAGTTCCCGAATTAAGCTTGAACTGAACATGTTCACCATTTAATATTAAAGTAGCATAAAATTGCCTATCATCATGCACATTCTCCTACTCCTACTTGTCTACAAACTACCCTGCTGAACTATGTGGTAACCCAAAAGTCTCAGTAGAAGAAATGCTTTTCCTTGCATCTCTAGAATCATGAACTGAAGTCTATCTCTCCACTTGAACATCATCTATATTTGTAACAGTGTTCAGTCTAACAGCAGTGCTCTATAGATGTTCATAATTCTCTTCCGGGATAATCTAGACTCTTGTAGCAATTCTTCATCGTCGAATTTCTTTGGCATCTATGACAATTCTACCGCGGATAAAACTCTCTTACAAAGTACGATACTTAAAATTTTTTCCTTCTTTTCCTTCCACAGTAACATAAGAATAACAAGAATAATTTCATTCTTGCTTTCTCTTATTGAATTTGAATCTTTGTTGTATTTCATTCATTTCCTGAATGTACAATGTTATCAGTATCAAAGTCTCCAGTTTCTGGATACGTATACTCCAAATCGCAAGTAAAAACGTATGCCATCAAAGTAGCGGCTCTCAGCTTCCCTTCTAGCTATATCAACCTCAATGCAACTTCATAACTAAATGAAATTCTTTTAAATCTCTCCAATTACTGGAATGACTACCTACTATTTCAAACTCAGGAGCAAATGGCATGTTTCGCAATATCGAATGTGATATCTTTGATCCCCTTTGATCAATGAGGTTGTGACTCAATAAATTCTGCTTCTACACGACGCTTGATGGCTCGATGAAGCCTATCGGTGAAAGTCTAATTTATTGTACTACAGTTTTGAACATCCTTCAAGGTCCTCCTACGATGGGGTCCTTGTCAGTTCAAGATTTCTGTTGCATGCCGTTGTACACTTGATCACTGCATGTCCTCCCGAGATCTCGTGCACTTATACTTGGCAAAAATCTGGCAGGGTCTTATCTGGTTTCGAGTAATGTGCTCCAGTGCATGACCATCTGGACTAGAGCTCTGTTTAAATGGGAGCCGTTCCAAATAGAACCGTATTCAAATAGGTACGGAGAAGCTTTGCGTTTAAACGAGAACTCATGGAACCGTTCCGTAGAGAACAACTAAGCCATATCCAAAAGGGTTGTTTTAGAAAGTAGGTCCTATTTGCGGTGGCGGATCTAGCACGATTTATTTAGAGGTGTTCAAGGAAATGTGTACTCGACCACGCCCATCTCTAGCGCACAGGCCATGGCCAATAAACATAGAGATCTCTTTTCATAGGAAACATTCTAATGCTTGTAACTATTAATGATTAGACCCTGAATGTCATCCAGTGCTAGCATCTCCGGGCAGAAGTTTTAAATTTGAGCTACGCTCTTCAAATTGAACACGGTTCAATAGATTTCAGAGAGGGCACCAAAGTGCCATGTACTTTATGTTAACATGTTAAGTAGTTCAACAGTTATGAGACTTTGAAGCTATGAATTCTACGTCAAAGTTTCAAATTCCCGTATTGGAAATTAGTATTTGCTCCTTTCGGCAATATGGCACCAAATCCGAATGTCACCAAATCCAAATGTCTTTTCTAACAATACTGATCCATCAATACAAAGTTCGAACTGAGTTTCTTATAAATACAAAAATATCGAGAAATTAAATGAAACAGTTATTTTGCCATGGTTTGTCAATGCTATTCTTTCCACCTTATCTATCTACCATTCGCCACGAATGCATCGCCGAAGATGGCGTTGACCAGATACCACCAACTTTCTTTGTCTTTGAATCAAATGACCATAATTAAACTATAGGGTGAAATATGTACCAAACGAAAGCTAAAACATAGAAGTATTATTTTGAAATGTGGACACAAGTCTTAACCATGAAATCTCTAAAACAGCAGCAATTAAAGAGCATTTTTGATTCTGCATAGGTTTTTGATTCCCCTGTCAAGGGTTTGACACAGAAAAATAAAGCCTAGACCTCATCTCTTTTTGTGCAAAGTTTATATTGGCCATTGGATCATGTGACAAATGCAAGTTCAAAACTCGCAATTCAACATTTACATTGGCGGCAGAATGTAAAATGCAAAATTTAAAAGTTGAAAGTTCTCTTTTATTTCTAATCAAATCACTGCCTATTTCGATAGAGGACAAACTGTTTCTGTTTAGATGTTAACTGTTAGAGGTAATTTCAGTTTCTATATATTTGTTTTATTTGTATAACTATATAACTATTACAATAGATTTTATTGTGAACAAAACATTTCTCATGTTACTTTACAAACACTACAAAGACGATACCAAAGGGAGCAATATACGCTGACTACCCTATGACCAATACAGATAGAAGGCATGAAGGAAAACAAACATATAAAACAGCTATCCAATTGGTGCTGAGTGGTTTTCACATTATAAAGTGAAGTTATCCATCCGAAGATTTCTAAGGCTAAAATATGCATTGTGTTTATAATAAGTCTGTTTGTCGTCATTTTACAACTTTCCTCATTTTGCAACTTATAAGTCATTATTTTCAAAGTTTTGCCCAGCTTCCTACGTTTATTCGAACTCCCCGGATATTAGAGACCACAGAGTATTTTGACGAGAGATTACCTGATAGAGTCGTGCTATCTTTGCAAAAGAATCCGGCTCTGAAACATCATATAGAAAGCATGCAACATCCATCCTTTCATTCTTTAGCTTTTCTACCGATTTCTTCCAATTTATCTCACGCAGCTGAAAAGTTATAGAGGGTCACATCATAGTAAAACTGACAACTGTTTTATTCATACAACAATATGCTCCTCGGAATACGAAGGTATATCGGATGTTGAAGATCTATACTGCTGTTAAATACGAAGCAACTGCAGTACATTAAGTAAATTATTAAATGATCTGCTAACTAGAACTCTAAATGAACTATAAAATCTAAACTATATAAAGATAAACAAAAATGTTTTGATCTAAAACTACATTGATTAGATAAAAGTACTGCAAAGACAGGCTGGGCATGCAAGGTGTTAGGGTGAGAAGAAAATCGACATAAAAAGAGGTAGAAAGATACTGCAAAGCAGTGTTTGTTGTATTAACTTTGACTTGGACAATTGATAACACAGCTTGTTCGTTTACTTATCAACCATCATACAAGCCTATAACTTATGCCCAATATCGACAGGGGTTGTACTTACAATCAAGTGGATCTCTTTACCAACGTCAACTGTATTTAAAGTGTACGAAACACTATATCCATCAGACTGCCAATCCTTAAAACAACAACGAAAAATTGCAAATATCGTTCGTGCATTTAAAAATATTTGGGCCTCACTAAATATTAAGAAATATCCAGGCAGAATGCAGATAATCTGCTTTGTATTAGAAAACGTGTAAGTTAACTAAATTTAAATGTTTTCTGGTATCGTCACAGATCCTAAGGTATATGAAAATGACACGTTAGAGACTCTTCAGTCATGTTGAACCCATGCTAGTACCTCATACCCATGTACATGTTACTGAACATAGCGCAGCTTTCACGTATCGATTACTTGTAAACCTGCAATGCATTTGGCATTTGGGAAACGACTGTTTATCTTCCCGTTAATTATAATCTACTTGTTTTTAGACTATGGCTGCCAGGAGGCAGGACCATAATAACTATAAAGATTTGCAATGTTGTCAGTTGAAATAAGTTGGGGCTGAGAGTCGCCGTTTGAGCATGTGGCGAAGTATTAAGCATGTGAATCAGTTATTCTTCAAACATTCTCAAGTCCAAGAGTTTGTGGATACAATATGCACGAAATGAAGTAGATAACGATCTACAACACTTATGTATACAATTTCTCTTTGACAGGAATCAAGGAACTATTGAATTGCTGTGCTTTACTATTTCAAGTTCTCAATACCTGGCAAACCAAAGAGAGGATACTGAATACAATTTCATATAGTATTAGTGGCGTAAAGAAAAGGAGAGCGAAACAGGAGCCTTTGACTGGGGAACATTGGCTTAATAAAGAACTTTCTGTGCCAACTAATGCAAGAACTCTCTTTCTTGAAAGCCCAGGAGGGGCATCGTTGTGGCTTCAGTCGTTTTGGGTCCCATAGGGTTACGCTGTGGTTCAAGTCACTGTTTAGCTGTTTCCCAGCAGGTGGCACAGAGATGTTTTGGTAGCAAAGATTTGCGCAAAATAAACATAAAAACGGGTGCACAAAAGAGCTGATGTAGTCGAAAATGCATTTATCCTTAAAACTAGTATACAATGCAATTATAGTCACTTTCAGCAATGGTGAAAACAATTACCATACTATCTACTAGTCATGGCAGAAAACGGCGAGAAAATAATAACGTTATTGCTATCAAGGAAAACTAAAAACAGTAAGAGAAATAGTAAGTAATTGTCATTAACTTGACTAGCAAAGCACAAATAATCCAAAAGAGCCTTAGATTGTTCTTTTGTCACACTGGAAAATAAGCCTCGTATTTCAGGTAGAGAGTAAACGTATGGATGAAATGAAGCACTTGTTGAGAAAAAAGTGTAAAATAATGCACTACTCTTCTAAACTGCTACAATTTGACATAGAAATTATAATATGTAGAGTTTGCAATATCATGAAGCATGAAAAGTCGAGATCTACCTTGATAGGGCGATTGACAAAAGCTTGCAAAAAAGAAGTCTAGGAAATAATTACAAAACATGCTTAATATAAATAAATATAAATAATTAAATTTCCAAATAAGATCCAGCACGATATAAATATTAGTGAATAAATCTTTAAGAAAAAGTAAACATTGAACGAATATAAAAATAACAGTAGAAATCAATAAACACAGGCTTCTAGCCTATCACATTTCCATCCAATAATTAATGCGAAGAGCAAAATCAGTCATAAAAGCTAAATCTATATATTTACCTAAAGCTCAAAAGAAGTATTTCTTGAGCTTAAGAGTGATGAAGAAAAACATAGTTGCCCACTTTTGGAAATGAGAATAATGAAAACTTTTGAAATTGCCGTAAATCCTCGAATTAGCCCCCTTGGGGTGTATCTACTTTTGATATTTTCTGATGAGAGCTTACCAGAAGCGAGGACTTTCAAACTTATCTGGGATATGGCACATAAAAATTCAATTTCAAAACTCCTTTCTTTTTACAATGTACAAAGAACAGTGTAAACATCAATCTATAACAATGTTTTCATGCTCTTCTGTGATGTCCTTTTCCAGAACATTGCAGCTTGGAAAAGTTTCTGATACATGCGTTTCGCTAGAACAATAAAACGCCAATGGGATCTCATATAGCAAAAAAGTAATAGCAGTTGGGAACATACTCAAGGGGGCCCATTAACGGTGTACAGTTCTAGGTTGGGAACATATTCGAAGGGGGCCAAGTCAAGGGTCAAAGGTAAGCTCTATTCATACCACGCAAACTAGTCCAGGTTCAACCTAGATTAGTTCTAACTCAGGTTCGACCCACTTTTGCTCACACGGAAGCTTTCAGAAAACTCGTGTGAACATCAATCAAGGGTGAACCAGGGTTAGTTTTTTCTATGCATGCACAATTCACTATATTGCTCGAGTTTTTTCTAGTCCGTTGGCAGCTCCTCAGAAAATCACCTTCTTGAAGTCCCCGCAATTTCCTCGAAAGCCAGCTTATTTCCTATGCAGCTATCCAGTTGGTGCTGAGTGGTTATTCAAATTATAAAGTGAAGTTGTCCATGGCTTTGCATAAACTGCGCTTTCGGACGAATCAGTATAAGCGGAAGGTGGTGGGGGACTATTTGCTATGAGGAAATGTGAGGGAGGATGGAATAAAATGCAGTAGTCTCCCACAGAATGCCGAAGGGTTGGCAACTCTGCTGGCACAACAAAAAGAACAACCAGGCCTTGAAAGGTTTCCCTAGTTAGTCGACAAATCAATGTTAATTCTAAAGACCAAGCCACGTACGCTATATTTTCCAAATGTCTAGATTTCCATCCATCTATTTGATCGCCCTGCGTTCAGACATTCTATTATGAATCAATCAACATTGTTTTCATATGTATGGCTATAAAACCCCTGTCCTAACTAGCTGAAAATGGAATAACTTCGTCCCGGGACGTTCCTATTTGATATGTCTAATTGGATTTGTCAGTAACCTACCTACATGTTCAGTAACCTACATGCCTTCGTCTAATTAATATGGATTTGTCAACTAAATGAACAAAAACTTATAAACGTGGTTTTTCTCTCTGTTCTGGTGCTCACAATGTTATTCGTCGTGGCTCTCACACTCAGATTTATAACTAAGCTGCGCTTCCTGACTAATATAGAAATATTATGCCAACAAAAGCTACAAAGCGCAGCTCATAATAGGTAATAAATACACAAATCAATGAATTGAAAAATAATTAATGTGTAGGTACTGAAACCATAAAAACTACCAAGCAGCGACTGAACAAACCTTCCCTACACCTGGAGGACCAAACACACAACAACTGAACACATTACGATTGGTTCTTCTTTTAATCAGGTCAATCGATTTGCTTCTGGTAACTGCAAGAAATATTATGGAAATAACGTAAAACTTGAGGATATCCAGAAGCGCAGACAATACAACAAAATTGAAAAACAGAGCTATCAATTGCTTGCTGCAGTCTAATCCCATTAAAATGAAAGTGTAAAGCCGCGTTTACACCATGCAATTAATCGTAAAAGATCTGTCGCAGAGGTTTCTTACGATCTATCTTATAAGATAATCTTATAAGTTTCGCTGTTTACACTGCGAAGACAAATCTTAGTATTTGTAGATATTAATTCTTCATACAAATGGACACCGAAGAGGTAGCATTGCTGTCAGTGATAATTGTTTGTGTTGGTGAAGGAGAGAATGTTAGAAAGTAGAGAAAAAAAAATTTGCACCAAGCCATGGTTACTAAAAAGGAATGAACTGGAATTCTACAATAATTTGCTCACCGATTTCAGGCTTGAAGATGAAGACTATTACAAGAACTACTTACGAATGAGCGCAAACTATTCTGATAAATTGCTTTCACTAGTAAACAACGATGTGATAAAGTAAAATACACATCTTAGAGATTCGATACCTGCTAAAATAAAACTTGCACTGACTATTCGCTAATTGGCAACAGAAATATCATTCACCAAGTAGCAATACCAATACAGAGTCCACAAAAGTACAATAAGTATTTTTGTCCCGAAAGTTTGTGAAGCTAGTTATCAAAACTTAAGAGAGAAGTACATGAAGGTAAGAATTTTCGATTACATATCACTGCTCATTGTCAGGGTGACTTAAACAATGTGCAAAAGTAGTCTCTTTGTGACACCACTGTCGCAAAATTATTGCTTTCCGTCAAAGACGAAGATGGAAACAGTAGACCACTCGCTTGGCTCATAGCACTTGGTGGAACAATGAGTTGGCCGAACTGGTAGTTGAATATAAACTCTTGAATTTTGAACTTTACGTAGTGACTGTCCCTGGCTTCAATTGTACGCAACTGTTGTACAATGTACTCCCCAAATATGTCATCTGCATCTTCGGCCCCTTCAATTTGTTTTCGATCCAGTACGCCCATCGCCTTTTCCGACAATATTTGCCATTTGCTATCAGGAGACTTCTCCCTTTTCCGTTAAATTCCTAAAGGTTGCTTTGTAGACCTGGTTTCAATGGGTGACTCATTGGAATAGTCTTCTTCAGTGGACTCAAAATACTCAGATGCAGTAGTCATGTTGTCAACATTTCATTTACAGACAAATCCTGTCAAAACAAGATAGTTTTACTTGAAAAATTTGAAAACTGCAATGAAAAGTTAATATCCACGATTTTGATCTGTCGTTGTTAAAGTTCTTATCATATATGCATTTAAGGTATCATCAACTGAAGACGAGTGGCTTGCAATAGCTGAACAATTTGAGGACCAGTGGAATTTTCCAAACTGCATCGACGCACTCGATGGAAAACATGTGAACATAAAGTAACCAATAAATTCCGACTCATATTATTTCAATTACGAGTTCAGCATCGTTTTGCTAGGTTTGGTAGATGCTGACTATAAGTTCATCTGTGTTAACATTGGGTGTAATTGTCGGACTAGCGACAGTGGGGTTTTCAGAAATTCAACATTGTCCTCTGCACTAATGGAAAACAAATTGAACATTCTAAGACCACGAATTATAGGCGATAGAGAAAAAATATTACCTTATGTGGCTGTGGAAGATGACACTTTTCCATTACAGCAGCATGTAATGAAATCATATTCAAGCAGAAATTTGACAAACGAACAGCGAATTTTTAACTATCGTCTGAGCAGAGCGAGAAAGACTGTGAAAAATGCATTTGGGATCCTAGCTAACAGGTCTGGGGCGTTTTTATCACCAATACCCTTTCTCCAGAAAATACAGAAAAGGTCACCTTGGCAAGCCAAGCTGTGCTCTGTATAATTACCTGAGAACGAAGTCCACGAATAGATACATGCCAATGGGAATCATGGATAAAGATAATGAAGATGGAACTCTAAGGCTAGGTGATTGGTGAAGTGGGAACATTTTGTCATCATGAAACCTGCAAGGAACTAATAGTTTTACTCTTGGAGCTAAAGAAGCAAAAAACGATTTCTGTTCGTATTTCAACAACGAAGGATGTGTACCTTGGAAAGATGGCTGCATATGAACCTCTGCTACATAAACTTACCAATGTTGACTTTGTTTTTCTTGGGATAATTGTATCACGTAAAAATGATATAGATTTGAAGTGAGGCCATTTCGATTCATACACTTGATCTTTACCAGCTCCATTTTTGTGCCAATCTCTTTCTTTTGCTAATTCTTTTGAGTAGCAGGTCCTTAAATTAGTAATTTTAGTCTTGACCTCATCCTCTGAGAGAAAGAAAGCAGCAATTCAAAGGCTACTGTTTGTATAAATGTCTCTAAACGACAGAGATAAAAAAGGCCTTGAAAAAAGTAGGAGGTATACCTACCACTCATTCCGATACACAGGGCTAGATTTTTAATGCCTTCCTTTCTCGCGTTTCTATCCTTATATGTTTATATATTTACATTCCAAAGACATTCACCCTCTTGCCAGGCAGAAGTGAACGCTTCATTTTCGTCGAATTTCTTCCCTCGTGACATCTTTGGGAAACTTAGAACGTAAACGCTTCCACATTCGAACCTCACGACAGAGCGATTTCCACATTTGGTATTGCAACATTGATGCTCTACGTTTTAGCTTGTTCTGGGTTACATGTCGTGTCATTTTACCTTTGACGTTGCGTGCTGGAATCGCAAGTCTGTGTCAAGTCCTGTTGTGTATATAACTCGCGTGTAGTGCCAGTATCACCCTTTCCGGCAATGTTTGTCTCTGTCGACGTGTGTTGTGTTCTGACATAACTAATGTTGTTTTTTGTTTAGCTTACATGAATGTCTTAGTTGAGTTCAGTTCTTGCCGTTACAACGATATGAAAAATCAACTGAGAGTTCTCTTGGTGTTGTAACTACTTTCGGCATAAACCTATGGCTTAAGCCTTGAAGTAGCATTCTGATTGGCTACATTTCCTATTTCCCTATGATTAATCATAGAAGTTGAACATTAATCGCTGAAGGAAAAAATCGTACGATTTTGCTGTTTACATTATTCAATTTATTGACAAATCTTTGCAGATTAATGGAATAGTGTAAACGTGGCTTAATGTAACGGTTGCTTCTCTTTCAACAATGGCATTGAAATTAAATGCATGAAAACCTCTAACAGCTGTTAACTGGTTTTCTTCTTCTCCTTGGATGTACCCTAAATAAGCAAGGTTTGCAAGCACCCAGTCGTGATTCATGTATGCTGCCAATCTACAAACAATAAATCAACAATCAACAATCAAAAAAGGCATCTTGACTGACAGGCCAACGCCATTCATCATATAACAAGCACAATTACTTCAACTAATCAGCCACGTAAATCACTCAATACATAGATCATATAAGCATTGTACATTGCATACAAGGATAGATAATGCTTGAAAGTGATAGTAAATACTCAAATTAACCCGAAAGAATGTAGGATAAAGATGCTCATATCAATGAAAAGAAGTGACAAGAAACGGTGGAATGCCAAAAGTGATATTTACACCCATAATGAAATAAATCCATCTAAAGTGATCCAGCCATTTGAATTTGTCTGAACAGTTTTCAAGTTATCTTCATTCCAAGGAGGAACAGGGCATAAACTAAATAAATCCTTTAAAAAAAGCAAGCACAAAATTTCATGTAAGAAATGATTTAAATAAGTTTGGAATAAATGTATAGACTAAACTACTATACGACTCTAAATTGGTAGTTTCAAATCAAGATGAAGAAATGGATCGTGGCATAGAAAACAACAAGAAACAACAGTTACGTAGCTAACAGTATATACTAATCTCTTATGTTCAAAAGTTGAGCACGTTCAACTTCTCAATATCAACTAACTCCTGAATAATTTGAGCAGCATCTATGACTCCAATGAAATCAATACTAAAGAGAAAGATTGCATCCTCGGTTCTAGCGAGTCAGGTTGTAGAAAATCTTCCTCGCTTGACAGAAAATGCTACCGTCTGAAAAGTAGGCTTGCAATTGATTGATAGCACAAACAGACTGACTGATCACGTAAAACTGAAAAACAAAAAGTCATTCTAAATATATCCAGTTTTTCAGCCTAAAGATTGTGTAAATTTAAAATGTTCTTCAAACCGTAGTACTATATATGACGTGCTAGAGATACCTCTTGTTCTGTTGGAGACAATGCATCATCATCATCCTGCAAAGCAGCAAATTTTGGAGGAAAAGCATTAGCAGGCTATCAATATCCTTTGCAATGTTGTTAGTGACATTTCACTATGATGTGACAAAAATATGGATTTTGAAATAAAAGACTCCACGTCTAACTAAGAAGGGATCTAACTAAAAATCACAGAAATCTTTCATTTCCACTTGACTTTGACCAATTTGACACGGCCCCACAGTAAATCATGAGGACTGTTCTCAAGGACAGGGTTAAATTTACAGGGAAAACTTCATTAATTACACACAGACTTTGGCTGAGAGATTGATCTGTAGCTTATTCCAATATCTTGAGGGCTGCTAGTTTTAAATTCAATGGTACTTTATTCCAAGTCCTCAAACGCCGGAAAGATGCGGAGCTCTAAGTCCAAAGCACATACTCTATTCAGCAAGAAATGAAGACGCTCATTTGGTTCGCAGGCAGGAGCACCGGAAGCTTATCGAAGGAGCAGGGGAAACTCTACCAAAGGGGAGTACATTCAATTAATTCTAAATGCATTCCGCCAAAGCAATACGTGGTATAGCTTTGTATATGAACTGTGTCGTTCCAATACGTTGCACAGCTGTATATGAATACTTTGTGATATTCTTTCATTTCATTTCATTTCATTTCATTTTCATTTTCATTAGAAAGCATTATTTCGCATGTTGCACCTAGGTATGGCTAACTCTATGTTGTATCCCTGTGCACTCTGGAAGACACTCTATCAGTGTATCTAATACGATGACGATAGAAAGCAGCCCACTATATCCTTAATATCCTCCATGGGTTTTTTCGCTAGCCGCAGCAATCAAGCGCTATTAAATATTAGGTCGAATCACATGCTCGGTAGAATCTGCCATAAATAGCATTCCTTTCACTCATACTGATAGATTCAATTCGAATTTGGGAAAATACGACAAAATGCCAGAAACCGCCCGCTAGTGCTTAATTCATCGTAGCTGCACTTGCTCCGTTGGCATAGTTTACCTCTAATAAGCCTGATAGGTTTGCGAAAAGACGTTAAACCTGTTAATCAGAACGGAATTCAGACGTTGAACCTGTGCAACGTATTTGAAAACTAAAGTATAACAAATGTAATGGTACTGGAGGCTTGCTTTGTTGTGCTATTTGAGTCCTGAAAGATTTAGAGTTATTTCCAAATATGCTAGCTTCTGCATTACTATAAAGCTGAAAATTTCCAAAAATGACTACATTTTCCCCAAAATAATTCTCGCACTTTTGATTGGCATGGTGGTTTAGCAGAAGAATCTCCCTCCATATGGCTCAATATACAGTAATCGCTGAGGATTTTGCACTGGACGAAGACATCCTCCATAGGTAAAATCTGAGGGTACGGCAGAAGGAAAAGCTGGGTTGCTTATAAATTGCTTAAAGAAAAAGAAATGTTATGCTATGGCTAGTAGCTAGGACGTTGAAATGCTTTTTTGGGATGGGGTGCAGAAGATACTCCCTCAAATAACGTCGCTTGGTCACGGATAATCAATAATTTCCTCTTGTTACTAGTCAATATAAGAGCAAAAAGCACTTCAAACAAACCAGTGTAAAGATATGACTTTCTTGGTATAAAACACGTTAGATGAAATCACGATGTATTCGCAAAGCTGTTTTTTCATTTTACCATCTACAGTACTCTCAGGTTCCAAATAAATGGGGGGGGGGATGAGTTATGCCTATTAATATTTTAACGTTTTTCCGAACCCCACAGAGCTTATTGGGACTCCCCGTTTATTAAATTTCAAGGAATGAAAATGATCTGGAAGTTTTTGCCTTGAAGAAAGGCATATTTTCTACATAAAATTAAAAACTGACTTCTATTCTTGCTCTCCTAGATATGGTCGCAATCTTCCAAACACACAAGCTTTCAGATTGAGCTTCCTGAATTGTTCTCACATGAGTTTTAAACTTCAGAGAATTATCAATATTTACATCTAAAAACTTTACCTGTTCGCCTGATGAGATTAATTGACCATTCATAGTAAGGCACAGTCTACTCGTGTCCTTATTTGCACACTAATGGTAACTCTGAACAAACCTGGTAAAACACATGTTTGCAATTGGTTATATGGCATGTATCATCCCTTTCATGGATTGTACTAACTTCAGTTTCTTTCAATTTCTCTGGAAAGCAACTGTTATCCATAGTTGCATTCACGCAGTTGATTACGTATAGGCAGTTGATTAAAAGCTTATTATATAAAAATTTAGGGCTTCGATTTCACTCCCTGTGTTCAGCAAATCAACAGTAGTTAACTAAAACTGATGGTAAATGTCAACTTTTCCTTTCTACAACAGCAATGCATCGGTGGTTTCTATACTTTGCTATAGCCATATCTATCTTATCATATTTACCTTATCATCCAGACTCATATCAGTTTCATTGTTTCTATATTTTGCTATAGCCATATCTATCTTATCATATTTACCTTATCATCCAGACTCATATCAGTTTCATTGTTTTCAAACGATGGATTCAGACCAAGGGAATCTGTAATCTTCATAAAGTAGGAGTTCAGGCATCCAGCAAATAGTTTTAACATCTGACATAACCTCTCCTTCTTTGATAAAAATGAATTTCTGTCACATTGTGCACCCATTGGACAACATTGACTTGACTGCTTTTCGAAACTGTTTGTCATTATCAATTGCGATAACTTCCACACAATGATAAAAGTCGTGCTTTGCTCTTCTGCTCATACTGACAAACAGACTTCTCTTTTGTTTGTATTCTTATGATCTTCCTCACTCCCAGAGGCTCAATCTGTTAGTCTGGTTCTTGTTATTATTGCCATTCTCAAATCAGGTTAAACAAGGGGCTTGTTATTCCCTCTAAACACTCTTTGTTCTATGGGAGCATGCTTCTACAATTCCTATACTCTTCCAGTAACAGAATGAAATACTTGATATTCGATACAGTTGGAGGTTCGTAGGCTATTACCCAAGTCTATATGGACATCTCCATGCAGGAATTATTATATACGCGATAACTGATAGGCTTTCGAAGTATTTATGCAAAGATTGATATCAACATTGTGTATATAAGATGAAAGTGATCACTGAAGTCCCTTTCAAATGACAGGCTGTCTACGAAGGAGTAATTTTTATTCGTGAGTACGAGATCAATGGGTCTCCCTCTGAAAGTGCTAAAACATGTAGGTCCCTTAAAAAGGTTAAATAAGTAATAAGTTTTTATCAGAGTATTCATTTCATTGTTATTTCTTTCCATGCTAAAATCACCAATTAATAAGACATTTTCGCTTGAGGGAGTATTTCTATCGATAATACTTCACATGTTATCAATGGAATACCGTGGGCCTTGTGCAGGGCAACTATATATTGGTACTAATAGCCATTTCTGTTTCTTAACTTAGATCTCAATAGGTAAGCCTGAATATCCTTCAGTATACTAAGGTCTTCTACTTTTTTACATAAATATCATCCTTATACATACTAGTTGCCATCCACTAGATATAATCAGTTAGCTGTGGTATGATACTTTCTTCAAATGAGCTGCTTGCACGAGTTCTTATAGAGAGTATAATTCTTTCTTGGTCTATATTATTCATAATATTTACCAGAAAAGCTATCTAAATAAATGAGTTAAAGTCAAGACCGTTGTGATACAGATGCAGAAACGACTATGACTAACATCCCAATAACTGACGCAAATCTTTATATAGCGACTCCTAATTTCTGAAAGCATTTTCAATTTATAATACAAGGTTGCAAAGCACAAGGAAGCCTTTCGACATTAGCATTTCACGTTCTATGAATTTCGCTAAAAAATTCTCAGAAAGCCTTAACAATCTGTGAGGAATAAAATGCTGTAATACATCTTTCTATCTGCAGGAATGTTAGAAGGTTCGAAAACTTAATTACCCATTATCACAATCAACTTTTGATTCGCAAAAGTAGCTCGCCGAGTGTGGGAGGCAAGTGGGGTAGATTGGACCTGGCCCTAAGCGTGGGAGGGGCCCCAAAAGTTATGAAGTCATCTTTGACGACTGTTAAATTTGACTGTGACGTCATCACGGGTCCCATTGTTTCCATTTACCCCAGGCCCTAAAGAGCTCTCCGTCGGCCTGCTTATATATTTGCTCCAACAGGCATTGCAATAATAGTGGATCATTCTGTCAAGTTTAATGGAAAAATTGGAGGCCGTTCAGTACGCTGCAGCTCTAGCCATTACAGGTACATGGAGGGGGGCATCTCGAACGAAACTATACTGAGCTTGGTTGGGAGACATTAAAGGAGAACTGCAAAGCCAAAACTAGTTTTTTACAGATGAAATGTTTTGTCTTGAAATGAAGATAACAATTAGAATTTTTGAGAAATTCTCTCTGGTTGTGGAATTATTAGTGTTTTAAAAAGAAAAACGAGAATTTCCCCGACTATTTGCGAGCATCAGCATCGAGAATTTCCCATTTGTTAGTAATTTGTAAGCATCAGCTCTATCTAAATGGTGGAATATGTCCCTTCTTTACAGACATGATTCCTTTCCATACCGTACAGATGTTTACCAACGCTTCGAATAATCACTGCAGGCATTTCGGCACATGTGCCTACCCCCTTCATCTAGTTGTTTAACTTAACACTTACACCTAAGCAAAAGCGTTACGTGATACAATTAGATTTAGGGGGTAAACACATATACCGAAAGATGCCTGCAGTGATTATTCGACAGGTTGGCGCCGAAGGTAAGCATCTCTACGGTATCGAAAGAGTTCATGTCTATGGATAAAGAACACATTCCACAACTCAGATAGAGCTGATGCTGACAAATTACTAACATACGGCTCGTTGCTCTGTACAGTTAGCAATAAGGAGGACCACTGCTACTTTACCCTTTTATGGTTTGTGTAGAAGATAGCGTAAACATGACTCTAGTGACATGGTGGAGGCAGTTATCTGGGTGAGTGATCATTCTTCTGTAATTCCCCATCCCCACACTAAAAGCGGAAGATTTTATTGCATATTTTGATATAAATGATGAGTGCCTTCACGTCCTATATAAATCACGTAGGAATTTCACTTCCAATGTTTTAAATAATCGCAGAAAAGTGTGCTAGGCCCTACTTTAAAAAAGGTCATAACTTCTAAACAATGAAGTATTCCGCAAATATTATTGCAGATTGTAATTTGGGAGGGTAAAACCTATCGATTGATATACTATAATTTATGAACATTTCGTGGGGTCTGTTCTTTCTAGGTCCTCCCCATCCCCACAGGTGGTTTCCTAGCTTCATATCTCTGGGAAAGCAAAACAGGGACTTTCCTACTCCAGTCCAATTTTATGCTGCACATCCAACTATATTGCTAAATATCAATAGCCTAGACACATAACATGACTAAAATGACTTTGATTCTTATCGGCGTTCTCATATAAATGATGATCCTGTGTACGTGAGTCTACGTTCGAGGAATCTAACATGGTATATATGACGTCATGCAGAATAAGTGCCGACAATGGCCGAAAAGTTCGTAGGGGGCCACAGGTATTTTAAATCAGGAATTGTCTCAAAACGCGTCGTTTTTCTCAAAAAACGAAGGTGATATTCAGAATCAGCGTGTCTAATTCTACCATATATCAAGAAATAGTTTTGGCTTTGCAGTTCTCCTTTACGTTCCCGACGATTGAGTAAACGCCTTACTTTGATTTGCAAAATTATAAATAATCTGACTCCCTCATATACGCTGGATTCAATCCCTGAACTTCATTAGTCAAACTACTCCCTTCGCAACCAGGGCTTCGTTGGACGAATGTGGGTAAGAATAGAAAACTTAAGTCCAGCTTCTATTGCAATTGCCTAGATGAATTGAATGAACTAGATGATTAAATTAGATCTGCACCCTCAGTTGGTATCTTTAAAAAAATGTTGATCTCTACACCCGTCCTCCTGCGAAATCTACTTTTGGGGTTCATGACCTAATAGGATTATCCTATCTCACCCAACTTAGAATGGGGCTCAGCAAATTATGTTTTCGCAAGTTCAAGTACAATTTTATGGGTTCCATAAACCCAATGTGCCCTACCAACGATAGCATTGATATTACATAACACGTCTTGTCGTTCTACCTGGCCTTTGAGGTCGAACGTCAAAATCTTCTAGCTGGAGTCCTTGAATTATTACAACCATTTTGCTACACCAATCTTTCACATAAGGTATTGACACAGCTATTACTATACAGTGATAAAGATCTCCCAAACTAGCTCAACAGAAATACAATTAAGCTGATTCTCCAATATATGCACACATAATTGGTCAATTCCATTAAGGTCCCTGTAACGTAACCACCATGCCATCTTTTGTAAAGTCCCTTGTTGTATAGTGCGCCTATGCCTATTCCTTTCTTAGCCCATTCTACATTTGACGCTTGGTCTATAGAGCGTCATTGCCTAGTCATTTTGACACTGTACCAATTTTGAAACCCTAACATCTACCCATTTAGCCAAACGCAATTAGTTTGCGGTGTTTTTCACTAAGGCAATCCTGTGAGTGAGCAGTAATGGGAACGTTTATTGCCTTTGCTGTTGCCATATCCCAGGGGGTAGTCATGATATTTTGCTCTCCCTGGGTTTCGTCTTTGTAGTGCAGTTCGTAAATAGCACTATAAGTAACCTGTTATTGTAATTTTTTATTGTATTTAATAGAAACAAATTCTGCACTCTTGTGCCAATAACTTTGCAAGGGCATAGTGCTACCCCTGTTATGTCTTGGGCAGGGAAGGCAGCTGCTCCCATTGCCTCGGCACTTCAGGCGCCACTGCTTGCAAGTAAAATTAATTTACCCAATATAAAACGACCTAGTCAAGGGGGTGAAGAGAATCCATTCATTATTCTACACACCTGATCAAATTTACAGAAGATATCGCGAATGAACTCCATTCCTTGCACAGATAGTTCAACAGTACAATCTGCACCAACTTCCAGCCTAAAATCCAAAACATACGAACAAGTAATGAGACTAGTGAATGCTAAATACGGCAAAATTATTACTGAATTTCTATGACAATAGCTGAGTTCAAGAGTAAATTGTTTACCCTATAAGACCGATTAAAAATTTTTATTCTGAGTATTAGACATCATAGGTGTAAAAAAGCTGACAATGCTTACATTCGAATTTAACGTGCTAAGTGAGAATAAATTGTGACACAATGTACGGTGCTTGAGTCCACAGTGTGGCTGCAATACTGGCATTGAAGATAATGCGCACTTCATCGTGCACTGGCCTTTCTTTGATCCTCTGCACAATGATTTCCTTGACCAATTCTCACACCTTCCAAACTGGATGTAAGTAACATTGACTCACAAGCCTTACTAAATTTAGTTCTTTACGGCAGTCAAATATTTAACGAAAGTGACAATTGAATAATTATAGAAGCATCCATAGCACATATCAAAGTAACAAACCGGCGTAACTAGAACTTAACATCAGCGACCTTCCTTATGAATAAATCATATTTAAATAAGTTCTCTGTGAACCATGCCATCGTTCGGGGTCTATTCAGTCTACTAAATTAGCACTGGCTTTACAGGTTCTACCAGTGTATTTCTCTCAATCACTGCTTACCTAGCATACGCATGCTAGCGCCTGGCTAAATGAGAAGGTGCCGTGGTACACAGATTGCTTTAGTGTTGGTTTTCTTTGTTGCTGTAGGATTCATGTTGTAAGAAATTGTTAATGCTCTTCGTAGCAAGAACCAGATGACATTATGTGCATTTCTCCTATGGGCGGTCTAGAGTATTGCAAATTGATAGTCTGCCATGATGAAGAAAAATAAAGAAATGTACCAGAATGTTGCAAATAAACACTCAGATTATTATTTCACCTACCTTGGACAGATATAATCAGGTCTAAGTTCAAGATCATTTCCATAACCAAATCTCCTCAAAGCTGTCCATGTGATTTCTTGTCTTCCTTTCATTACGAATAACTTTTGTAGAAACAAAAAACCTTACGAAGAATAGAGACATTGTCAAAAAGGCTGTCATATCTTCAAATTAAAGATATTGTAATCATATATCTATAGATATATATATATATATATATATATATATATATATATATATATATATATATATATATATATATATATATATATATATATATATATATATATATATATATATATATATATATATATATATATATATATATATATATATATATATATATATATATATATATATATATATATATATATATATATATATATATATATATATATATATATATATATATACATTGATATCCAGGAAAATACCAACAATACAATTAGAAATTCAGAAAGCGCTAAGACATGACAAAGAACAGAATATCATCAAATAGTGTGAAGAAATTGAATACAATTCAAGTCAGAATGCAATAAAAAATTTGTACGAAGCTGTTAAAAACACAACAAAGCACCGCTTCAATTCAAGACTTGAGGTCGTGAAAGATGTTTCCAATAATGTATTAACCGATAGTACCAATGTATTGAATAGATGCAGATAAAAGGAATATTGTGAACAATTGGATGAAAACCCAAATCATGACATTGAACATCCAATAGAAATTAACCCCATGGTCCATGAGCCATCACCTGTGTTTGCTGGAGTAGAAAAAGCCCTGTTTGCTGAAGTAGAAAAAGCCCCTAAGAGTCTCAAAAACAACAAAAGTCCGGGGATATGATGAAATTCCAGCAAAATTATTGAAAATACTAGTTGAGAATGCCAAAAAGCAATGTATAAACTTTTCATCATAATAGGGGACCAATTTCAATGGCCAGAAGATTGGCTGGCGTCTTTATTTGCTACCTTTCCCACGAAAGGAGGTACAATGAAATGTGAAAACAATAGAGCAATCGCACTTGCAACAGAAACATTTGCAATAGAACAATAGCAATTGTCATGCTACCAAAATAGTTTTAAAAATAATGGCACAGAAAATGGAAGTGAAATTGAAGGAAGATATTGCGGAAGAACAGGCTGGCTTTATACCTAAGAATGGCACAAGAAACCAAATCATTAACTTGAAACTCATAACAGAAAAGTACAGAGAATACAATAGAACATTATACACATGCATTACCGACTATTGCAAAGCAATTGACACAGTCTCACACAACAAGCTATGGCAGATCATGTGCAATATGGGTTTTCCAAAGCATCTAGAAAAGCTTCTGCAAGCTTTGTATCAGGGACAAAGAGCAACAGTTTGAACTGGCTATGGTTTAACAGAATGGTTCTACATCGAGCAAGGTGTCAGACAAGTCTGCACTTTATCACCATCTATCTTCAATATTTACTCCGAATCTATAATGAGAGGCACCGGAAGGATTTGAAAGGTCTATAAAAGTTGCAGGTAGGACTGTAACCAATTTGAAATATGCTGCTATTGCATTACTAGCAGGAAGTGCAAATGAATTGCAAGAACTATGGAACAGAACTCGAGTGGCAAGCAGAAAGAAAGGACTAAAGCAGAATGTGGAAAAGACAAAGGTAATGTTGATAACAAAGAACAGGAATCAGGAAGATTTTGAAATAACATTTCAAGGGGAGAAGGTTGAAATCGTAAAGTAATTTAAGTATTTAGGTGCCACATCTCAGACAACTACGATGAAACAAAAGAAACCAGACAGACAGTCATCGTCAAACATGCTAAAGCTTCCTTGAGTAAGATATGGAAGGAAAAGTCTATCAGAAAAAGGACAAAGATAAGACTGTTGAGATCAATAGTATTTCCTATACACAGGGGGCTGAAAAAATGATTAGGAAGAAATTTTGGCATATATTCGACATAACTCGAGATATCGTATTGGTTGACCACTCAAATCTAAAGTCTACTCGAGATCTATATGAAAGACCAATCTGCCAACATGTACCTTCTGTATTTTGTATAAAAAAGACAAAAAATATAAATGCCAATTATGCCCCGCAGTGCCAAGAAAATGATCTTGTTATTTCTATTTCAAATCTTAATTCTTTCATTTATTGAAGTCTTCTAAAGACAGGTTATACATGCATTTTGATTTTTTCATTCAATGCACTCTTGCAATTTTATTCTAATCAATGGAAAAGAACACCAACAACCATAAAAATGTCAAAGAAAGAAAACACTCAAATGATAAATTTTTCTATACTTGTCAAAAAATTAACTGTAGGAGCACAAACAGATGAACTAAAACACAATCAAGAGCTTTTTCATATAATTTCCTAAGTAAAATATTCTCATAAAGAAATCCTTGTTTTTTATAACTTTCTGCAATTTTTTCACTTAATGTTCCTGATGATGAACACTCCCAGCTTGAAGGTTTCAAATCTCTGATAAAATTAAATATTTTTTCTTGTGCTAGCTTCATTGTACAGACAGATTCTTCTTTGAAGAACAATGTTTTTCATTCAAGTCACTCTTTCTTTCTCTTTCATAGTAACCTTTCCGACAAACTTTTTATTGTTTGCAAATTGCGTCAGATATTGACAAAAACAGTACAACGGCTTCGTCAAAAACAGCACATCTTTGAACTTCCCTCCTTGGCAATTTTCTGAAAATTATGTTTTGAATAAGAAATGGAATGAAGAACGCCACTTTTCTGACCAATTCTAGACGGTTAATCTTGCATAAACTTTAAGACTGCGCAAATTTGTTGTAAAATATATAGCTGTATTTTGATGAAGATATTCTTCCCCATAAACGATACTCTCTTCCAATTTGAAATTATTCACTTGGAGATTACACAAGATGGTTAAAGTCTGAAGTTAAAATAATCATACTCTACAAACAACTGCCTAGTTGGCCTAAATCCGGATCCAATATTTAGTCAAAACTTCGAACTTCAGATACTCATAGCTTTTGATTTATTAAAGATGTTGAGATCAACTTTTTTTGTTGAATCAAAATTTTTATCGGACTTTCTCTTGTCATAGGGTTAAACTATAAAAATGAACTTCAATTTTCTGAAATTTCTGCCCGTCAGCCCACTGTGAGCCGTTCGGGAAGCCGAATGTTCTGATCGATGGTAGCAGTATTAATTATAAAATATGAATGAAACTTTATAGCAGATATTAATGCACACAAAATGCCTCAATAGGAGACTCTTCGCAAAACCAATCAATAGAGACGACCACTAAGGAATAATAAATGCGGCAAGTAATGCAGCGAGCACTTTTGGATATCCATTTAAATATTTATAATTTAATGAACCCTCCATTTAACGACAACCAATAGTTTAAAAATAATTGTTTTGCTTCGTTATCGACAGCTTGTGTACAAATCAACGTACAAACATAAATAGTCCTGATGTTAAATGCATAAAACTGTATTGTGCAAGTATTTCTCCGGGACTCTGCCAATAAATTCTCGTCTCCCAATCCTACTATTTCAACACTGTGCAAGATCTTATAAAAAACAATGAATAGTAGACTCAGTCTTATTCTATGGAACTCGATCACATACCATTAAAGGTTAATCCATTGTGATCTAACCCATCATCGATATTCTTTCTCACTATATTTTTAACTTCCAGAAGTCCTTGTGAAGGAAGTGGGCTCTTGAAACAGAATCTCTACAAAAAGATAACGAAGCATTTGACAGTTAATAAACAGTAATATCTCTAGGAATTATTATTATAGAATAATTTAAATCAATATATTCTAAAAAGGAATGACCATAAAACATCGTTTTTCCTATAACAGTAAACCTTCTCTAAACAACATTATATATCACACACTTCTGTATTCTGCCCAGACCCAGATTATCAGTAATGGCAAGGATCTATGGCATGTACCGTGTTCCCGGCGTAAAGGTGCATGCCATTATACCCGAGAAAGTAGATCAGGCATTTCTAGTCACAACAAATTCAAAGTTAAGGCATTCTACAAATCAAGGTCGTAAAGTACTAAAATAACATACAATGCGGATTGCTTATGATTACTCTGTGGTCTCTAATAAATAGGGGAAAGTTGGAATAAACAGAGGGTTGGAAAAAACTTTCAAAATTAATAAATAGGGGGGTTGAATAAAGGGATATTTAAGTTTTCAAAAATAATGTCTGATTGGTTGTAAAAGGAGAATAAACCAGGCACGATATAAACATCATGCATACAATTGCTTCAGACATCTTAGGCTACATCTACACGAGCAAATGTGGATCGGATCTAAACTGGATAGGGTCTAGAAGATCCAGTTTTGGCACGGAGAGGCTTTACGTTTACACAATGCTTTTAGATCAGATCCACTTTTGCTTGATTAATTACGCATGCGTATTTTGCCTCTAATTGCAAAAAATTATCTTCCTTTTTCAGTCAGTACCAGTTTTGGATCGGAGCTCACCGTTTATACTATACCAAAGTCAAACTGGTTCGTATTCACAAGGTCCCGTATGAACGCAAAGTCTCCCGTACCAAAAGTAGATCGAATCCATTCTAGTTCCGCACCAGTTTTGCTCGCGTAAACGAAGCAAAACGTTACTGTTTAGCACCATAAAAAGTTGTCATCAAATAAACCCTTGAATACTTCTGTCTAGATCATCTTCATTATCATTGATACCCTGGTTCCTAAAGTTAATAAGCAGGGGGTGTTAATAAGTTGCAGGGGATTGGAAAAACTCCCAACATTAATAAGCGTCCCCCGTTTACTAGCTTACAAAGAGTAATTAGAAAAATTACAATCCATACAACATCGATACTCATGGATTTGACGTTGATTTTGCTCCCATGAGTCTTTTCACTTGATATATACATTGCATTTCCACTCAATTATTTTTCTTACTTTCGTCGATTACTGTAACTTGACCTCCTCTAAGTAACATGAACCTACACAATTGAAGCCCTTTACGTTCTGTTTAACATCACTCAAAATTGTTCTAAGTAAAGTGAAGAAATCTCTCGAAAAATTGAATGTTTTGGCGAAGCCACAAATGAGAAGAAGATAGTAGTAAAACGCATCACAGTAGAAATAACAAAACATTTGTATAAAAGTCTCACTTGAAACTCGTTCAGTTCTTGATCACTTAACACTCTATCGTTATCAAAATCACATATCTTAAAGGTAGAGGTATAAAATCATCAGTCAAAAAAGCAAGAGATACTACAATATGCAACATAAGGTGGTGAAATGATATTCTCCTATCCTAAGAAGTAGTACATTAAGTGCAAAAACTTTCGGAGGGATTCAATTTCAGTGATGAGAGAGCACCAAAATTTTTTCTCACCTTAATTTTTCGCCAACAAAATTTTATAGCACCGAAATTTTTGGAGACAAAGAGAAATCTATTTCTTTATTTTCAATTTAAAAACTTTCATTTTTCAATAGAAAAGTAACATAAACAGTAGTTAACTTCCTTGACGTATTGAAGAATTGTCATTCTCTTAAGACTGTTAGAAGTTTGATCAAATTATTATTGTTAATCAGCTGCTATCTTTGACACACCGGCATTATTACTATCATTGTACTCAATAAGATCGTCATCATCATCCCCACTTCCACAATTGATATTACAACATCCTCAATTTTATCATTTAGATTGCAACCAATTTCTTCCAAGTCCGAATCTCCATTTGAAGCAAGATTTTCCGGTACATTATAGCTTTTTTTTCATAACTTTCTTGAGTCGCTCAATAAAATCCCCTGGTTTCAGTGGAACAGGACAAACATGAAATAGACTTGCCTTGTACCACAATTTTTCATGATCATTCGCCACAACAACTGCAAGTAGACCGACAACGTTTTCTTCAGTGGGGTTTAATTTCTCTGAAGAGATGGCTTCGTCTTCGCATTGCAAGAATGGATGATCTATTATTAGTAGAAACTGAACCGGACTACCCATTCACAATGCTTAAATTATTGTAGATATCACTAACTGAATATATACTACATACCAAAGATACTCCCATTTTGTTCTGTGCCAGTTAAAAAGAGCCAAACTCGAGAGTTTTTCGAAAAATTTTTATGCTTAAGTTGATAATACCGAAAACTCATCCAACAGCCGAAATTTTTACGAATTCCATCTAAATTTATCACCGAAATGGTTGAAGCTTCGTCGAAATTTTTTCCGCCATATATTTTTCCACCAAAAGTCTCTGCACCGAACTTTTTTGCTCTTAATATACTTTGTGCAAAGCAAACTGCCCTTCATTGATCACAAAATAACGTAAAAATACACAGCCAGTATGCTAAATGATATTATTTGAATACGATTTGGCTTTCCAAGTATTTAAAATACATCTCAACACGCAAATTAAGGGTTAGTAAAATCATTGAATGTAAAATAGTGATGATTTCCAAATTAGCGTTCGATATGCACTACAAAGGGTCAAACCAAAAAGTAATGCTGAATGTATGAAACGTACCCTGAAAATTCTTTGTAATGCAGTAATGCATTTCGGCCGAAGCTAAAATACAAAGAAATGGGGTATGACGTAGAGGATCAGTAGTATGTCCTATTGTAAAATATTAACTAAATATTTCACTTATATTCACAGAAACAAATGCATTGTCTAACACATGGAAGGATTCCTGTGGACGTGTGCTCAAATGATCTAAACTAAAAATCAAGCTTTGGGCATGCATATAATATTGCTCATGAATTCTTCGCCTACCTCCTTCTCTTCGTTGGAATAAATTGGTGCGGTTGGATGAAGTACTGCTTTTTGAGCATAATAAAATAATTCTGAAATATTCTTAAGATCTCTTGCTGAGCACTAGAAAGAAGAATTAGATTCCGACTTAAACTAGAAAAAATGATTACTTTCATATTGCAAAATAAGAATTTGAACAAAGTCCACCACCATAAACTCAATAATATAAAGGCCAAAGGATGAGTTACAGGTATCTACACCACACCTTTTCACTATTTACATCTAACTGTGTGGAAGGAATGAAGGATAGATATTTACAAGTACACTATAAAACTGGATTTCTCGTCAATTTCACTCTTCACGGTGGGGAAACTAATGCGATCTAGAACTGTTCGCTAGATAGATCCCACATTTAAAAGTTAAGAGTAGAGTGATTTGAGTCAAACCGTGGCTCCATACAAGGTAATCACTGAGATAAGCTTGAAATTCCAGCCAAAGTTTCAGAAAAAAACGACCTTTTTCCAGCCCTTTGGGCAGAAAAAACACATTGTTTTCCAGCCATACCATGAATTTTGATATGAAATTCCAGCCATTGAAAATGCGGTCCGACTATTGTCACAAAGTATTGAGTGACCTTAGGGAGTGGTAATTATTTATGGCCTCGGTGGGGACTGAAGAGCAAGGGTTTTGAGTCCTCAAAAAAATTTTCCCACCATTTGAGTAAGTCAAATTTTCTTTACCCCACCGAAAAAAACTAGTAAAACAAGGCTGCATTTATACTTAAATCTGGAAGTCTTTCCAAAGGAAGCATATTAAATCGCTTTCCGTCAATAAAATGGAACCTTTTTCTCCCATATTCTGTTCTAATTTTAGAACATGGGACATAAAGTTTCCATTTTAATCGCGGAAAGCTACCAACCACCCTGGCAAAACATAAGGGAATATTCTGGGTCGACTTGGTGAAAAAAGGCCTGTCCCATGTGATATTGGACAATTTTGTCGTCTTTAATCCTGTTTCTTGATACGACTGTTTTTCATCAAATAATGCCGTTAAATATTATTAGGCCTGAAAAAATTCCAGCTTTTCCAGCCAAATCCTGAAAAAGGCCCATTTTCCAGCATTTCCAGCCGGAGAGGACACCCCGTCCATAGAAGAGAGCAGATAGGAGCATCATCTATATTGCCAGCTGGCTTTCGCTTGGAAGTTCATATGGAACATGAGATGTTTTTTACGAATGAAGCATGAACTATCTGGTCATTTTACAGTTCTGAGCTACATCCGTTATGGCCTTTACCCCAGCTGTTCTGTGGTGATATTCACTCGAAGTGATACCCCGCAAAATTGGAGAGTTTCTGCCGCTAAAAACAATTCTTCCATTTCCTGCATCTACTTTGACATCCAACAGCTTAATCAATATTCTTCAACAGGGAGTTTCGTTCAGGGAATGTTCGTTTCCTGCTTCTCCAAAGCCAGACGGTATAAAGTATCAAGCAATGCCATCAAAACAGAAGAATTCCTGCTGTTCGTCATTAACACAATAGAAAAAACCTATCGCTTTTCGCCTGTCTATCATCAAGAAAGGGTAGGCTAAAAGGGATGGCTCAATTTTGCATCGTTCCGTCTAATACATAAAAAAAGGATGATGCACTTCAGCCTTAAGACAAAATACTTTCTGTATTTAATGTGAATGAAACGATGTAAGGTCAATATGGACTAAATTACCTCAATACAAGTTTCAACTTCTGGAAACTGATCCATTATATTCACAATATCCTAAAACAGCAATTTAGACTGGTTGCCAGTTGGTTGCACAATATTTAGATCCTTGTTATCCAGTAAGTAATCCATTTAACAATATTCTTTTGAAAACGTGCTCCTGTACATCGCGGTAGCTAATGCACTCCACCTTCATCTAAGTATCTAAGTGTGCATTATATATATATATATATATATATATATATATATATATATATATATATATATATATATATATATATATATATATATATATATATATATATATATATATATATATAAGCTTTCAAAACTGTCACTGAGAGTCTATTGCTATCTTTATGAACGGCATTTATATCGAATACAAATAAGAAAGATGAAAAAAGTTTCAAATACTCTGAAAATGCAGTATATGAAAGATCACTTTGATTTTCAATGAAAAGTAGGCTTATAGTTAAAAACCAACAGATTCCAGAGAAAGATCTTCATCTATAATCTATCCATTAAACTTTGGTTTAAAGGGCAATTTAACAGATCTCTTAATATGCTGAAAAAGAAAATGTCCAAAAAGAAAAACCTCCATTTTAGAGCCATTCACATCAACTGCATCAGCCTAATGTCAAAAAGAAGAAACCGCATTATAATTCTACCTATTGCAAATTATCTGTTGCAAAAAGAAGACACTGCAGGTGAAACATAAAATCATACAATATCAAATGCACAAATCCCTCAACGAAGAAAATGGCTGTCAATTACTAATGCATAAATTTGAGTCAATATCCTTCCCTTCATCTAACTATTTGCTACATGGTTTCTCTTCATTGGCAAGCACTCCTTCTACAAATTTCCATATACTTACACAAAACCAACCTCCCGTTGTTATGAAAAATTTAAATATCGTTGTAATATAGGCCCACATATCTACAAAACCAGTTCATTCCTTAGTGTGTTTCTAACCTCACCTAGTTCTAATTTGAAAGAGCCTTTATAAGTAGACTATCCTGAAAAACCTCTTGAAATTCAATACAAGCCAACTCTATGTTAAAAAAATTAATGAGATTTCTATGTACTCTGGTTGTAATGCTTAATATACAAAACTTCAAAACTAAAACTAGCATTAAAATGTTGACAGATTAAAACCACATTGTAATAAGGAACTTTTTCCATTCATACTATGCCCATTATTCATTGCTAATGCTGTAGCATACCATTCTCAGAAAACATTATCTCTTCGAACAAACTATGGATAGCTGCCAGTTAGAGCTAATTGCATCTACTCTAAGTAAAGCAAACTCCTGGCTTTTACCCAACAAGCCTATTCCCGGGTTTGTCATATAATGACATGGACTTCTAAAGCATTTATGGGTTCATTCGAACAACGCTCTTTTACAGTCAACAGTTTCATTCCTACACCCTATCCTTCGCTTCCTTGGGCCTTGTTCACACAATACTGGATTCATTTTCACAATGGGTTCATAACACAATCCGATGTCAAATTTTACTTGCTCACACACGATATCAGATTCAATTTCCACTTCTGTTCACATGAATATGCTCCGCCCTGGATTATTTCACAGCCATAGTTGTCAGGAATCCTCCACGCAGCTTTGGGTGATATGGCGTCAAACAGAACTTCATTTGAAAACAAACAGGTAATTAGAGCACTAGAAGCCTAGTAAACTGGAAAAAGAAGTCGTAACTTGGAATGAAAGTATAGTTGAATTGCTTTTGGCGCTTTGGCGTTTAGTCTTGTTGATTGTGTTTTTTGTATTAACAGACAATAGGTTAAGATAGCTTATTTCCATTTGATTAATCGGTGGAAAACTCATCATCAACAGTCATCTTTTCAAACTCTTACTGCTATGCCACACGCAAAATTTGAAAAACGAACACAATGAAATGTGTCAAAAACAGGTCGTGTAGCAATGATTCACCAGGTTCATCTGTTCACACAAGCACAAAATCAATCCGATTCATTTAGCCATCTGATGTAACTCACTTTTAGAGACTCCGGAAAAGCGGTGTAGTGAGAATCTGATTCACTTGGAGAAGTGTGAACAGAATGGTCATTTGGGGGTAAAAAGTAATCCGATGTGAAACAAGTCTGGTATCGTGTGAACAGACCTTAGTCTTCAGCAAAGACGTTAGCTACACTATATTCCTTTACCTAGAGTCTTCTCACACTCTGCCCTGGTCAGTTATGTTAAGATTTGAATTCACTAGCTTGCTTCCATTTGAATTAAGCAGGCATAGTTATTGATGGGTCAATACAAATGAAAGAGTCCACAGTTACTTTATTGCAAAGCACAGGGGTTAATGTATAATTTAATGAGTAGCGAACGGCAAAGCTACCAAGAATTGATGCCACAGAGCAACTACTTCAAAATGAAAACTTAAAGAGGCCAAAAACTAACACAAGACTGCCTGACAAAAACGTTAAAAATGTTGTTGATCAGCTTGAAGACAATTCCATAATCACTATAAACGTACAAATGACCGCGTTGCTACTTTTAACATATAGCTGTTATACGTAACTCCACTTACAGTCACGTTTCCTGTAGTCACATATTGCTTGAAAACTCGTAGTGTGAATGCAATCGGAGTGGACTGTAAGTGTACTATGAAACAAATATACATACCTTATTTCCCACAAGAACAATTGGCTTTTGTGAGCCTTCGGGTGTTATCTCTTGAATAGTAGGCAACCAGTAATCTGTGATCTAAGATGGTAAAAATGTTAAAGATAACAACACTTATAACTCAAAAAAAACTAACAGTCAATTGACAGTGCAACTAGATTTACTCATAATAATACGAATTCAATTAAATACATTTTAATGAAATTAGCAAAAAGCCTGTCATAACAAATAATTATAAGCAATACGCTTCCACTGATTTGATTAGAATTTTGTGTGAATATCAAATATGCTGATCTTGGTAATAATTGCCTCTGAAAGAATGCTGGCATAATAAGACAGCTAATATAATTAGTCAGCAACATACTCTTCTGATTGTCTCATCATCATTTAATGCATATACAACAGCAATGACATCTGCCTAGAAATGCAATAGCAAGAAACTTTGCATAATTGCATGCCAGCTGGACTGCAACTCTCCATGGGATAAAAAAATTCATAAAAAAGTCATGAGTTCCAGTTTAATTGTAATGCATGATAGTGACTGTCATCATATATGACAAAATGTGACATAGCTACTCTGTAACAATCTTCGGACCTTGAAATGACCAGATTTCTATAGATCGAAAAAAGATCAAAAAAGCCTGCCGAAATAAATCTGCGAAAAAAATCAAAATTGAAGTTTCTAAAAGAACTGATAGACCGTATCAGCATTCAATAGATCCCAGCTATGATCAATAATTGTAATTAAATGAAGTGCCCACTCTAAAATGCTTTATGCAGAGACGAGCTCAGACAATTTAGCTTGGGGATAGGGCACTACGGAAAAGTGAGTAACTATATTTACTTGACCAACTTTACCTACCAGAGCAAAAGGAAACAAAGATGACAATAACTATTAAAGGCAAAGAAATTTGCAATGTCATTAAAAGACAGTTGACATCTATCACTTATGGTCAATAGGGTAAATGAATTACATGTTAAAATGTGGTAAAACTTCGCAATGCACGATAAATTTCTAGCTGCATGATTAGCTATTCCAAAAATTCATCGAGGTCAGTAATATGACAGAATATTACCATGTATCAAGTTGAGGATCACCATTGCAAAACAGTCTAACAAGATCCTTATGATCAAAGTAAATTGTCCCCAACTCAAAAAATGCGATCCGCATCTCAGAAAATGCGATCCGCATCTCAGAAAACGCGATCCGCATCTCAGAAAATGCGATCCGCATCTCAGAAAACGCGATCCGCATCTCAGAAAATGCGATCCGCATCTCAGAAAATGCGATCCGCAACTCAAAGAATCGTCCTTCTTGGGCAAGTTGGTATATTATGACAAGTAAATGATGATTGGCTATAAAAATATTGTACAGGAAACAAAAGCTTTAAATTACCTAAGTGTGTTATAACCTTAAAATTACCTTAAGCTCATGACAACAAGAACTATTCCCGACATTACTTTGAAACACTATTGTTAGAATGAATATTCTTGACAAGATGCAATCTTGATGGGAGGGAAAAGTTTGGCAAAAACAATACCTTTCCAATTTCTTCACGTAACTCATCTTCAGACTGCTCAGCAGCTAAGGAAGACATTGCAGCATGAAAAGTAATTTATTCCAGAAAAAAGGAGTTACGTATAAAATGACGTTCGAAAAGTATTGCAGCACCCTGCTCAAAATGTCGGCTATCAACGGCCAAGGACCCTAGTTGAGATAACGTACATAAAAGAACTATCGCACTGTAAGGGATTCTTTCACAATAATGTAGTTTGGAAAAGATTTTCAGTTTCTTTACTTTGGAAACAAACCAAACTTTGAAACAATATATATGTTTTTCTGTACATAGGACTGACCATAGCATCATGGTAGAAGAGTTGAGTAGATTAGGTAAGAAAAACACGGTTGGAAACTTGCGTCAGTCCTATTTAGAACAAAGGAAACAATTCCGTTGGATGAATGGACAACGATCGAAGATAAACTGGGTTGAATGTTGAATACCCCAAGGTTCGTCCCTAGGTCCCTTCCTCTTTTGTGGATCTAAATGACCTGGAAGAATGTGAGAAATATTCACCAGTCAGTATCTATGCTGATGATACCAGTGTTACTTTCACATCGAATGATGCTGAAAAACTGGCTTTTAGGCACAACAGGAATTAATCAACCTCTCGAAACAGATTAGAAAAATGAATTAAGACCTAATACCTACTAGCAATGAATACATGATAATTGGACCTTCTCGTAAAACAAACTCGCTAACATTTCAAGCACGCTCGAATTCAACAGTTCTGAAATTAAGCGTCGCGTAAATATTACAATGTAAAAGGAAACATGTGTGGAGGACTTGAATCACTAAATAAACTAAAGAGTATATAGCCTAAAAACATTTGTTAGCATTTACAATACCAGTATCGAAGGTCATCTACGCTATGTTAAGGTTATCCGGGGTAGTCATCCAAAAATAAACATTGATGCTTTCCAATGCCTATAGGACAGAGCTCATTCAGCAATTGAAAGCGCCAGATATAAGGATAACTGGTCATGAAACAGTCTGAGTGTGGAGACCTTAATCGGTTTGATCGAGCAATCATGACGTATAAGATTCACCCACGAAAGCCTTTGGGAACAATTTCAGTTAGGAACCTCGCACTCAAATTATGCTACAAAGCATAGTAGAGATATCCTGATTTCTAAGAAAAAGATAGGACGTTTCAAAATGAGTTTCCACTGCTCTGATTTCAATGTCTGGAATTGCTATTCTGTTCATTTTCGAGCATATTACTATATAATTATTTGCTATCTTGTAGTATCATAGTAAAAGGGTCTCTCGTGCATAAACAATTAATTTAATAAAGCATTATATTACTATTATTATCATGTCGATATGATAGGCCTAGCGTCGGTGATGAACTTATGGTAAACTGCTTCTTACCACCTGGAGCGAAAAGGCTTTAACTCATGCAGCATTTCAGATGAATTCAATTTGGGGATTCTAGATGTTAATTGAAACAAGCTTGACATTTAATAAAATAACAACAGGGATTACCAAAAAGCCTCTACTAGTGTATATGAAGAGCTTAATAATAAGCTTATTAATAATAAGCATTATAAAGAAGACCAAGTGTAGAGCCAGTAATCTTGTAGATACCCACATAAGTGAAAGCTTAACAAGATGACATGCCCAATATTGGCATTGCAACACATCACTCTCCTGCAACTTTTTCACGATCCAAAACATTATTTACTCTAAACAAAGGGAATCAATTCAGCAAATATGTTTCCATTTTCATGAGGCCTGATATATTCTGAATTCAAAAGCACTGAATTATCATACTCTCTTTTAGAAATGCGTGATTTCATAATATCTTGTAATGCCACCACTCGTTAATCGTTGCCAAAACCTTTAACAGCATTCCTTCAGCAACACGTTTACTGTCTGCCAAAATATCTGAATAGAATTATAACGGCCAGTGTACTTCAAAATTGAGTAAAAAAAGAACATTCCTTGCCTCTCAGCTGAAAGGCCGCCATGAACTTTGAAAATAATGTATAAATTTTAAGAGAAAGCAATTGACCGCAGTCAGTCAACATGTTTGTGCAGGGGGTGCTATACTTTTCGAACGTGACAGTACAAATCCACAAAATACTCGTCAACATGCTAATATAATACATATCCTACAAAGCGATCACACGAATAATTCTTGCTTTCAAAGGCATATATTGTAACTGAAGGTCTTCAAATCATCGAAACTCACTTGAAAAATCTACAATATGAGAAGGAACTTTTTCCGGAGTTACATCTGCAGTAATTGTTATCTCTTCTGCTTTTGCTGGAACCTGTGATGGAAAAGGGAACGTTAATTCCATAAATGACTTATGTGTTGAGATTTACCTGCTAACTAGGATACTTATCTTGGATAAAAGGTTTTGTGAGGAACGGTATATTCAACATCAAATTGCTACCAGAAAAATAACATTGAATCATCAAACTTCTGTACGTGAGACAAAACATTCTAACCATTTGGCTACCTGGGCCATATATATACATATATACATACATATATACATACATACATACATATATATATATATATATATATATATATATATATATATATATATATATATATATATATATATATATATATATATATATATATATATATATACAGGCCTCTCCGGGAAAAAATACCAGGTGGGCTATAAAAAGCCCTTGCCCATTTGGCTGCGTGGGCTATTTAGCCCTTGCAGAACTGTTGATTAGTTTTTACATTTGAGTGTTTGCAAAGGCAAAAATATATTATCTTGCCAATTCTTTAAACACTATTCACCTAAAGAAGGCATTTCTGTGTGTACTACTACCTTAAAAGTTTGCATTACAAAAGTAATCATGCTATAGGCTGTTCCCTTCGTGAGAAAGCATTTCCTATTCCATTCATTTTTCATTTTTCATTTTTAAATATCTATACAGGTAACAGATTTCAGTTAAGTACACTGCTTTACAAATCGACCTGTGTTAAAACTAGAGTAGCCTAAGTTAGAGATAATTAATTACATAGTATCCTAGAACATAATAAAATCAAAAATGAAATTAAGATATACCTCTAATAAGGATTTTTTAAAAGTCGTCAGGGATGGAGCCAATTTAGTTTCCCTATTCAGCGCACTCCGTAATTTTGCACCACGATATGAGAATGCTTTTTGGCCTGTGCTAGTTCTTAGTAGAGGTATCTTCAAGTTAGTTTCGCTATAGCAAAGAATACGTTCAGTGCCCTCAGAACTTTTACTGAAAGCTCCCCTAAATATCGAGGAGCAAGTAAATTCAATGCCTTAAAGGTCAGCGTTGCCGTTTCCTACCTGATTAGATCTCTAATAGACGGCCAGCCAAGGTTTTGGAGCAGGGGGACAGCAGGAGCATCATAAGGACTATTTGTAGTTATTCTAGCCACTCTATTTTGGATCTTTTGGAGAGAATTAAGTTTAATCTCAATACCACAACCCCAAACCAAGCAGCAGTAACTAAAATGTGGCTCAACAATTCCTCTATACACTTTCTGCAGTTCACCTATTGAAAGAAATTTCTTGGCGTTGAATTCCATTGAAAGTTTTAAGAGGGTAATACAAAAGTTGTTAACATGTGCTATATAAGGAAACAGAAATATCCTATTTATAAAGCCATTTTATAAACATATAGACGTTATTTACTAACACCCTGATATTTGATGGTAAGTAGTTCAAACATTGGGAAGCTAAGCTGCGCGATTAAATGCGAACGTTGCTTTGAAAAACTGCGCGGGGCGGAAAAAAGCCCTCGCAAATTAATTTTGCGCGGGATTTGCGCGAGCTATAGCCCTCGTCTCCGGGAAAGGCCTGTATATATATATATATATATGTAAATATACATGTATGTATGTATGTATGTATGTATATGTTTGTATGTATGTTCACTACCACTTGCCCTAAAGATTGAAGCACTAGGGACAATGGGTCTGTCAAAGATAGAGCATCATTTCAGTAATACATTTATTACAGAGGAACAGCTTCAAGATTTTGATAAAGTTCTGATTTCATGCCTGAGAAAGATTTTTAATCTGAATAACAATACTACTACCAGAACAATGTTTATAAAGAAACAGCACGGAGGACTTGGTATTAGGAAACCTTCCACTATCTACAAAGCAACAAGGATAAATCTTCTGATCAAAATGCTTAACTACCCGGATAACAATTTTAAATTTATTGCACGTCATTCACTTGCCCTTGACTTCATGAAGAGGGGGATTCCTCGATCACAAGCGGATAATAACTTTCTTGGTTATTCAGTAAAAGAAAATGGGATGTCAGAAACACACATAAAGGGAGGTTTTGGTGTGCAGTCTGACTGGCCACAGCTTTTCCATCTGGTTCAAAAAATAAATGCTAATCTAAACTGGGAAAAGAATACGGAGGACTTATACAGTGCAGGAAATGCCCAGTTAATAATGAAATCAGAACATAATGGAACCAGAGTTGTACAGAATGACAGAATACGGAAAGAAATAATCGAAGACCAACTTAGTAAGGACTTAGAAGATCTAAAGAAACTCCCGATGCAAGGTCGACTAGTAGATAATAAAAGTGCAAATAATTTGATGTCACAGAATATTTTTCGGAATTGCAAGCTCACGGATCAATTGATTTATTTTTGGTACAAGGCAAGACAAAATGTTCTTCCGTGTTACTACACATTGTCCTTATGGTATCCAAATCAGCCAACTACTTGTGCCCTTGATGGGTACCATATCGAAAGCACTGCACACGTCTTAAATGGGTGCCAGAAATTGAAGAACAATTATTCAAAGAGACACGACCGCGTTGTGGACAAAATAGGGAATGATGTCAAATCGAGTAAGAATACAGTCTTTATTAACAAAACAGTTAGAACAGCGCTGCAAGAATTAGGAATGGAATTTGAAGATAACGACGAAGAACTACTGAACCTGAAGCCAGATATTATGATAAAAGAAGAAAATAGGATGATCATTCTGGATATAGCTTGTCCATATGATCTTTATCTGGCAGAACTTTATGAAATGAAATTAAACAAATACCGAGATTTACAAAGATACATTACAGAAAAATTTATATCATGCAAGGTTGATGCAGTAATTATTGGATCTCTTGGCACAGTGCACACAAATGCACTGAAAGTTCTAATGGACACTGGAATGTCTAAAACAAAAGCGAAAGGACTACTGAAGTGGAGCTCCACATCATGTATTATCGGATCACGGCAAATTTGGAACATCAGATGCAAGCTGGTTAAGGAAAATTGAAAATGAAACCGAACAGTAGAACAGATAATCCTGAATTTAGTAGAGCAGAACAGAAAAGAAGTGCTAGTTTTAATTGAAAGGCTTTGTTCTATTTGGACACATTAAACGAACAGCGTACTCTAGAGCTTTCAAAGTTTAATAAGTATAACACTATGTATGTATGTTATAAAACCAAACAACTGAAATCATATTAGAATGAAAGCAAGTCCTTCCATGTTCAAATGTAGATCACTCAATATAAGGTACCAGCAATTTCCTACAAATCGGACTACTACAGAAAATGGTCCATTTGTGAACAAAAAGCTAAGGTTGGAAGAACAATCACTACTGAAAAAATCAACAGTAGTCACTAAGCTATAAATCAATTTAGCAATGGGTAAATCTATGGGAATAAAAGAAACTGACAAACCACTAAGAACTCATAATACAGTCAAACTCGCGGAAGTTGGATCTCTGCGGGTCAAACGTAACAGTCCGACTTATGCGAAGTTCGATTTACACAAAGTAAGTCGGGGCACGTCTAGAGCGTGTACAGGGGTCGGGCAAATGGAAAAAGCAGGTCCCTTGATAATGTCACTACAAAATTCATCCAGTGGATGGGTAACGCTTGTCTTATTTGGGGATGGAAAACGCCAGTTCCAAAATGCACTGTCTCCGAGCTCTTGTGGACATTTTTTGCACGTTTAAACTGCTTTCTTCAAACTCTGATTGGTTCCTAGACCATTTGAGAGTAAGAAGCTCCTTTTTGCTGTAGCATTTTTCTCTTTTTTATTGAAATCAAGATCAAAATCCAACTTAAACCGTGCTATTTCAAAACCTGCCTTTTATAAGCGTTCCTACTAACGAGAAAATCCGACCTATGAAATCCGACATACGCATAGAAAAATATTATCCGACATACGCATAGAAGAATTTATGGTAAATAGAAATATAAGTATAGAAACAAGCATAATTTTAGGGTAGAATGTTAAAACAATTAATGCAAATTTAAAATAAGTGTGCGTACGTGCATGCGTGCGTGCGTGCGTGTGTGTGTGTGTGTGTGTGTGTGTGTGTGTGTGTGTGTGTGTGTGTGTGTGTGTGTGTGTGTGTGTGTGTGTGTGTGCTTGTGTAAATCTATATTTCTACAAAAAAGAGGTGATTACATATATATTTCTGCATCAAAGCAATTACCTCATCTGGAAATTCTTCACTGACAAGAGTTAGGATCAGGCTGGTTTTACCCACTGCATCTGTATATTAAGAAATAAACTTCATCAGTTAGATCAGGGACAACAGATTGACAGTAGGGGAGAGGGCCAATAAGAATGAAAGGCCATTGAAGAGCATTCTGTCACCTAAATGACACAGAAAGGCAGTTTTGATTCATTGCCCCCTTTGGAAAAGTTTGGAGGGCTGCTTGTCCCTTCTGCCCCCTCTCTGAAGTTTCTGACTTGGATGCTGGTCAAAACAAAAGTGATGAAACACAATTGGCCTTAAACTAAGTGTAAAATATTTGCTAATCGCAGATGAATTCCCCTAGAAAGTAATGACCATTTACAAGCACAAGTGGGCTGACCATATTCAAGTCCAAAGCAGTCTACACTTTTGAGTTGCAGTACAAAATAAATAATTTGAATACATTCAAAGACATATCTTTAGAAATCTCTTAACAGTTGACTAAATACTTTGAATAGCATTGTCACTATTCTTTGAGGAAAAACTTTCCACATTCTCAATTACATTTTTGGAGAAACGCTACACATTTTCCCCTCCATTTCCTTGATATTCTAATAACCATAAGTTTGGATTTTATGCTTTCTTTGGACAGTGTGGGGTTAGGGAGGGCCTTGACCATCCCACTGCCATTCTAGATGCTGGCTTCATGCAACACAGAACTGTGCTTGTTTTCTATTATTCTAATTCTATGAAAGTAACAGCTTTGAGGTAGAAAGAAGCTGCTGATGGGCTTGGGGTAAAGAGCTGTGAGGCACAAAACTTCATTTTCATTCAAATGCAGAGATACATTTCCTTGGGCCTCACCAGGGATGTAGGAACTGGGGGGAGCCAGAGGGGCCATGCCCCCCACTGTTTTTAGCAAACTATGGAAAATTGCCCCTTTGGAACCCAAAATAGGCATGGTAATGTGCCCCTTTTAGGACTTGCCCCCCTCACTTTTTAGGTGCTTCCTACGTCCCTGGCCCTCACATGAAAACTGATGTTGCTCTTTGTGTTAGGACTACAATAACATCTGCTACAAAACTATCCCCCCTCAAAAAAAGACAGATCACACAAACCAATAATCATTGGAAAAATCCAAACACCATAGTGCTTAACATATTCAACTACTTAACTTTATATGGACAGTGGAGACTTTAAAATTATATTTATTAAAAGAACATATATAGTATATTTAATTTCAAATGGCATTATTTTTAGATTGCAAACTAATGTCTAAAGATGTCAGCAATTAGTTTTAGTTTATTTTGTCAAAGGGGATCTCGTTTATTGCATTTCATAACAGAATAAAACATGTTCAGGAAATAGTGTCAGGCTAATGGTTATATATTCAGTTTCACATATAGTCCCAAAAAGGGTTACTACACATACATGAACAATATTGTGCTAGACTAGCAGCACTTTTCCAAAATTTCAAATAGTACACATATTTTATACAAAACAAAACAGTTCTGCAATTAGCAACACAAGAATCCAAACTTGTGCTCAAAAATGGGGGCCTAACATTGCTACTAAAGTATGAACAATAATGACTTCATAGTATTTGGCGGGAAAAAGGTTCCAACATGAGGAAATGAAGATCACTAACCAAAATATATCACGAACTATAACAGTTACAAGAGAAGTAGCATTTCTGTTGGATAATTTTAAAAAAAAACAATACAGAGGGAAGGAACTGTGATCTAAGTTTAGATTTATGTGTTTCTGGAATTTCTGGAAAGTTTTTTGGAGAAGGAGAAATATATTATTCCGAGAATGCATAATAAGTTAACTGTAAAAATTTAATGTTCAAAGAGTCTCTAAAATATAGAAATTGAACCTGTTGCCAAGAAACCCAAACAAAATGCAGATATGGCAATAACTCAAAAAACGACAAGAACATGGTGACAATCTTATGCTGGAAGAGGCAGGGTTCAAATATTATGTTCGGCTGCACCAAAATACTTTGTAAAGACCTTGATAAGAGAGCTCAGAAATGTTTTTGTCTGGAAAGCCATCCAAATATTTCAGGAAGGCAATTCTACACAAGAAAATCTTTCAAAGACCAAGGTACACCTAATTGATGATACCTATGACACCTAGGTGAATATTCCCAACCATGTCTAATACAAAAAGTGTACAAATCAGTTCCTACATGTTCTGCATACGGTCATCATAACCATAAATGCCAACACACTTGTGAAGTACAGGAATTTCCTGCTATTTTTACTAAAGAGCAGCCTCCAAAGTTCAGTTCAGTTCATATATTTCCAAAATTCTAATTTTTGTTGCTTTCATATAACCAATCTCACAGAGATTCTCGCTTCTAGTAAAACAGCTTTATGTTGAATATCAAGTTTTAAGTTTTACATCCTAAATTTGCTTGTATCCACAAACCAGCTTTTAAGAAGACTATGCTGCCTCAATCTCAAGCAAGAATAGTGGCATGTATGCATCAATTATGGCCATCCAAGAAATGATAGGAAGGGACCTACAAAACTATTGCAAGGTTTTCTTAAACTTTTGAACTATTTTATGATACACTATACAGTAGTTTGTTATTGCCCAAACTCTAAAGACAAATGAACAGTTCTCACATTGTGAACATCAAGTTATTTAACATATATCCTTTGTTAGGTTACAGTTTCAAACCTCTGTTCCAATACCTTTGTTATGACAGTGTATATAGATCACATATGACCACATATTAGAGCATAAAGAATAAACTTTAGCACAAACCATCACCAACAAGGAGTATTCTAACACTCTTTGGCATCGACATTGTTCATGAATGAAAATCTTTTAGTCTAAAAAAACATACAACCATCATATGGATATAGACAGACAAAAAATTGTTGCATGTATGAATAGGTCCGACTGCAGAATACAGCCTTTACTGATGAGATCTCAAGTGTACATAAGGAAGAGCTTAAGTGTGCAAGGGTGGACTTAGTCCCAGGTATGCACTTTAAGCATGCACTTGACTTCTTGGCTTAGAAAGTAAAATCTGTCAGGTTATTTCTATTGTTTTCTCACTTTGAAAGTTTTGTATTAAACAACACACATGTCAGGGCAACTTTACTTCATTATCTTCATCACGGTAGTCAGAAAATATTCAAATTAACCAATTATACTACACCCTATCGCCTTTCAACATCCTGTTACACCCATTCCTGGGTATGCAGTACCAAATAAGACAAACAATCTCTTGTGTGCATTTGCCAAACTCTGCAGTCTGGTGGATAGGGCCTCTATAAAGTGTGCATGTGCCTAGTTGATGTTCAAAGTATAGCCACAAGCACCTTTAAACTGGATTTCGCATATTAATATCTAGGCTAAAACTGACTAAGTTACTTCTAAATAACTGAAGTTGTGGTAAACCTGTCATATACTATCCTACAGTGTCATAGCTAAAACTAGGTTTACACTTTATACAGTTACCTCAAAGCTCAGTCTATAGTACTGAAAAAAACTCTCTACCGAGAGCCACTCTGCACGTGCACATCATAGTGCATGTATTTTCCTTAGTTTTCTATCACTGGCGTAAAACCTATGCTCAATAGTACGAGTCGCACGAGTTCTCGACATTCTATAAAATTCTGAGTAGCAATAGATGCAAGTTCTGAGTAGTAATACTAAGTAGTCGAGGAGTACAATCAAGCCTAACAAATCAATAAAGTACAAAAAATATTCCTTCATACCTTGATTGTTATTACAAGACGTTGCAACAAGTGCCTATTTCTGCAGCCAGGTCTGAGTTGAGATCACTGTCACTACCATCATTCTATACAAAAAAAACTCAGATAGAATCGACAGCACAAGCCTCTGTGCAGAATTTAGTATTTCCTCCTTTTAACGGTACTCACAGTCCAAGTGCTACACACGTAAAGAGCTTGCACTATTTCATTGACGATGATTCTAATGCCCAATAGTGTGTGTGGCCATCAACAAGGAGAATGGGGCCTAATCAATGAACGTTAGTCGTTACATTCGAAGCTCATGGAAGAATTAAGGTCTCCACGAAGATGATCAATAGTGTTTTCACCTACCGTAAATGCAGTGATACAGTGGCTGCGGGCAGGGGGTCTACAGCTCCCGATAGAAAATCTGTCGGACTTTTTGGTACAATGTCCGACTTTTTGTGTCTAAGTGAGTTTAGTTTGCTGTGCTAACTATTCTCAAAAATAAAATGACGGCAACATAACACTACAGTACACTATTCGGTCAAATTGTCTGGGAGATGCTTTTTTAGCCATTCTAGAGGGTTGGCAAACTTAAAAATTTGTTCCCTCGTCGTATCCAACCATTGTGGGTCCTCTTAAAATGAAAGCATGCGCAGTAGCGTTCCATTGGGCGGGAAAATAGTAGTGATTATATGATTAAATGAAATTTTATCAGAGTTAATTTCACGAAGAATGCTGGTTTACATGCCTTTAGCATATGGGGAATGCAGTTTCACGTACCTAAAGGTTTCTCTAGTTGTTTTGAGAATTGGTATTCACGCTTGTGGTTCATTTTGGTCGTTGCACTTGGTTTGGCTGGAAAGACTGTCCAAGGGGGTTTTAATTGAATAGCAGAGATTTTGAAATGTGTTATTTTCTTTATTTGGGGGTCCCTTGATTTAGTTTTATGGTATTTAAGGGAGTGGACTTTGGTAGGGGAATCTGATTTTGGTTCAAGCACGCTCTGCTTCGTTCTGCTCATTTTTTCCATCCCACCCATCCCTTATTATTTGTTTAGTTTTGTTGTTATATATTGGCTCAGTTTATTAGAATTGTCTAATTGCTTTTTCTTCTCGTTTCAGGTGTAGTTTTCTGTGACCATTTATGTTGTATCATTTTTTGTGGAGTTTTTTGCATCGGAATTTGGGGCTTCCTTGTCTTCATTTTTAGTTTTTCTTTGGTTTATTTCGTTCTTATTACGAGTGTAATTTAGTTAGGTTTTATTTTTCTCATACTTTAGATCTCATTGATTTAATCGATTTGACTCTAGGGTATGACAGGTGCATCGGCTGATTAGAGGAAAAAAGGATACTTTTCCTGTCCATTCCCTCCCCAGAATTCAACTTGTTGATATTTTGAGTTTTGGCTATTTTGTTGAACAGTGTCACAAGATAGGTTGAGCGTTTTGAGCCGATGCATCAATGGCCAACAATGCTCCCTATGATGACTGAAGGTAGCCTCAAGACCTGACTTAGTGATGGTTATAGCCTTACTGAGGGAGTTTTGGTTACAAGTTATTTAGGTTGCATTTAATTCGGAGTAAGAAATTAAAAAGTTGCGTAGCTGATATATAGGCCTACACATTTCTTCAGTAAGAAACCAGTTTATAAGCAACCTAGTACTAAACACGCTGAACTTTAAGAAGCGTTTAGAGCTACAACGAAAGAGTTAAGAAACTTTAGAAATTTCTGTGTTATTTCAAAGTTTTGGGTTTGGGAAACATATTTATATTTCCTCCATGGACTTAAACAAGTGTCAACTAAAGTAAATTGCTTGAGAGATATAAAAGAAAGATCCTTTGGTTGAGAGAAAGATATGCGCATTTCATGATAAATGGCACATTGGAACCATTACCTGGTTCAACGCAAAACTGAACCAATACCGTATCCTTTTCGAGGACTAAAGTGAAGATTCTATAAAGTTTACCAAAATTAACAATATAGACATGAGGTTGATTAGATTTAGGACTGCACTATGTAACGTGTTTGTTTTTAGTGCTGATGTAATGCTTTTATTTAGGACTACAGTAACTATGTATTTTTAGGATTGACTTCACTATTGACAGTTGACGCTGTGGCCACGGCAACCAGACGTGATAACGCTGCTTGACTTTACGTAATCCCTTTGTATTATCTTGTATTCGTCACGGTTGTTAAGTAACGTGTTGTTCGTTTCTAGGTATTCTATTTCGGTTAGGCAAACACCATCATGTATATAAACAGTAATTTAGGATGCACAGACAGTTGCGAGCGGGGAGCTCTGAGGCCTGTCAGAAGGGTAGTTTCTGAGTATTGGCTTGAGTCCTGTTACTCTTAATATATAAGGACTTTCATATTAATCACATTTGTACATAAATATAATTCTTGAATTATTTCCCGTTTCCCGTTTATCTTTTGTGTTACGTTCCTGAGACTACTGGGCGTGGTTGGGCGTGACATAACTGGTGACAGGAGTGGGATTTAACACTCTAACCTAGATGTTGCAGAACAGAATCTCTGTGCAAGCTGATCAAGCAGCATCCGAAGAGGAAAGAGAAATCGAAGAAGCAGGTGGTAGAAGACCAGTAACAAGAAGTCAGACTGCAAGTGAGGCTCAAGGTAGACTTCGAAGTGACATAACAGTAATGCTTTCTTCTCCAAGCAGGCAAAACATTCAGCAAGGTGGCCCTAGCTCACCTGAAACCTCACAATATTCTGGTGGAACAAGATGGAATACAAAACGGTCGATTGTTGATATCCAATGCTTTGCTGGACGCCGAAGTGACGATGTAAGTGACTGGTTGGAGCACTGGGAACTTGCGGCCAGAGTAAACGACTGGGATGCAGAGGATGAGTTGCGACGACTTCCATTGTACCTTAAGGACAATGCACGACGTTGGTTCGCCAGACAGGGTGAAGAAATTAAAGGAAGCTTAACTCAGCTAAAGAACAGGCTAGAAGACTATTTCAACAATGAAGACATGCGCCTATTAGCAAGGGGAGCTTTAGCAGAAAGAAAACAGAGGCCCCGAGAAAGTGTAAATGAATATGCTGAGGCTGTGGAAAAGTTGGCAAGAAAGGGTTTTCCAACAGACAGATTCAATGAGGCAGCATGTGAAGCTTTTATAAATGGTCTAAAGCCAGACATCAAGCAGTGGTTATGGGGGAAAAGGTTGAGAGAATTTGAAGACGCTGTTCTCGAAGCACAGACACGAGAAATGTTCTTGGAGTCGGAATCAGCACCACGAAAAACAAAAATCCTAGCAGCCCTAGAAGAAATGCTTCAGGAAGAATGCAAAGATGAAGATTATGGGACGTCTTCAATTCACAGGAAATGCATTGGAAAACAAACAGTGGCTCCCGTTAGGCGACAACAGGTCCATGGCAGTGACGTTGATTCGATATGGGAGGCTATAAGTCAGCTTACAGAAGATGTAAGAAATTTGGCTGCAGCAAATTCAAATTCAACCCCAACAAAGCAAACAGCAAAGCCAAGAATTGCCAAATGCTGGATATGTGGAAAGCCTGGACATTTGAAACGAAACCGTCCTGATACTGTACAGAAAGTAAGGAAGAATGGAGCAGATTGACTAGCCGCTGGATCAGCTGTTACGAAAAACAGGAAGCACTCATCAAGTCAAGCTCTGCCATTATGTAACAACAAGAAGATGCAACTATTCACATTAGACAGTGATGACGCACATGAGCAACGTTTGGTAAAAGAAGGTGCTTGGGTATCTGGAAAAGTAAATGGGCTGTCTGTGGACTTCATGTTGGATACTGGAGCAGCAGTGACAGTGGTGAGCAAAGAAGTTTTCAATCAAGCTTTGCCGGATGCAAATCTTCAGGAATCAAATGTACAACTTGTTTCGGCTGGTGGTGATCCTTTAAATGTGATTGGAAAGACTGAAATGCTGCTGGAGCTTGGAAATATTCAAGTGACTTTTCCTGTAATGGTAATAGACAAGTTCAGGTTTCAGTGTCTCCTTGGCAATGACTTCATGGCAAAGTATGGCTTACGTATTCAATATGATACGAAAACTGTGGTGTTTAATGATGGAAAATGGGTACCTTTCTTTCAGCTGGATGGGAAACGATCTGCATTCCTGTGTACAAATGTTTTGGTGCCCCCTGAACGAGCTATGGTGATACAAGCCAAAGTTAATGGAGATGAAGAAGTACTGTTTTTGTTTGGTGAAAAACAACCAGGGAAATCAACCAACAAGATTCACGTGGCTAGTGTGCTGACAAAATGTAGGAAAAATGGAAAAGTGACCCTTGAAATTATGAATGCAACGAAAAGCCCAGTTCAGTTGAAGCAAGGAGATGAAGTGGCAGAGCTGGAACTTTTCCAGGAAGTACAAGCTGAGCAAGCCAAAGACAAAACTCAAACAGTGATTAAACCTTCTGATCTGAGTATTGGACACCTTTATAAGGAAGAACAGCATCAGTTGTGTCATGTTCTGAACGAAAGTGGAGTTGCTGGTCGGAAAAGACTTGGACAAATCACGGTGATGGAGCATAGCATTGATACTGGTTCTGCTTCTCCAATAAAGCAAAGACCATATCGAGTTCCTGAAACAAAGAGGAAGATCATAGAAGAAGAAATACAGAAGATGCTAGTTGCAGACATTATAAGACCTTCAAAAAGTCCTTGGTCTTCTCCAGTTGTCTTAGTCTAAAAACCTGATGGAACAGCAAGATTCTGTGTCGATTATAGGAAGGTGAACTCAGTGACAAAAAGGGATGCATATCCTATTCCTCGGATTGATGATACTCTGGATGCACTTGGCAAGGCAAAGTTCTTCACCACATTGGATTTGGAGAGTGGATACTGGCAGATACCAATGAAAGAAGAAGACAAAGAGAAGACTGCATTTTCAACCTCTCAGGGCCATTGGGAATTTCAGACAATGCCATTTGGTGTCGTCAATGGCCCAGCCTGTTTCCAAAGACTGATGAACTATGTTCTAACGGGACTTCACTGGACACATTGCTTGGTGTATCTGGATGATATTATCATCTTCTCAAGAACATTTGAAGAGCACATGGATCGCCTGAAAGCTGTGCTGAGCAGACTGAGCAAGGCCGGTTTAACATTGAAACCTCGGAAGTGTCAATGGGTGCAAACAAGTGTCAAGTATCTGGGACATATCATATCAGAGGAAGGAATACGTCCTGACTCAGCAAAGATCAGGGCAGTACAAGACTTTCCAGCTCCTACTAGCAGAACATTAGTCAAGAAGTTCCTTGGTATGACTTCCTACTATAGACGGTTTGTGCCTAATTATGCCAGCATCGTGAAACCTCTGACACAATTAACGAAGACACGTGGACAAGCCAAGGTGTTCCGATGGAATGAAGAGGCACAAAGAGCATTTGAGGATCTAAAGAAGGCCTTGCTTACAGAACCAATCCTTCGACTACCAGATTTTGATCGGCAATTTGTTGTTTATACTGATGCAAGTGACTATGGCCTGGGAGCAGTTTTGGCACAAAACTTTGCTGATGGTGAAGCAGTGGTTTCATATGCAAGCAGACAGTTGTCAAGTAGTGAAAGGAACTACTCAACAAGTCAGAAGGAATGCTTGGCGATTGTATGGGCATTACAATACTTCCACCACTATTTTTTTGGCAGAACATTTGTTATTGTGACAGACCACAGACCCCTCAAATGGTTGCAAACAATGAAGCCAAAGAGTGCTCAAATGGAAAGATGGATGTGTGACCTGCAAGCCTATTCCTTCGAAGTAAAACACAGATCGGGAAAATGCAATGGAAATGCCGACTTCTTATCAAGATGCCCGGTTGAAGAAAAGAAAGAAGAAGTTGCAGTTATTTCAGCGACAGATGATGTCTTGAGCAGCCAAGAAGCAGATGAAGAGTGCGCAGAACTTATGTCTTATTTACGGGAGACCAAGCATAATTACCAGAAAGAGGACAGAAGTGAGTCAGAAGGACACAAGAATCAATATGTTATTGAAGATGGAATTCTGTATCATTTATGGACTCCTGTAAGAAGAGGTAAGCAGTTGCGAATAAGAAAACAGTTGGTTGTTCCAAAGGTGCAAAGAGGAAGGGTTCTCGTTCAGAACCACGAAGAAGCTGCACATCCAAGATTTCAGAGGATGTTTGCAAGGATAAGGCAGACCTATTTCTGGAAAGGAATGAAGAGGGACATCTCCAGACACTTACAAAACTGTTCCCTTTGTGCACAAAGAAAGGACCCGAAGAACAGAAAGCACGCACCATTGAAGCCAATTGAGGTATTAGGACCACTAGAACTTGTTGGAATAGATTACATTGGACCACTACCAGTAACATCAAGTGGCAACAAGTATGTTTTAACTATGCAGGATCACTTCTCCAGGTGGCCAGCTGATTATGCAGTTCCAGAGATAAGTGCTGAAACAACGGTTGACTGCATCGAAAAGTTTGCAGGGGACTATGGCTATCCAGGTACAATTCTGTCTGATCGTGGGTCAAATTTTATGTCATCTACTTTTAGAAGAGCCTGCAAGAAGATGGGAATTCAGTTGAGGAACACATCAGCATATCGACCACAATGCAATGGTATGACAGAGAGATTTAACGGAACCCTTAAGACTGCACTAGCAATGTACACGAATAGTAGAAAAGATGACTGGGACCAACATTTGAGAGACATTGTGATGACATATAGGACAACACCACATTCAGTAACGAAAGAGACACCTGCGTTTCTAATGACTGGAAGAGAGTTCAATGTTACACCAGGAACAATGAGGCCCCCGACCAGGATGTATTCCACAGATTTTGTAAATGACCGGGAGAACACACTGAGAGAAGCTTATACGGTGGTCAGAGAACTGAACCGCAAAGAAAAAGAGCGCCAAAAAGCCGCGTATGATACGAAAGTTGCAGCTAGAGATCACCAGTATTCTGTGGGTGATATGGTATACTTGAAGAATAATGACAAAAAGCAGAGCACCGGTTTGAATTTAGAACATTGGTTAGGACCTTATAAAGTACAACGTGTCATTTCTAGCCAGAATGTAGAGTTAGACCTAAAGGATTCAAAGAGGAATAGAATTGTCCACGTGGATCAGCTGAAAAGGTGCACTGAGGAACAGAAGGAAGACATTCAAAACAGAGTCAAAACAGTTCTAGATAAGATGAGACAGAGAAACCAGAAGAGTAGATTGGAGACCAAATACTTCGTGGAACTGGATAATGAAGAAACTTTATGGGTATCCTCAGAGTGCGTGCCAAACAAATTGATTGAGGAATTTGAACAATCATTGAACGTTAGGAAATAATAACAAACACCTGAACTTCAAATATACAGTATATTAGATTAAAACAATGAACTATTGTGTTAATCTAAGGGGGGCGTATGTAACGTGTTTGTTTTTAGTGCTGATGTAATGCTTTTATTTAGGACTACAGTAACTATGTATTTTTAGGATTGACTTCACTATTGACAGTTGACGCTGTGGCCACGGCAACCAGACGTGATAACGCTGCTTGACTTTACGTAATCCCTTTGTATTATCTTGTATTCGTCACGGTTGTTAAGTAACGTGTTGTTCGTTTCTAGGTATTCTATTTCGGTTAGGCAAACACCATCATGTATATAAACAGTAATTTAGGATGCACAGACAGTTGCGAGCGGGGAGCTCTGAGGCCTGTCAGAAGGGTAGTTTCTGAGTATTGGCTTGAGTCCTGTTACTCTTAATATATAAGGACTTTCATAGTAATCACATTTGTACATAAATATAATTCTTGAATTATTTCCCGTTTCCCGTTTATCTTTTGTGTTACGTTCCTGAGACTACTGGGCGTGGTTGGGCGTGACAACTAACGTCTTTTGTTTGCTATCATGCTAATAGTTTGCTATATCTACATGTTTAATATCGTTTTCAATGCAATGTTTCCTAATTAAATTAAAGAAATTTTTAAGAAACTTGTAGAACTAAATTGTGGCAAAAAATAAGAAACTTTTAGTACTACTGTAGGTCTTGAGTTAGGTTTCTTATAAAATAAAAACCGTGTACCATACGGCAATATGAGTAAAGCGACGGAGACGAAATTTCAAGTTGATGAATGTAAAAAATGCTGACATGATAGTATCAAGCGGCAGGAAACGCTGAAGCTTATTGCAGTAGTGTATATGGCTTTAGTCGAGTGAAAAGTCGAGCGAAAAGATGTATCGTTTGGCCAGGGCCTAAATGCCAACAGCGTACTTAGGAGGACAGCTTGGGTGCATTAGGGGCCGATTATATGACAGTTTTCAGCCCAGGGTGGAATTTCACCCAGGCTAGCCGAGATGAAATTTTTGCGCTATTTTTTATAAGGAACCGATTTATAAGGAACCTACATGTAGAAGGCCGAAATATTTAAAGAACTTATACTACTGAAAACGAAATCCCTAAGGAACTTTTCGATTTGACAGATATTTATAACTGCAAGCATCAAGAACTAAAACAGCCGGTTCCTTTCAAGTTTTCATTGAGTAGTTTCCAGTATGAAGATTCAAGCGAAGATTATATTACATTGGACGACATTAATGGAATAGACATTATATTCATTGATTAACATTTCACTTTTGAATTTGTAGAACTTTGTTCCTATCTTCTTTGTGTTTTTACTCCTTAGTTCTAGTCACAAGTAAAAGCAAACTTCAAAATTTTATGTTTTTCCTGTTTCTGTACTATTTTATGGCATTTGCTGTGCAACGAAAATTAAGAAACAATGAAGGAACTTTAGGTACTACAATTTGCTGATTTGAGGTCTACAAATAAGGAACTTTTAGAACTAGGCCTGGAGGTAGGTTCCTTATAAAAAAGCGCGTATCAGAGGCGGATCCAGGGCGCCGCACACGCCGCCTGTGCGACAGTCAAAAATATTACGTACCATGACGTCATCACTGCTTTCCGAGTAGTGAAGACGAACACGATAGACTTTAAAGAATGTAGTTCTACATCGGACTTTTGGTGCGGCACCTCAGACAATAGAGCAGCATTTTGGTAACAATAGAGCTATGGAGGCCCTGCTTTGTACAACATGTCAAAGTTGATTGTGTAAGATGTCAGTTCCATTCAAAGTAATTGTCTAGCCTTCAAAAAATCGAGTGGCATTTCAATCATGAGAACGATAGAAGGCACTTTTGATCAAAAAATCGAGCGGCATTTCAATCATAGAACAATAGAAGGCACTTTTGATCAAAAAATCGAGCGGCATGTCAAATTTGAAAACAATAGGCGGTCTTTTTGATTAAAAATCGAGCGGCAGTCAGGAAAGTCGTGCTGCAGTGCAATGCCGCTCGACTTACATCTCGTGCACGTCTATAAAGATTTGGTTACGGAAGACAGGCTAACTGAGGACAGTATCAGTCTGTCCCACTTGTATTCTACGCGTACTGGGTGACAACACGGAGCTTTATCTGAGGGTTTATTCACTAACGTCTACTAATTCACTGGATATCTTATTCACGAGATCCAATGCAATGAGTTGAGTTTGGAAGTTACATCGAAGCTCATACTTCAATATGGCCTAACTGAGATAGGTCCGCTTTAAGATTTGTACCAATGAAGAGACTATGCATCCTCCCCGGCAAAGCGGAGGTTTCCTGGTATTTAATTTTACTTTATGAACCAAGATAGTATCATCCAACGTGACATTTTCAAAAGTAGATTTTTCCCTAAGCCCATTAGACTATCTTCATTTAGATCCACTGGCCTATTTTGTTTGTTACATTGCAATTTTTTTTTGCTTCATTGTATTTACTTATATAGCTGACTATTTACTATTATTTAGTCTATTGTTTAGCAAATTGTGTAACTTTTGGAACTTTGAAACACCCAACTCATCAACGTGAATAATGCCAGTTTCATAAACGCCCAATGTTCTCTTGTACAGTATATTGTCTAATGTCTAAATTCCCTACACCCCAATCATTTAGGAGGAAATTAAGAGGAATTCGTACTGAAAATTTGAAAAATTAAGAACAGCCAGCGAGAACCTCAATTTTACTGGTTCTTATGAATAGGAGTGTATCTCCATATCTTTAGATTGGTGGAGTTAGTTTCTCCTAAGAATATATGCAGTAAGAATGCAAAAAAGGTTCCTTTTGTGTAGAGAAGGAAATAGCACCAAAGAAATTGATTCTTCTTTTAAACCATACCATACTGTTTGTGCCAGTCATCATTGTGATTACTTACACTGTTACAACATATATGGATTCCTCTGGTTACTCAAAAGAATGCAGATAAAACTGTCTTTCCCATGTAAACTCTAGATGATTGCTTCATATTTGAAATAGTGGAGAAGATTTAGAAACCAGGTGCAAAGGTTAGATGCCCTATGTGTCAATCTTAAAGAAAAGAAGGTTTATCCGTACATTGTTATCAATGCACCTTTGCCCTTCTTATTCTGGGTTCATTGGTGCAGCTTTTTGTCTCCAATTGCTTTCATTTTGTCAAAGAATGGATATGAACTCCTTCAGATTCCATATGGTAATGAATGCATCTTATATACTTATTTGACCTAATAAGGTAGAAGGAGCTTGAAAAAATTTTCAAATTCACCGAATATCTCCTATGACTACAAACACTTTCCTCAAAATTTTAATATGTCATGTTGAACATTTAACCAAAACTTATAGGCAATCAGTTGACAATATAGTTGAAGCCAATAAGCATTTGTCTATACTGAAGGCACTCATCTTGTGTGCCAGACAGAACATCTCCATCATTGTGATGATCAAGCTATTACAGTCAGGAAGACTGTTGTTAATTGACTTAGGTCTACATTGGGCAGTACTACTATGGTGCTAGGAACATACACTCTTCCATTTTGTTATCCAAGCAAGTAGAGGTCCTGAATTGCATTATATAATGCAATGTACATACATGAAATGCAGAAAAATGAATTTTAATAGAATGGTGGAGCCATCTCATCGAAAGTACATTGATTGCTGATTTAGTAAATTATAGTGGGCTTTTAGAGACAATGAAAGGTTATTAGTTTTATAATATAAAGTATTAGTGTATGACGGACAATTTCTCTATGGTTCCAACATCTGATGTTTTGACTTGTAATACCCAGATATGGATCCAGAAAAGTCTGACAGACTTCAGGAGAGCCAATCAATTACTTTCTTTGTTCTATGCTGAGCCAACAAAATAGAACAGACATGAGTTTGATATGAAATTTTGAAAGACAATTAGAAAATCAAATTAAGACTGTCGCGATAACTGTACGCTCACTATCGTACTTCAAAGAATAAAGGCTATTGTATGATATAGGAGGATTGCTGGAAGAGAAGCGAATCCCACAAAAATCGTAACTATATGCTACTGGTAAAAAAATGGGTGTGGCCACCACACAGCCTTTGGGCCACGCCCTTTTACTGATATGTTTCTTGTGCTGTGCGGCAGTCAGTTTTATCTCTGGATCCGCCTCTGCCGTATTATATGAGTGTTTCCAGCCCGGGTTAGACTTATATTGAATTTTCGCCAGAGTTCGATCGTCCTATGGAAAACTGGAGATAAATACCTTATTTTATTGAACGTCTGGCAACCTACTAGAGCCTGATGGAATCCAACAGTAGCTATTTCAACATAGACAAGGGGAAACATTATAAAGCGATGGCTATCATTTATAGAGAAAACCCCTCAATTAAAGCTTTAAAACTCGTGTTAGTCTATTACTGCTGAGACTGTACACAAAATGCGCCTGCACCAACTTTAATTCTCTGCCCGTGCTGGAAAAAATTGCTATTACATAACAACTTTCATCACCTTTAGCCATAGTAAATGGTTCAACCTGGCTGGAAATCCCAGCCCGCCTAGCTGAAGGAGGGCTTGTCAGCCCGGGCTGGAATTTTCTTATGTAATCGCAAACTTAGTTTTACAAAGAGATGACTGGAGAAGAGGGCAGAGTTTTTAGTCCGGGTAGCCGAACTGAAAACTCTGATATAATCAGCCCCTTAGTAAAGGTCAAAGAGTACGTACGATGCTATGATGAGCTGCTTTAAGAAGGCGAGTAATGCGGTGACCAACCTTAATGTCTCGCTAAAAAAAGCAATACTTTACCAATAAGATTATTGAGCATAAAGGGAAACAAGAAAGAAACATGGAAGATAACTAACGAACTTTTTAATGAATGCAGTAAATCTACAAATATTACCTCTCTTAAAGATTGGGAGGTTGAAATCGGTGGAAAGAGGGAAATTTCTAATACTATGAATAGTTACTTATGCTCGGTAGGCGATGAGTTAGCTGAAAAAATAAATGGTTCTCCTAATCCTCTCCAGAGAGGTGAATGCACAGTAAATGAAAGCATCTCAGGTTTTTGCCTTCATGAAATAATAGATCAACATATCATGGATGCTATGTCTAAGGAAAAAACTTCGAAAGGCTTTGGAAGTGACAAAATTTCTAGTTACTTTCTCAAACTGGCCTTACCATACATTAACAGTTCTCTAACTTGTATGTGCAACAAATCCTTAGGGAAAGGGGAGTTTCTCACTCAATGGAAAATGGCTGGAGTAACACCTATTTTTAAACATGGGGATAAAAGTGCGAAGGAAAATTATTGGCCAATTTCTGTTCTTCCTGTTGTGTCAAGGTTTTTCGAAAAAGTAGTCTATAATCAACTGTACCAGTATTTGAACAAAAATAGTCTCTTAGCATCCAGCCAATCAGGATTTGGAGCACTTCAGGACTCAGGACGAAAAACACTATAATAAGAGAACAGCCACCTCGTATGTGAAAAACTCTAATTCTAGAATGAAAAGTGATTCGACCGTAGGAAAATATCTTATTACAAATCCAGAATGCACCAAAACATATACAGACGATAATTTTCTGATCATTGGGCAAGCAAGATTGTCCCCTTGCATTTAAGTGTTTTAGAATCAGTTTACATTAAGACTCAAAACCCAGTCTTGTGTAAACAAAAAGAGTTCGTTTTCTCACTTGGACTCTTCAAGTAAACAATGGTGAATAGGTGCTAATTGGCCAATCACAGGCAGTGGCGGTTCTATGGGGGGGCCAGAGGGGGCCATGGCCCCCCAGACATTTTTCTGGCTTCTTCATTGCCCCCCCCACTTTTCAAAGAAGACATTACGAGTTTTCTTGATTTTCTAATTCTCTATAGAGGAAAGTCTCTTGTAAGCGCCTCGGGTCCACTGGTTGATGGTCTGGCTTATCCAAGAGGCTAAATATACTGCTAAGGGCTTCCAGCTATGGGAGGTATTAAAATTCTCTATAATAATAATAATAATAAATGAAATCTTTATACAGGATATACATTTCAGTGTTACGTACATTGCTTTTAATATGTATCCTGTCAAAATAAATTATTGCAAACTTATCAATAAAATTAAAATGGCTTACTAAATGTTAAAATGATTCTTTATATGTTTTTTAAATAGTAAGAGGCTATCAGTTTGACGACTTTGGATAGGTAGGTCATTGTAGATTTTAACACCCATCGACCGACAGCTAGACTTGGCAACTTGTAATTTGACTTTTGGAACTCTAAGCATAAACCCATTATTCTTGTATTCTGCTCATGTGCTCCGAAAGTGAAAAGGTTTTGAAAGTTTTCACGAAGTTGTCTATCAAGATACTTCCTAACCAATGGAACTGCATGCTTTTTCATTTCATTCTGTATTGGTGTTTGCTTTTTGGTGGTCAGTCTGGCAATTCTTCTGTCTAAAGATGATAGCTTTGAAAGTTGTGTGTTTGTTAGGCTTAAATTTGTTGTACAGGCATATAGAAGAACAGGCAACAAAATTCATCTGTAGATTTTTGAAATATATGACCTTAGAGAGAAGAGCAGCCTCAGTTTTCCAGGCGTTTTCTTGTACACTCGGTGGAAATTGGTATTAAATGAGAGCATTTGGTCCATTATTGTACCTAAGTACTTGTACTCTTTCGTGGGAGCTATCGTTTGATGATTATACCGCAATCTGGTACAATCACCGTTTTGCACTAATTAACAGGCGAGGCGGGCTTTAATAGAAGTTGGTGATAAATTGTTGTGTAAAATAGGCAAATGTATCAAAGTTCTGACGGAGTAACACATGCTTTTTAGCTATGGATAAGTACATAAGTTTTAAAAGGAGAATGGGTGACGCATGTGAGAATGAGCAACAGGTTAAAAAGGCTAAAGAGAATCTACAGATGTGAAGGAGACTTGTTAAAACATTTTTGAGAAATTCGATGTGGCACGATCGTTTGAGTCAGCTAGCACTTATATCCATCGAGTCAAATCATGCCGAATCACTAGACCTAGAGCAGTTTGTTGATGAGTTTGACTCAAGACATGACAATCGCCGTATTATATTACACTGAACGAATTTGAACAGAACAACTAAGACAAATTAATGAAACCTTTGCTTACCTATTGCAAGTTCATTTCCGTCTTCAAAGATCAAGACCTTAAAACACTCAAGATCTTTTTCTCTGTATGCAAGTTTTGTTTGATTGAAATGATATAACTTCTTAACTGGTGCATTTAAGTTTTATTGTGAGCAAGCTGCAATTTGTGCTACTGTAAGCATTCCATAGACCACAAACTACTACTCCAGGATTACCTGTAACTGTCCTCCCAGTGATGACGCCACGGAGGAAATAGGAGTCATGTCCCCCCAGTTTTCTCTAGGATAGATTTTCGAATCGTCTAAATTCGATGAGAAAATGTTGAGGATGGGGTGAGGGACCTCCATTAAAATTCAAATCTTCTTTAATTAGTACCATTGCTATTTATCGCGCTGTCAAGAGTGCTTATCTTTTCATTTATGCTTGCTTTGTCGTAATAGTAGGATAGTCATTTCGTTGCATTGAACTGGGTGTGGCAATCAAAAGGTGTGGTGAATTTAGGGTGAGACTCGAAGTGTCTCCCTAACCTGTGATGGCTGGCCCTCAACTGACCCCCCCCCAGTTCTTTCATCTATTCATCACCTAGTACTGATAGCCCGCTAAACGCCGGCTCCTCATCATATCACGTGCACCCGTATCTGGCTATATATTTCGGTTCACCTTTCGGTCGTTATCCGACGTTTCATACTCTGACGAGTGTCGGACGAAGAAAGCTTTCAGTATGCTAAAAGAATGTTCCCGCTTTTTCGTGCTATAAATAATTTTGGCTTTGCAGTCTCCTCTAAATATGAAGTCAATACCTTTGACCACAAGCTCAAGGAATTTTTTATACTAAGGCCTATTTTATAGCATAGCATAGTATAGTATAGTATAGTATAGTATAGTATAGTATAGTATAGTATAGTATAGTATAGTATAGTATATACATTTTCTACAGTTGGCTTCTAAAAATTATAGCATTGTTCTTGCATGTTAATGCTAATTAAGGCCAACTTCTACTACACATGAACTATGTTAATAAGAAAAGAAACAATGATATATGCTGGATAAGGCCTAATTGCAAATAATACAAGTCCTTTACATAACCCCACACGTAGTATAACAATTTTACACAATCTGCAGTTGCAAATATTTCCATTCCATAATTGTATGTGCTGCTTGAACTCAGACAGATTGCTCGAACTTCTTATTTCTTTTGGTAGAGAACAAAATAAAATGTAGCCCCTGCATATGTTTTCTTCACCACATCTTTTGGCCATTACTTTTGGGAACTGCAAATGATCATCATTTCTTCGGTTATAATTGGTGCAGTTTTCAAAAAGAAACATCTTCGTGAATTCTGGACTGAGGTTACTTTTTGCTATATAAATTTCCATCATTAACAATGGCAGATTACGTTGATGATTAGTTGAATGATTTGTTTCATTCATTAATTTTTGAAAATTCTCTTTCACTATCTCTGCATAGAACTTTTGCAAGGCTCTTTACTGAATTTGATATATTTTAGAATTGCTACCTTCATCATGGAGCATCTTTACCAACGGCCAATAACTAAATAGTGATTTGATGAAAGCGTTCATCAAAATCTCTACTTCAGTTCGATCCATTAAATTTAATACTGGAGCGAGTGCATGGAGCTTCTGCTTAGTTTTTAACGTAAAATCTTCAACTTGCTCTTAAAAGCATAGTTATTTTATGAAAATTGATTCTTTTCTGCATTTCCAATTGTGACCGTTTGTAACGTGTATAATAAGACGAGATGGTTCATTCTGGGGTACCCGGAGGCGATGTTAGGCCTAGGCCTAATGTTGGCTTCAAACTCAGAAACAACACTTCTTGTTGTTTTCACTTGTTATTCAACCAAAAGACCAAGACTAAATCATTAGCACATAATACATAATAATAACACAGTACATGACAAATGACAGATACATTGACAGGTGCAGCACATTACCCGGAAAGGGTGTTTACTATGGACAACAGAACTCCACATGAACGTAAGATTGGCACACACAACATGACTGCTAAAGGAACATGATACAATATAAAATAAACTACTACATAGAACACCATTACGTTACACGTTGCCTCACTTATTTTGCTGCCAAACATCATTGGGTGACAGTTATCATCATTCAGCTCTATACAGTTACTTGAAAACTAATTGGCTATGATAGAGCCCTCTGCTTCCAAATTGCTGATAATAGCATTGAGATTAGTTAGTTGGGTGCAAAAAATCTCAAACATGCAAGCAGAAAAGAAGCTAAGCTGCGGAACTTGAAGACTGAGGAGAAAAGGGAAGCATTCTACCTGGAAATGAAAGAACATCTGAAAAATCAAATAGACAAGTAAAGTTATGAGAGAATGTGCAGAAAGAATACTTTGAATGACTAGTGGTAAGGTGATGATGGAAAATGTAAATTGGTGTTGGAATTATGAAGTACATGCATGCTGAGTACTGTAGCCTTCTCAGATCTACTCTGCGGTTTCAGAGATGGCTACAGTACTCAGCATGCATTGATAAAACTGGTTGAACACTGTCGTGCAGGATTAGATGATAAAAATATAGTGGGCATGGTGCTTATGGACCTTTCAAAAGCATATGATTGTTTACCACACGATCTCCTTATCGCAAAACTTGAAGCGTATGGCTTAGGGATGAACTTTCTTCGACTGCTATATAGCTACCTTACGGCGAGAAGGCAGCGTGTCAAAATTAATGCCGCTTATAGCTCATGGCTCGATATCACTTCAGGTGTACCACAAGGCTCCGTGTTAGCACCACTTCTATTTAACATATTCACAAATGACATGCTATTCTTTGTAAAAAATTCAAAGGTGTGCAACTTTGCTGACGACAATACTTTATATACAACCAGTAAGAATCTACCTGAAGTTCTGGCATACTTGGAACTTGATGTTGGGATAACACTGGATTGGTTTGAGACCAATCTCATGGTGGCAAATCCAGCTAAATTTAAACTCATGCTCCATGGATTAAATCAAACACATAAACTGTGTCTTGAGGTCAATACTAAAATCATTCCATCATCAGATACTGTTAAATTATTAGGGGTAGATATTGACTCAAAACTAAAGTTTGATAGCCATGTTAAAACTGTGTGTGCCAGAACAAGCAGGAAAGTAAGTGCTTTTTCTAGGGTTGCAAAATTCATTACCTTTGAACAGGCTAAGCTCCTTTACAATTCATTTACAATGTCAAATTTTGGATATTACCCCCTGATTTAGATGTTCTGCGGAAAAACTGCCAATGAAGAGATAAACAGAATTCACAAGAGAGCACTTCGTAGACTGTACAATGATTTCAGTTCAAGTTTCAAAGAACTTCTGAACAAATCAGGCCAAAAAGCAGTCCATTTGCAAAATCTTCAAAAATTGCTCGTTGAGGTTTTCAAATCCATCCATCAAATGAACCTCGCATTTATGTGGGAGTTTTTTGAGAGGAAACAATCAAACTACAACCATCGCAATAAAGATCTCCTACAGGTGCCAAAATTCCAAACGATAACCTATGGGGCAAATTCTATTACATACAGAGGCAGCTACCTCTGGAATAGCATACCTGATGTGGCAAAGAGCTGTAACAGTGTCCATTCCTTCAAAAGACAAATCAGAGAGTGGGGTGGTAATACCTGTACCTGCAGAGCTTGTAAATAAACGTGCATGTAAAGAATTTGATAAATTGTAATTAACTATTTTTGTAAGTTATTTTTGTAAGTATATAAATAGTTGGTATTAATTAGTACACTTCCTGTGATGTGTACTATAGATTTATGTTACCAACTTTAAATAAACTTATTATTATTATTATTATTACATTTATCAATCTATCTATGGGTGCTATTGGAACTATGGGTTCTTCTTGTACTTCTTTCTTCTCCTTACTCAATGAACTGAGTTTTGATAAGACCATCCAAAAATGAGTCATTATGAAAGCTATGACCATCTCAATAAGATCAAGCTACTTCATCTTTTGCCAAAGAAATAAACCTTGGACTAATCCAGACATTTTAACCATCTATTTTTGATCTTTTCTGGAACATCTAACAGGTTTTTGTTGTTATTTCTTTGTTCTGTTTTTTTTGTTATACATGTTAATTTCATAAATGTACTATGTATTCTCTACAGGCAAGCCAATTATACACTGCCAAAATTTTTGAGAGGTGCATTATTGTAAGTAGTTTCATGTATTCAATATGAAGTTTAACAAAAAAAATTACTACAAGAGGCAATGAGATGGAAGAAAGAGAGAAAGAGGAGAAAAGATAGACTGGGAACGGATGACAGGAAGAAAGAGTACAAAAAGCCAATAAACTGGCAAAGAAAGCAGTAGCAAAAGCAATATGGGGTGCATATAGAGACAAGTGCAAAAGCTTAGAAGAAGAGGCTGGGGTGAATACAGCAATCAGAATAGCTATGTGCAGCAAGAAAAAGACAGAAGATGTGTCACAAATTTGGTGCATTAAAAAGAAGATGAAAAAGTGCTGTTAGGTGATGTTGCAGTCAAAGAAAGATGAAAGAAGTACTTTGAAGAATTTTTAAATGTGGAAAATGAAGAGATATTTGTGAAGAGGTGGTGAAAGGCGCAATGAGAAAGATGAAAGTTAATAAAGCAGTAGGACCGGAAAATATTCGAATTGAGGCCCGGAAGTGAGTAAGTGCTAGAGAAGTGAGGCCCGGAAGTGAGAAGCGAATGGTAGAGAAGCAATTGAGTGGCTAACCAAACTATTTGCCAAAGTGTGGGAAACAGGAAAGATGCCTGATGAATGAAGACCGAGTGTTAATACCCATCTTTAAGAGAAAGGGAGACATACAAGAATGCCAAAATTACTGTCTAATAAAGCTAATGTCACACATAATGAAGTTACTGGAAAGGGAACAAAAACCTACATTTCGTGCTTATGGACCTAGAAAAAGCATACGACAGAATACCTAGAAGTGAAGTCTGGGATTGTTTGAGGACAAATAAGTTACCAGAAAAATATATCAAAGTCGTCCGGGATATGTACAAAGACAGTGAAACTCAGATTAGAACACCAGTAGACAGAAGTAAAAGACTTAAAGTTACAGTGGGAGTGCATCAGGGCTCAGCTCTTGTTCCATTTATTTTCACCATAGTAGTGGACACCCTAGCATATAATGTCAGACAGAGGGTGCCAGAGGATGCGATTTTTGCAGATGATGTGGTTTTGTGTGGAAAGGAAAGACAGGATGTACAGGATCAATTAGAGGCATGGAGGAGATCACTGGAAAACTATGGAATGAAGGTTAGTAGAGAGAAAACAGGATATCCGAGGACGTAGGTAGACGACGGAGATGGAGAGATAAAATTAAGAGGAGTCAAGCTGAAAAAGGTCAGAGAATTTAAGTACCAGGGGTCCACATTACAAAAAGATGGAGGAACATGAAGGGAAGTAGAGCGGAGGATAGCAGCTGGATGGAATGTGTGGAAACAAATATCAGAAATCTTGTGTGATAAGATTGTGCCTTTATATATTATGGGAAAGATATACAAAGTGGCAGTTAGACCAGCCTTGCTATATGGCGTGGAAGTACTACCAAGTGCCTAATGCCAGGAGGAAAAAGCTGATACAGCAGAGATTACGGTGGTAAGGTGGAAGAAAGGAATTACAATAAAGTGTTGGGTAGAAAATGAAACTGTTTGAAGGAACTTGGAGTAGAGAATGAGTGAAAAGATAAGAGAGCAAAGTTTAAGACGATTTAGACATGTTTGTAGAAGTGAGGGCAAGGGACTGTGCAAGAGAGTAATGAGGGTACAGGTTGGAAAACAATCAAGAGGAAGGCCAAAACGACGGTCTATGGACTGTGTACAAGAAGAACTTTAGATCAAGGGGCTATAGGTGACTGATGCAGAAGACAGCAGCTATGGAGGAGAAGGAATCGCACAGGTGACCCTGATTAATCAGGAGAAGCCAGTAGACGAAGAAGAAGAGCCATCTGCTTCTAAATTGCTGATGATAGCATTGAGATTTGTATGGCATGCGTAGAGAGTGGTATCAAGGGCATTATAAAAACATTAAATAATGAAGGCCCTAATACTGACCTTTGTGGAGCACCTACTTTTTACTTTCCATGAAGGATATGTACTGTTCATTTACACTCTGTGTTTCCTGTTCGAAAGAAACAATCACCGCCAAAAGTCTTGGAACACTTGCATTACTTTTTGACTCGTAGAGCAAACTCCCCCTCTCCCAAACCCCCCTCAGAACAATGTTGAATTAATCAGGAGTTACTCGCAGCAGACACGTCAATTTGCTCTCAAATAGCACTCTAGCAACTAAGCTTTTACCTCAACATTCTTTTAAGGGGGGAGGGGATCAGAAGCCGTCAAATTTGACCGGAAATTCACTATTGTCAAATTAACTTCATTGGTCAATAGGTGTTCCAAGGACTTTTGGCAGAGATTGTCTGACACAGATATGGTTGTAAGGGGAATTACATGATGGAAAAAATATGTACCATAGGGTTTTCCGTGGTCCTGATTTCAATGGTTTTGTTGCTGTCAAATTTGACCGGAAATTCACTATTGTCAAATTAACTTCATTGGTCAATAGGTGTTCCAAGGACCTTTGGCAGAGATTTTAGCTGTGAATGAACTATAGGGCATTAATGCTAAGTCCATATACATGCAATGTTGCAACTAGAAGGTCAAGATTCATGCTGTCAAGTGCATTTGGTAGATCCATGAAGACTGCTCCTGCAAATCCATTTTTGTCAATAATATTTTACAATTTTGCAAAAAGTCTACCAAAACATATTGTGTGTTGTAATTCTTTCTGAGCCCCTTAGAAGTTTTCTATATATGAGTGGTTCAGATAGCCTTGATATTGTAGGAAAAAGGCTTACAGGCTTATAATTAATCTTGGTCATCCTTTTTGAAGAGAGCAGAAACATTAGCTAGTTTTAGATCATCTGTTATTATTAAATCTAAATACATCAATTTCCAAAAAGAGGTTCTCTACAATAATATTAACTGTGTCATCTAAAAGAATATTAGTAAAGAGACTAGAATCATCAAAACTAACCATGCTAGTGTTATGAGTAAAGATAAGGTTAGCAATTTCCTTAACAAATGAGAAAGTATTACAAATAGTATGCTTATTATTAGTGAAAAGCTTCAAATGGGAACCAAAACTTCAGCTAAATCGCAATTATATGCTCTAATAGCCGACATCATGGGCGGGAAAATTTTCATTAAGAACCTTACGGAGACCACACAAAACACCAGGTTTACTACCTTGAGGCGAAAGCTCACGATAGAGAGAGTCAAACGTGTGTCTTACAAGTATATCCCTTAGCAAATGGTTAAGTTGATCTCAATTTTTGCAAGAAAAACGACACCATCGATATTATCAGCATGTACCATAGCAAAATCCAAGTTTTCCAAAAGGAGTAAATGTCTGACAATAACTTAATGTATCTGGACGACTGCAAAACTAAAGGCCAAGAGACAAAACTTTCTTTTCGATATCATATCTAGAATACATACGACGAATAACTAAAGATGATTTTATCAGGATCAATACCTTCAATTAAACATTCCTGTGTCATACATTCAGGTTGCTTATTTTGTTCTCGTTGTAATATACCAATGGGTGATAAATTCACCATGTAAAACTGACAAATGACGGCGTCTCTTATAAAATTCTGCTTTCCGAATGCACATAGTATTGAGTAACTATACAGTACCAGAGAAATTGGAATGGCATGTAGACAATGACTGATTATATCATATTAAATTATCTGATGAGTTTCGGACGAAAAAGTGCTGCTGTTATGCTACAGAATGGTCCTACTTTTCGTGCAATAGTCACAATTTGCAATACCAACATACCACTTAAAAATTCCCACAAAATGTTTAGATAGAAAAGCAAATGTGATTATAGAAAATGATGGATCATGGATTTTCAAATGAAGGATGGCTAAATTCAATCTCAACATACGAACCTAAAGAGATGCTTTCATACTGATGGAAGTAATTATCATACGGTTACATGTTGACACTGAATCATTAAGGATGATTCTGGCATGAAGGAAAACAAGCTAACACAAATTATTTGAATTTACATCAGGTAAGGAAATCATCCAGAAGGGTATAGAAAAAGAGAAATGCGATATGACCAAAATGACACAGAACAGTGATGCAAACGCAATGGCGGCGGAATAATACTTTTGGTTGGGGGGGGGGGGTAAAGTAGAAAACCTAAAACACTGAGGGCTAAAGAGTGTGCTAAAGACCATTAAAAGATTCCATTCTCCAACGTTGACAGCTGGCATTATAGTAAGGACACTAAAATTATGCAAGTTCCGAAGTGTTCTAACAATGTTAATGTTCAAAATCATCAAAGGTGAATTTCCAAAAATGCTTTGCCGATTCTTAACAATACAGGGTCATTTACAGACTTATGCAGCTGGGTTTTTGCTGTCCCCTTTTTGTTGCATTCAAAATTACGAGATGACTGGATCTGCTTTATGCCATGAATTTGCTATATTGCACTTGCTCTAGCAAAAGAGGTTATTTGGAATTGCTTTCAATATGCCACACCCGTGTTTAAAGTAGAAATATGCTAAAAATTAGAAATATTACCTATCAATAAACCAAGATTTACCTGAAAGATTTCATATTCCAAATTTCATCCAAAGCAAGGTGGACACACTATGGCGCTCCTATGAATTAATGCGAGAGGATATTGAATAGCTTATTCTTCCTCATTGACTAGAGCCCTGTTTGCACTAAGTAATATAACCAATGTTCGACTTGGGTTAAAGTAACAGGAATTAACTTCTGTAGTGTAAACAGCTAGCCCGAGTTTACGCTTATTAGCGAAAATTTCGCAAAGTAAAGATAGCATATGCTTTTTCAGAATTTCTAGGGGCTGTACTAAAGTATAGTTGCTGGGAAAAGTGTAGGGATCACAGCCCCAAGCCCTAAGTCCTGCTGCCCATGAAAAATAAATTTTAATCTAAAATCCTTATATTAATCCGAAGTTAAGAGCCTGATTCTTCTTCTTCTTTGAACCCAAGTTTTTGAAAATCTTCTGGTGTCATGAGATCTCTGCGAACAAAGAAGGTAGAATAATCATATCTATATTCAATGATATCAAAGTACGGACAAAAGCTTCTTAATAAAAGAAAGGTGTGTGAGATTACTAGCGGCAAAAATACCTAAAGTGGAAACAAACCAGTCAGTTTTAGCTGCATCAAACTTGAAAAAAGACCAGAAAACGTTGTTTGAGACAGAGAAGAAACTGAAAAGTCCAGAAACTACAATAAGCAGCCCAGATAATAAATGTGGGGGGGGGGGCGGGGCGGGGGGGTGTTTCACTCTTCTCAATAGAAAAATAATGTAGAAAATTTAGAGTTCTCGTTACAATTTGTTAGAAAGAGTTCCTTTCTTCCGTTATTCAAACAATTTTCGATTCTAGGAGCAATTGTTTGCAAATCTTGCATGGTACAGGCCTGCTAGTCATCTTGTCGTGACTATGACAAGCTGGAGGTTGTTTTCTCCTTTCTTGACAAAGAAGAAAAAACTGCAACCTTACCAAAAACACAACTGAAAGACATACCAAGAATAATTCTCAACATATCAAAAATTTCTACGAGCTGTTCAGCCTCAAGAAACTAATTGAACAGCCTACAAGGGTTACCATAGGAATATCTTCAATCAATGATCACACTGCAATAGTATGTCTACAATGAATGCCAAAAGCAGTTGGAGCACCAACACAATTGCTTGAATTTCCGATTCCTGTCGCTTTTCTGTAATGCAACGTAAAATGTGAACCTCTTCCCCCTTAAACAATGTTGATTCGCTAGCGGAAGCCCGTTGTCTTCTACACATGCATCACGTGTTCCCTTCGGGTTTCTCATATTTGCTTCATACAACAGTGTTTGTCGGGGGAGGGGATTCTGTAGCTCGTATGTAGCGTACATCATATTAAGTGTTCCAAGATTTGTGGCAGGCATTATAGCTACAATTATAGAGTCATGTACGCTACAGGTCACTATGACTAACCACTAGCTAGTTTTCTGCGTCCTAAAGTGTATTGGAGCTCTTATACATGGTCATAAAGTTATCAAGATGAGGTCAACGAAAATATATAATAAATCGACACTGCGACTTTTCAAGAATTCGTTGTGATACAGCTATTAAAGTGGATTGCATTAATTTTCTAAATCTTTTTTCCTTGATTATTGACAAACATGACACAGTACACTCTATAAGGGCTTCTGAAAAGTACTTTCCCTATGCTGAGCAGCAATCTAAAAAGGCACAAAAGGGAGAGGAATAACTTGAAAAGAGCAGCAATAAAAGCAAATCTCCTATCATTATTGAATCCTATGACAAAACGTGGGACAATAGTAGCAAAATAAAAGTTGTTCAACACGGGAGCACTTTATGAAAAACTTCTTCAGTTTCAAGGCAACATAAAGGAATCTTAAATGAAAAACAATTAGAGTTTCAAGGCAATATAACTAAACTAGATCAGCTAAAGAGTATGGGCACTGGATTGACTAGCAAGCAGGAAACTGTTAATGATATGAATGAATGAATGTTTCTCCTCTGTTGGCAAAGACCTCGCAAGTAAATCGAGGAGTCTCCAAGCCCAGTGCTATCAAGTCATTTTGATGTTAATCCACAAAAAAGCAGCTGTACTGCCTCGTTAATCCAAGTAAGGGATGCTAGGAAAGCAGTTGGGAAAATTAAATCACCAAAGAGTTTTGGCAATGATAATATTTATTGCTACTTCTTGAAGCTTGCTTTGCCTATATCAAGAATCCCCTCTTTTCATGTTTAATACATTGCTAAAGACAAGTCAGTCTTCTGACAAATGGAAGATTCCATGATCACATATATTTCCAAGGGAGGTGATAGAAGTTGCAAAGTAAACTACCGTCATATTTCTGTTTTCCTATTGGTACCTCCTATTGGTATCTCCATAATTTGGACCAATGCTGGCCACTCTGATCATAATGTACGCTATCGGTAACCAAATTTACAGACAATTTTGGATAAGTCAAAGAATTTTGTGCTGAATCTGAAAACTGCAAATTTGCGGAGTTAATCAACGGTCTGGGGTTCTCAATTTCATGTTTATCTTGCTTTCCTGCATGCATGCACAGGCTCTGCATTCTCGAGTGTAAAGTCGAAAGACTAGCAGCTGGCCAAATGTACTCGATAATGCTCGATAGGGGTGTCACATCTCACAGTCCCGTGGAGCATCGCTCCTTTCAGTTCATCCTTTTTATATCACTTAAGAATTGAAATAAAACTACAACGTACTTTTGTTGCGCAATAAATAGAGGGAAAAGACGCCGAGTCATCGGGTTCCAACTGTATATGGCGCATATTATTCAACGTATATATAACAAGACAAGTAAAGTTCATCGCATATTAGCTGTCATGTTATTTATAGGAACTAGAATTGCAGAATTGGACATTTTAAGATTTCCAATAAATATGAACATAAATGCAGAGATTGGACAATCACGGATGTCCAATAATTCTAGACAGCTAATGTGATATGAGCTCTATAACTATCAATCAAACACAACAACGAATGAAAAGAACAAAATAGGTAGTGCGCTGCTAGTAGTTTCATCAACTCACACCACCCGTTCAGTAAACAAAATAAATTATATTGTTGCCTCCAGTATTAACTGATTAGCTACATTGCTAAAACGGGAATTACAACAAAGGAGGAGTTCACAAAGGGCCTCGGAGTTCAGATTGCCAAGCTCATCAGTCCAAGGGTTTCCAAAAGCTGGTCAAGGAGATCGTTACGCATCTGATCATACATGGAGCAATACAGGAGAAGATGCCCATTGTCTTCAATGTTTGAAGTACACGCACAAACTCACAGTTGTGTCTAAACTTATGTTCGTTCAGGGGGACTGAATCTAAAACGGAGCTAAGGTAAGTATCTCACACCACGTATGTCCCGAATTTTAATTACGGAATCTTACTAGGCATTATCATAGCCAGCAATTTACACTTGAATTCTCCCAGTGGTTGAGAAGCGAACAGTTCTGTGGACAGTTGGGTCATATTCGCAAGTTTAAGGAAAGGCACAGCTTTCTAAACCACCTCCTATCATGAAAACTTTCCAATCATAACTCATCATAGAGTCTTTGCCTAAAGTACTACTCAGCTGTAGAGTCTCACCTAGCACCAGTGATAGAAAGGGCCGCAGAGTGCCGTGATTTTCGTCCAGAATCATACCAAGAAATTTATGTTTGATGTTTCTATCAGTCATTTCGTTATCTAGATTTAAGGGGTGATGGTGGAGTTTCGGCAGCGAAGAAGGAATGAGCTTCTGTGTTTTCGACATAAAACCGCATCTTCTATTGCCCCGCCAACAGACTAACGCGCTCAAGAACTTGATTCAACTCTTAAGCAGTTCTGGCCTCATCACGAACTACTGAAAATAATGATGAGTCATCAGCAAATAGCTTAATGCCACAATTGACACTATCGACAAGGTCATTTGTATAAACCAAAAATAGCAGTGGACCAAGAATAGATACTTGCGTAACACCGGAGCTGATCACTTCCCAGTTGGAGCATTTTCCATTGAAAACAACTCATTTCTTCTGGTTGAGTAGAAAGCTTCTTAGAAAATTACGAGATACTCCATTATTTCCCAGCATGTGCATCAGGTCACATTCAATCAAATGCCTTTGAGAAGTGCAAGAAACAGTACGAGTTTCCAAGCAAGGAATACTCTCAAATGCACAATAAATATCATGATTTATTGCCAATAGCTGGTTGACAGCCCAGTCACCCGGTCGAAAACAAGATTTTTTTGGGGGTTAAAAGGCTTTGTCACAAAGGTGCTTGTATCTAGCATCAAAAGTGGCCTTCTCAAAGATTTTGTCAGAAATTGGCAACAATGACATTGGTCCATAATTTTCTATATTCTGCTTATTCCCTTGTATATGAACAAGAACAATGTTAGCTTTTTTCCATACTGAAGGATAAATCAATTCGCTGCAACACGATATCTCCAAAACAGAGTGATTTGCATTCTCCAAAGATGGTCAGTCTTCAGCGGATTGATGTGGTGTCGTGTAATTACACCTTTAATCCCATCTAAAAGTACTGTGATAAGAATCTGATATCCTGTAACTGGGACCGTAGTATCTCATCACTTCAGTTCAAAATACGAACAGAACAATTCAGCATAGGAAAGTTCTAGGGCCAAGAATCTTGTTATCAGTAAAGAAACTCTTGAGAAAAAATATGATGCAGAAAGGTACATGGCAGCAACCAGGTTCGAAATGAAGAGAAGCTTGGATATTCGAAACATTCCACATCACTGTGGCAATAAAAGCCCAGAGTACTGTATTACTCTTTTGCCATAAAAACTCTTTCTATTGTACTACTATCTTACAATGTCCCTACTTCTGTGATAATCCTACCTTCGGTCCATACTTTCGAAAAATGATTCTGCTTCTCTGATAGAACATATGTGGGTTTAATGAAAGAAAGAAACCAATGCATTACAAATTTAATCAAAATGTCTAGCAAAAACCATGCAGCAAGATACAAAAATATGCGACCAAGTGTTAAGAAGTTGTCAAGTATGCGAAATACCAATAAGCAACCTTTTCGTCTGAGATATTTCGAATTCACTGGAAAAGTGTCAATTTATTGAAGAAGATTGAAAGAATTCATCTTTAAGTTCAACGAGAGCATGATAGAATTTATCGCTTTCCAGTAGATGGAAGCAAATTTCAGAACGAAACAGCCGAGAAAGCTACAGCAAGTTTTTTTACAATTTAGTGTGCTTTAAAGTCCTACATTTTGGAAAAAGGGCTCAAATTAAACGCCATGTGAATTTTCCAAAAAGTGAGACATATTCCTACATTTTGAACAACTACTCCCACCTCCCTGAAAAATCCTGTTTTTCTAATGACAACCCATTAAATTAGTAGGTTGATCAATAAACATGTAGCCTGAAGAACAGAGAGGTTGCTCAGAGCTGGTATATCCAAAGTGCTAAGTACCTAAAAAAGATGCAAGACCGTGGCGCAGAAAAGATCACACTAAGCAACTATGGTACCTTTGGTAGGCAACTCGTCGAGGGACTTCAGTGGACGACCATTTATTGAATTATTTAAAATAAACATGAAACAACACTCTATTTATGATTAGGACGACGATAACTAGATACATCCCATCTTTCATTTCATGCATTCAAACATAAACGGTGTATTTCGACATGACTGACAGCGGCAAAAATGCTAAATGACAAAACCTAGTGATGACAGTAAACAGTAATGAACGTTTCGAATCTGGCTAGAATGATATCAGCAATCAATACTAAGTGAAAGAGAATCTACACCAATAAGAACAAAGAGCAAGGTAAAAGCGTGAAGTATGGAACAAAGATGAAATATGAAGGACATATAAGGAAGGTAATGGGGCCACATATGGGCATAAAAAAACCATCAAAATCATGAGGAGAATATTGCACTCTCTCATTATCGTTGTCCTAAGCATAAATTTCATTACAAAGGTGCGTTTTCCGAAATCTGAAACAATACTTCAAAAATCCATCAACGAGCTTGCATTAAATTAGCTGCATTAATAATTCAAACGAAACTATTTACTGAGGTGAATGGGGAGGCATCAGAATCTGAATTGATAAAAATCTCTTATGCACAAGAATGTTCTCCATATAAATGAGTGATATTTCAGAGTCAGATTCAGGTGATATCTATCTATATGCCGATAACATCACAGCATATATTATAGGGGAAAAAATGATGCTGCAAAATACAATGCAATATTTGCCTACAAAAGAAAACAATGGCGCTTTAGGAACAAAGTGAGAATACATGCCAAGAAGAGAGACATAGTTATTGTTTCCAAAGCAATAGCTAAGGTGATAACTCCCACTTTGTTTATATAAGTTTAAAAGGAAATTGTCAATAATGCTCCAGGGCTACACTGCATCTGAAGGTATTAGAAATCTGGATTTCTGTGAATGTCAATAAGTATATTGCTGGCAGGTGCCAATATGGCAACTAATATTCACTGCTTCACAAATTTAGCCCTCCTAGCACTGAGCTGTGAAACACCCTATACAAATCTATCTTGTAGTTTGAACAGTGGAAGGCAATTCAGGGAGCACCTCTTCTATGAGGTAATGAATAAAAGACTACCTATATGTTGAATGTCTTTGAAGCATTTCTTCTCTGGGCTCAGAGGTGTCAATCGAAAATGTATTCATGGGGTTGCAGTTAGAAGTTCTCTTTGTAAAAGAACGCTAAACCTTTCAGGAACGCTAAACCTAATAGAGACAAAATAGCGAATATGAATGTCCTCCACAGCAACCCAATGTCAACACAAAGTCACAAAAGATATGGTAAAACTAGAAGCACCCTATTGAGTAATGATTTAATATAAAGACATCCACTAATTGACACATCGCTAAGGCAGTAATACAACAAATTTCCCCCAAATGGCAACCAATTCTAAAGGACGGAAAAAGAAAACATAAATCAAATTCTACCTTTCCATTCGACATTCCAAATACTTTTTTGATTCTTGAAGGCACTTTTCATAGCAATTCTTATTATGCTTCAAACAATTCATATACGTCCTCATGTACTCTCTGCATTCACCTTAAAGAAAACCAAATTATTGCTATCAGATTAAGTTGAATTACGTCTGGAATTATGGAGTGTTTTATATTTAAGTTTATCAGGGAAGATATCATACTCAAATGAGGAGTGATAGAAGTAGATATTGAAATTGAGATCGGTGTATTAAGCATTTTGATAAACCTTAAAGGGAATACTATTAGGTAGGACTAAAATATTAACTCTCAAGGCAAGGCAGAGAACCTACTGTTTATTCAAAATGACAACATAAAGGCAAATGAACACCTAAATCGCAACCATCCACATTTTAATACATTTGGAGATAGATTATAGGCAGTAAGTCTACTAGATGCATTACGACACTAACTAGGGGGGTGGTGGGCTTTGGGGGGCTCAGAAGAAATGATCTCCTGTTTGGGACTCTGGATTGTAAAACCACAGATTATAAAAAGTATGATTTGGACATCCGGCAAAATGCATTTTGAATAGATCAGCTAGTAGGTGAAGATTTACGTGGCAATGATGAGGATAATCAAAATGCATTAGGAAAACTACGTAAAAGCAACCCGAAAGGTTTGCTTATTGCACATATTAATATAAATTCAATTCAGTACAGGTTTGACTCGTTGAAAATACTAAGGGATAGGCATCCTGGTCTTTAGTGGAATAAAAAATTGATCATACATTTCCTCCAAGTGAAGTTTTGATAGATGGGTTTAAGTAACCTTTACGATAAACGACAGGAATCAGCATGGCACAGGAATATAAGTCTATGTACGAGAAGGAGTTCCTTCTAGAGAATTGAAGTTTGAGGTTTCTTTTAATATGGAATGCTTGATCACAGAAATAAATCGTTACAAAACGCAATGGGCTTTACTGAACATCTATTGCCCGCCACCTCAGAATAAGAAATATTTCTATGAGGAGCTTGGCAAACCTATGGATTATTTGAGTGACACTCATGAAAACTTTATTGTTGTAGATTTCAACAACGAGGAACATGAGCCTGATGCAAAAAATTTCATGGATGCCTATGGCCTAAAAAGCATGGTACAGACGGCGACGTGTTTTAAATCAGATACGAACCCTAGAACTATTGATTTGATACTGACTAACAAAAGCAAATGCTTCGTTAATACGTTTACATTACGAGGAATTTCTACCGAAAGCAAATACAGTGTCCATATATCATAAAAATTTACAGCTGCTTGAAACTGAAATGTACAAAACTCAAATGAATCTCAATACAAGTTTTATGAATCAAATTTTTATGGAGAAAGGTATCCCATACACCCTTGCATCTACAAAATGGCATGCACTGCTATCCTTCACAAAAGAATCCAGAACATTAACAAGTTTCAAAAAAGTATTGAAAGCGTGATTTTCATTGCAAATGCAAATTATGTAAACAGTATATTAAAGGCATAGAGCTTGTATAGCAGCAGATTGAAAACAAAACATTTTTGTGTAATGGTACTTTTGGATACGGTTGAAACTGACAAACTGTACATATTGGGTCACTTGATGATTTTAGCACAATTAGTAAGACTGACAACTCCTTTGACCTTCTCATACATTAAAGTCTTCTTATTCAAAGGGATAATCCCTGTCTTAGTTCTCAACAATCTTCTATCCCATGGTTCTCTTTTAGATACTTTTTGGCATTCTCTTGTCCTTTCAATTGGTTGCTTACCATTCCTTTACACAATTCATAATTTTGAGTTTGTGCGTATTTGCATGTCTTAGTTGAACAGTGATCTTACTTTTCTACAAATACCATGGTCAGATCTTAATTTCTTACTGACAATGGCTCAAGATTGGGTCGAAATGTTTCATAGAATTGTCAAATAAGGATATGGCCAAGTAGGTAATGTAAAAACTTAATCGAATTGTCGTTTAAGGAATTGTCGAGTAATACGGAATAATTTGGAATTGTATATCTAAAGAAGAAAATGGGAAAGGTTAGCTATTTTTTCCTTGTACTCATATTCAGATGGAACTGCAAGGGCAGTTTGTCAGAGAACTTCAGGGAGTTGATTGGGTCAAGACATGGCATTGGCTAATGAAGGGTGACCTGAAAGGTTCCACAGGCACTTATTTGCAGTGCTCAAGAAGAGGGATTGAGAATTAACTAAATTAAGTTCCATATTGACAATATGCTGATTCACCTTTATGTAGGATGTGTGGTGAAAGAGGTGAGAGTATTTACCATATACATAGTTAGTGTGGAAAGTTGGCAGAGCGTGAGTACAAGCAAAGGCATGATGATGTTGCACGATACGTTCACCTGCAGCTTTGTCAAAGGCGTGAACAGAGTCGTATGACAAGTGGTACGACCTTAAGCTAGAATGTGTAATAGACAATAAGGACCATAAGATCTACTGGGACTTAATGATACAGCGTGAACGGGTGATAGAGGAAAGGAAACCTGACGTTGTACTAACTGAAAAAAGAATGGAAGCAAAGATAATTAATAGATATAGCAATTCCAGGATATAGAAGAGCTAAAGATAAGGAGATAGAAACGTTAGAAAAATACCACATGCTGAAGGAAGAAGTAAGATTGTGGAAAAAGAAAAACGTTACTGTATTACCTATTGTGATTGGCGGGTTAGGAGCTGTGTCACAAAGATTTGCTGGGTATGTGAATAAGGCTAGTGCAAACATCAGGCTGGAGATAATCCAAAAAACGGCACGCTAAGGAACAGCAAGATTGTTAAGGAAAGTGTGTCTCCTTAGGGACACATAGTGAAGACTACCGTGAGGCGACCTTTAGCAAAGTTTAAGATGGCAAATATGAACTACAGCAATAAGGACAAATAATACAAAGTTTTAAATAGACAAGACCAATGAATTCCCCCCTTTGTAGGTTTCGAGAAAGAAATGAAACGGTCTCACATATTGAATATAGCAATTTGACTCAGAAAGAGTATAAAAGACGGTCACGATAATGCTGAGAAATATACAGGTGCCAAATGCCAAGTGGCCAGTCATACGGCTAACTGGACACATTATTCATCATATCACGTGTATCCGCATCTATCTGGCTATATATTTCGGTTCACCTTTCGGTCGCTATCCGACGTTTCTTACTCTGACAAGTGTCGGACGAAAAAAGCTGTTCACTGTCCCTAAAGCACGGTGCCTACTTTTCGTGCTGCAGTGAAGTTCTGTAGTACTAACAGACTTTTCATGGAAATATATATATATATTGGAGATTTTGTAAGAAATATAATATTGATTCAAAAGCAAGATGGTAGGAGCACTCACTGAAAGGAAGGATTGAAAGTAATAATATAAAAATCATGTGGGATACAGTGTGATAAGGAAATAGAAGCTCGAAAGCCACATATTGTTATTGTTGACAGAGTGCAAAATGAGGTAAAGGTAATTGATGCTGCAATACCTGGGGGTGTTAGAGTCCGTGAAAAAGAAATTGAGAAAACAGAGAAATACAGACCTACAAAGGATGAAATCGCTAGGCTTTGAGACATACGAAAGGTGTCGGTCATTCTAGTGGTAGTTGATGCATTAGGAGTAGTATCTACTAGATTTGAGAAGTTTGAAAAAGGTATTGGAGTTACGCTGAAGATTGAACATGCACAAAAACAGCTCTATCAGGTACAGCCCGGAAATTAAAACTAGTACTTAGTTGCTAAGTACTTGTAGTAAAGGAGAAAGCAATGTGATTCCTATGATGAAAGGCAGTTATCTGCAATCACATTCTACATTCCGAACCAAGTAATATCTTAATATGAGATGTATATTTAATAGACATAATAATAATAATAATTTTTGCTAAACTTCTCATTCCATCATAACAATTAAACTACAATTATACACTTCTCTACTAATAGGCAGTATAAAATTGGCTGCTTAGCATCGATAGACACAACAGTGATCAACAGAAAAAAGGAAAAGAAAAAAGGAACAAGAAAAAAACAAAAAAAGAAGAAAATAAAACAATGAGAAAAAAGGACAACAATAATAGAGAAAACAACATCAGCAACAAGAGAGGCATGATTAAAAGTCCAGCAAATCTGAATCAGTCCAGACTATTTCAGCAGGAAAAAATATATACTAAGTTGGACGAATGCAATGTTCATAAACCTTGAAAGAAGATGTCGTTGGATTGATACTTCTATATCCAGGTCTTTCAGCATATTTGCTAATGATTCACAAGAATTACCAAGGACACCTATAGCGCTCACTGACACATTAACAAATTTTACCTCGTCATGTGATGACGATAAGGAAAGAAACCAGGGACCTGTATTTGATTAATTTAAGTATAGTAACCAACTAGAAATATAATTTGCAGTTTCAGAGAATTTTGATATTGCTATGCAGGAAGTTTTGAATGTCTATCTTTGCTGTTAGGAAGGTAATTATGGATGGAATCCACGGTTTGCATATATTAATTCAAACTGCTGAATGCCAAGAGTGTTAATATTCGTAGATACGCTGGATGCTGTTGAATGAGAATCTTAGTGTGAGGCTTAACAGGGAATCTGCCACCCAGTCATGCTTCCTTCTTTAACTGGTACATGGCAGTTAAGACTTCAATTGCAGATGAAGATCTTGCACAAGATACATCGATACTTTGTTTCTTATTTCCAAACGGAGCACACACCCATTTAAAGTAGACTCAATCAAAACCAGCGCAATAAACAGAAGACCCAACAATCACGCGTCTGTATTTAATTTCATAAGATAAGACGTCCAAATGCTAGAAAAAGAAGCGTCTCTTAAAATTCAATCCAACTCCCCAAGAGCAGCGCATGGAATTTTAAATGATCTACAACCATTTTGTCGCAAGTTATGTTAACTTCTTTGAAACAAAGACGATTTGTTTTCGATCAAGTTTCATGTCTTGTGTCATGCCGTGTACATACACTCGTTCAAACTCATGTTTGAAATATTTTGAAGCGAATTTCTGGAAGAGTGTAGTTTGATTTATCAGTAAAAAGGATTATCCAGGGTGTCACTGCACGAGTATTCTAACTCCGCTGATTCCAGCAAAACTGTAGAGAGAGCACCATTTGCTGCAGCAAAAGCTGAACGTACGTCCATGGAGGAGAGGGAGGTTTACAGACACGATAAGCAGTTTAGGAGACAGGCACAAGGAAGGTAAAAAGAAAACTTATGTAAAATACGATGAACGATTCCGTCGTGAAGTTGCCAAATTTGCCATCAATGGGAGCAACAAATCGGCTGCAAGAAAGTATGAAATTCCAATCACATCTGTGCGCGGATTTGTGAAGTCACACAAAGAAAAGGCAAGTAAAATTGGCCCAAACGAAGATATAACTCTGCTGTCGCAACAAAAGCGAGGACGGAGGACCTTGCTACCTAAGCAGATAGATGGACGATGGAAATAGCAAGAAGCATGCGAGGAGCAGTCGTGAACTACAATGTTCTGATCGCTATTGCATATGGTCTTGTAATTGCCAATGACCGTACACAGTTAAAAGAGTAGGAGGATCGCTAAAGTTGGGTTGGAAGTGGTGCACATCTGTGTTCAAGAGCGTGAATTGGGCTAACAGGAAATCTATAACTTCGAAACCACCTATTGATCCAGGATTAATCAAAGAGGTAGAATTCAGCTTTTTCAAAGAAATTTCCGAAGCAGTCCAAGCAGACAATATCCCACCGCAGTTAGTCATTAATATTGACAAGACTCCCTTGCCGTTTGCTTTGATTAGTAAGTACACGATGAACAAAAGAGGCGAAAGTAATATTCCAATTCAAGGTACCTGTGATTATCGGAAAATAGCAGGGATATTTTCTGTAACTCTGAGTGGAAATTTTCTTCCAATTCAATTGATTTAAAAGGGTTCTGCATATCACTGCCATCCAAAACATAATTTTCTAGACAGTTTTCACGTCACTCAGACGAATAACCATTGGGCAAATGAAGGGGCAATTGATTTGCTCAAGGAAATTATTGTACTCTAAATCAATAAAACTCATGACGACCATGGTTTGGATAAAGATTCTCCTTGGCTATTGATATGTGACGTTTTTAAGGGTCAGTAGATAGATTCGGTAAAATCCTCTGTCAGTCAGTCGCACGGCAAAATGCTCCCAGTTCAAAATAATTGGACCTCCTACTTTCAACCTCTGGACATCTCCGATAATAAGCCGTGCAAAGAGTTTCTCTGGAACGAAGCACAAATATGGTGCTCTGCTAAAATCGTTGAGCAGATGCAGGAAGGTAAACGTCCCCATGAAATCAAGGTCAGATTACAACTATCAGTCGTCAAACCATTGCATGCAAAATGGATCACCAAATTCTTTGATTATATTTATTCAAAGCCAGACATTGTCCACTATGGATGGGAGAAATCACAGATAACTCAACACATAAACAAGAAATTGAAGTGGACCCATTCAAAAATGTGTTAAGATTGTATTTGAAACAGAGCGTTGTACTCACTAAGTTTACTGTTCCTCGACTTTTTCCGTTAACTTTTCAAAATTTCATTTCATTCTCATCATTACTTTTTACTCTAGCAAAAAACTAGCTGCAAAATGATTAATTTTGGTGTTGATATTTGGTATCAATGGGTGTCCAGGGGGTATGGATATAGAGGGCAAAGGGAAAAGCCTCTCTTGAGGGATGGATGTTTCAGGGGATTTAGTACCCCTGCATACCATGGTAGAAACCAAAATGGTCAAAACTATCAATATTGAAGTTGGCAGGGTGAGGGAAGGGTGAAAAAAGGGAGCCAAACCTTTGGCTGGAGGGTGACGAAAATCAAAGGGACGAAAATTGAAGGAAAATAAAATTTAAGGCAGGCGAACTTTGAAGGGATTAAGGTATAAGCTTCTCCTTGGCATACTCCAATATGTTCTATCACGTAATACAAGATATAAAAACAAAACTATTTGGTTAGAAGGTGTGCATTTACCTCATTGACAAATGCTGCACAGGGGCCACTAAAGCTTAGAAAGTAAGGGAGAGAGCACTGAAGTGAGCCTCCACGATCCATACGTAGTCAGAATTTGTTTTCATCAAGAGAAACTCCCATAACAACAATCTAGCAATGTAAACTTGTTTATGAAGCATTTCTGAGAGCTACTAGGTGTTATGATCCTTATGATCCTTAGTTGGGAGGTGAGTTAATGGGCCTAGCTTAGAGCATGTGGTATACAAAAACTTCAAATACAAGCAATAGGATATTTCTAAAGCAAATACAATTTTAGCGTGTTATTGCACGTTTTAGTCAGTGTTGCCGAAAAGGAAATGATGGCAATGAGTTGTTATTGAAGAAAAAACTTTGCAAATAGATTAATGATTAAATGAATGGACTGACTGAAACGTTTTTCATTCCATTACTTCCACAGCGCATACTGTACACTGACATGATTCAATGGTGAATTGCAGAAAAAGTAAAAAAAGAAAAGAGACGACTAAATTCTCAAACCTCACCCTTAACACCGTCTAAAATAGTCTTAAACTCTTCGTACTCTATCTCCCCTCTGTGCCGATGTCATATATGTATGTTCCCTTAATACAACATCTCCCTTTCCTTGAACGGCTAAGGGAAGAACAAAGCAGCATTAATTAATGACTAGGAATATAAGTTCAAGTATATCGTGAAGGCGTTTAAATTAAACAGCCTGATCTAGTTTTTGTAATGTTCTGATCATCATTCGGAAGCCCCAGTTCACTTGGTGGTTGTGATGGACTAATTCTTTGCTCCGGATGTTCTCCTGGATTTGGATCTGAGAATAGCTGTTTCTCTTCATCACTAGGCCATATGGTAGTATCATTTTCAAGGCTTGGATTAATGCTTTCATTAGTTGGCAATAGATGACAACGATTTCGCCTGGTGCTTGTTCCTTTGTCTGTTAGTAGACTTTAACTGCCTAGTGTTGAGGCTGCGTTGGTTATTACTGCTTGGCATGACAAGGTATTATTTTCTCTAAAACGTACAGTTGTCCCGAGGGCTAAGGGTCTCAGCTTGTGCTCTGTTGGTTTCAGCTCTGGTTCTCAAGTCTCTGGAGGCTGTGGGACTAGAGTACGTGGTTGTCTGTTTATAAACGTCATGGCTGGTGATGGTAGGTCATGACAAGGAGTTGTACGTAAAGTGAGCAATGCTAGATATGGGTCCATGTTTCTTTATTGATTGTATGGTCCTTTCTGCTAGGCCGCTCCCTTTTGGGCATTCTGGTCTGTTTGTGATGCGCTGGATTTCCCATGCATTGGTGAAGTCATGAAATTTGCAAGACGCATATTGTGGACCATTGTCACTTATCATTATCGATGGAATGCCTTGGTGAGAGAAAATGACTTTTAGACTGCTAATGACAGAAACTGATGATGTATTGTCAAGGTGAGAGATTTCAAAAACTTTTGATGTATAGTCAACAATGAGAAGATAGTTCTTGCTGTATAAGTGGAATAGATCAGTTCCAACTTTTGTCAATACTTCAGGGGGTACTTCCTGCTTTACCAGTGGTTCATCTGGGAGCTGAATTCTGTGCTCTAAACATCGAGAACAACCTTGAGCCATTCCTGATAGTTCTGTAATTATTCCAGGCCAATAAAAGCATTGACGAGCTAGAAGTCTGCACTTTTCTATTCCTAGATGACTAATCAAGAAACTTCTTGCATGCAAAGACGATAGAAAGCATTTCTTTCTCCACTTGACAATAATTACGCTCTGTAGGTGTAATAGTTCTGGAGGCAAATGCAAGTGGATACCACTTCCCTTGATGAAGATTTTCTAGAGATGCATTAAGGCCTATCTGAGGAGCAATGCAGGTCACTTTTATAGCAAGATTTCGATCAAAGAAATGGAGAAATGAGCACTCAGTTATAAGTTCTTTACTTTTAGTGAATGCATTCAGGCAGGTTTTAGAGAAGTCAAATAGTAGATTAACGCATACAGGCCGTTGTCAGCCCAGTTCCCTTCTCTATTTCCCGCCCTTATCCTAGTTCCAATCCCCTTTCTGTCTTCCTTGATTCCATGCCGCATGCTTCTTCCTTGTTGGTCGCAAGAAAGTTTTTAGATCTAGTGTGATCGGAGTATTTACTGTATGGTAAAGGAGAATAAAGTGGTAAATATACTGTACTGCAAGTGTTTGTGATGATGCGGCATAAATATCTGTGATGTTGTCAGCGATGTGGCTCTTGTATAGCCTATGTTTCATTGCCTATCGGTCAGTCATTGTATACCTTTTGCGTCACTTGGGACATTTAAATTCCTGTAAGAACAGCGCTTCACCCGTCCGTCGATCGAAATTAGATGATTCACAACCCACTCAATGAATTTGACACTCATCGCGGCTATCCAGTACCGACTGCACATGTTCACTTCTCAAGATTTATCTTAATCACTCGCACAATTAGGCCCAACGTTCTGTACGGCCTAATTCGCAGACCTGCATTGCTCGCAAGATCCAACTTCGTAGCTGGTGCCACTGTTCCTGCCAACTCACCGAGAGTAAATACCCACATACCCAAGACCAACTGCATGTTGTTAGCTCAGCCATGGCTGGTATTCCATCATTGACTGCAAAGTTTCCTGTTTCGCGCTTAGTACACATCAAATTTTACGGGTGAGTAAATCTACCTACAATTTACCCCTTTACTTTTATCCAGCTATGGCACGTCACGTTATCACTATTAGCACAAATGAACAACCCACTGTATGATGATATATTTGCATACACCTAGCAGCGTTGTATACATCTATGACATGAGTTTTGAGGTCCAGTTAGCTATCAGAGGTAGCAGTCCACTCTCCCATTGCATTCTACATAGTTATCGTTCGATTATTCCTACCTGACGCTCCTGTTGCTTGGCCGAGAAGAGTTTGTACTTACCAGCTACATTAGCCTGTTGATATCATTCTCCTGATATACTACCTTGCAGCTACCTTCTACTCGTTCTTTATATACCAGATATAGTTAATATCTAGATAGTATTTATCCTCAACCATCATTTTCTAGGGCTTCACCCTTTAATATGCAAGTACATGTATATGTTTGCCTGCTGCGCGATATCACTCAATTCGTTAGTTCGATGCTTCTTTAGTTTATTTGCTAGCACTGTTCTTAGCTACTAGTTTGTAGGACTTGTCCCCCTCACTATGCACGTAGAGATCTGCTTGCTGCGCGATTTCACTTCATTCTTTAGGTCCATACTTCTTTCGTTTATCAGCTCATATTGTTTTCAGCAATCACTTTCTAGGAATTTACCCCTCAATATGCACGTATAGATTTGCTTGCTGCGCGATATCACTTATTGGTCGGCTCTATGCTTATTTAGTTTATGAGCTAGTATTGGTTTCAGCAATCAGTGTCCTGGATTTACCCCTTCAATATATGCACAGAGAGATTTGCTGCGCGAGGTCGCTTAATTCGTTAGGAATTTACCCCTGAACAGAGAGAGTTGCTTGCTGCCCGAGGTCGCTTAATTCGTTAGTGCTTATTTTTTTTTTTCAGCTATCAGTTTCAAGGATTTTACCCCTCAGCATGCACATACAGATTTGCTTGCTGCGCGATGTCGCTTAATTCGTTTGTACTTATCTTTTCCAGCTATCGGTTTGAAGGATTTTACCCCTCTACTTGCATACAGAGCCTGCCTGCTGCGCGATGTCGCGTACTTCCTTAGTTCGGTGTTTCTTTAGTTTATTAGCGAGTATTGTTTTTCAGCAATCAGTTTCAAGAATTTTACCCATCAACATGCACATATCGATTTGCTTGCTGCGCGATGTCGCTTTATTCGCTAGTTCTATGCCTCTTTGGTTTATTCGCTAGTATTGTTTTTTTTTTCTTTTTTTAGCAATCAGTTTCAAAGGATTTACCCCACAATATGCACCTAGAGAATTGCGCGCTACACCATGTCGCTTAATTCGTTCGTTTTATACTTCTTTTGTTTCTGCAATCAGTTTCAAGAATTTACCCCCACAATCTGCACATAGAGATTTGCTTGCTGCGCGATGTCGCTTTATGTTTAGTCCTATGCCTCTTTAGTTTATACTACCACACAATTGTGGTCGCATTTTGCTTACATCGTGCCCCCCTCCCTTCCCAGAGGCTTCCCTATCATCCGCATTTACAGCCATTCCACACATTGTATTCGTTGTGCGTTTGTTGTTATCTCCTTTATTTCTAACTTTCCGCCCCCCCCCCTTCCAGCGTGTTCCGTTATTCGCATGAGCTATCTTAACCTAGCCCTAGTTTCCTGGGTCCCAGCATTTCTCTAGAGACTGTCTCATGCACTCCCTATTTCCCGTCCCCACCGCTTGCGCACTAGCTGGGCTGCGCCGATATTGCGTTCACTCTTAGACCTTAGCTTAGCATTCTCAGTTTATACTTGTTCTTGTTGCTTTGTAATACAACTCGCCTTTACGCCTCTAAGGTATCCTTCGCAGGTCTCAGCTGGTAGTATTTTAGGTCATATAGTAGTCATTTACTTGGTTATCTTGCAGTTGTAATACTCTGTTTCAACTCACTTGTTCCTTGGGCTTTTGCACTAATCACTCACTATAACACGTAATCTTTTGTTTATCTCTTAATTGCATGAACGCAAACAAATGGAATTTCGCCTGGTGAGTCATTGGCCTGACTGGCTTCAATCACACATGCTTGTCATTCGATAGATCTGCATCACGTCAGCAAGTTCCGAATCCGTTGTGAATATTGTGGATCAGAAAACAGTTCCGGTCTAATACCTGGCAAAACAGGATCCCAGATTGCATAACCAAGTTCTATGTGCTACTACCTGAAGTCGGGTATCCCGAACTGTTAAGTCCTCACGTCTGTTCCCACCATTATCACAGGAGCAATAAGAGTCAGCTAGACTGCCTCCCATCCCGATATAATGTTCCTTAGTTACATCAGTGTTCATCAGGACTGCTTTACAAGGCAACAATCAATACTTGTCAGTTAATCTGGTTCACAGTAACTTCTGACCTGAGTGACAGTACGTCGGTCACGTTGTTCTCGCAAATATCTTCCATTAAAGCTGCAAATTTCGCCTACCCACTCACGAAAGCTACTTCCAAATAGCTGTCATCACTAAAGATGTGCAGCTCGCTGCAGACGTTTGCCTTTACTCAAACCACTGCAATTCTACTCTGGACGATCAGAACGGGTTTAGTAGCAGACCTCAGCAACTATTGTGAGCCTATCAAATTAAGACATCCACGGAACAACATCAGTGATCAGAGGATCTACATTACTAACTTTGCGGGGACAGGACGGTTGCACACATATATCTGGCAGACTTGAAACGCTTGGAGAAAGCTCTTGAAAGTAGTACGCAAGGTGGCAGAAGCAGACTTTACATTAAACATTCTTGTCCTTAGCAAGTGACGGTAGTTCTATATTTTTAGTTCTAGTCTTAATGCCTGTTGTATTATGGTAGTCCTATAATCGGTAGCAACCCCCCACCCTCCCGGATTACGCAGGCTTATACCTAGTCCGATCGCAGCTTGGGGCGTATCTTGGCGTATCTTGGCGTATCTTGGCGTATCTTGGCGTATCTTGGCGGTTAGGCCACCACATTTGGTGGCAGTATGCTACAACTTAGGCACTAATATACTTAGTATATATTCGCTCGTCCTAATATCATGTTTAGCTAGAAATACCATGTGCCCAGGTAGCACTTGGAGGAAAAAATTACCCTCTCTCGTGGCTCCTGGGTGCCGTAGTAGTGCTACCCTGGGTGGTCAGTGGGAGGGTAATGACCCTCTCACACCAGCAGGGAAATACGTATACTATTAATACAGCAGAAACAAAAAGTGTTTCAGTAGGTATGTTTAAGAGTTCTCATGGTGCCCTAGGCAACCCATGGGGGAAAATATCACCCCCCATGTGGACCTGGGACCAAGTGTACAGCAAGTGCTGAAGTGTATTAGTAGTGAATATAATATTACTCGTCGTAGCACCCAGGGCAATCTGCAGGGGAGAAAGTCACCCCCTGTGTGTACCTGGGGAAACCTAGTGCGTTTAACATGAGTATGTATCATTCATTCACTATTATGTAACAGTTGAGCCAGATACGACCCCAATAGCTGCCAAGTTCGTCCATTTCTTAGTTGTTACCACTCTATGCTGTTTGTCGCTCGCACCTAGGCCGCAGATGAGTTAATCGACGTTTACGGAGTAAATAAGGTGTTCTGTCTGAGAAGTTCATGCAGGGGAGCAGAAAGGTAGACACTTTTCTTTGTCCAGCTTCAATCCCGATATGCAGATAGCTCAGAGTACATTCAAAGTTTGGTCATGAGGTGATTCTTGTGTTTCTGCAAAAAAGGGAATGTCATCTTGACTAAACGTTTGGAATGCCTTTTACAATTTCAGCAATTGTAGCTTGGAATATCTCACTAGCAGGCTGTATGCCAAATGGGAGATGAAGGAATTTGAACCGATCTTCAGGAGTTGAAAAAGTGAGCAATTTCGAGGATTCCATGTCGACTTTCATTTGCCAGTAGCCAGAGCTAGTGTTGAATTTGGTGAAATATTTTGAATTAGACATCTGTATGAAAAGCTCCTCTACAGCTGGGAGTTTGTAGTGCTGTCGCTTTATTGCCTGACTGAGATCTGGAGGGTAAAGACAGATTCTGAGTTTACCATTTGGCTTTAGTGCTGTGACCAGTTGATTAAATCACTCAGTTGGTTCAGTGACTGAAGAAATTATATTGAGTTTAATCATTCTCTGAAGCTCTTGATGTAGTTGGTCCTGTAAATGGTACAGGTATATTCCTGGGAGGATGGACAACAGGCGTGGCTCCTTTTTTGGGAACTATATGGTGAACACCTGGTAGACTATCAAGTTCTCCAAAACATTCAGGATAGGTTGTAACATAGTCACAAGTGTGGGAGATACTGCCATGATTCTTTCAATAAAATTTAATTGTTGAGAGGAATGCGCACCAAGAATGGGCTGAGAATTGCCATGAGCCACAAAAATTTGATTGGTATGTTCTTACCATCTTTCTGAATTTCTAATGAACATTTACCATCAACACTGATTGATGTACTGTTGTGTGCATTAAGCTTAGAATGGCATTCAATTAAAGCAGACCTTTGCTTTAGAGTGGAATATATAGAGTAAGGAATGATGCTAATATCAGCACCAGAGTCAATTTTTTATGTGATAGCTGTGCCATAGGTATGGAGAGTAACATGCCATATATTCATTGACTTAAAAGTTTGTACAGCTGGTAAATCATGGTAGTTCAGTCAATTTGTGTTATAAGCTCAAAGAAATTGCAAAAGAAATGAATATATGCTAAGAAGATTACAAAAGGTATTTATACCTTGAGCAAAAAATCATAAAAAATCATAGGAATGGAACATTGGATAATTTTCTTGCCACTTAAGGTAGTAGACTAGCTAAATTTTGAAATATGGTGAATGCTGCAAAACATGGTTTCCTTGCAATAAAGAACCAAATTAGATATCATTAGAGTCCCTCATTAACTATGCAGTGGTTATGTTGTCTTATCTATCTACAAAATGAATTTCACTTCATACAGTATCATGCAGTTTGCACCAGCTGATCTGTGATTTCTCCGTTTTAGGCTTTGAATGTGATTGCGCTTTTAGTTTCACACCAACGAAAACAAACCGAACCAAACCAAGCCAAATTATCTGAATATTTGAAAATGAAATAATGGTAGTCAAGCAAATTATTAAGATATTGGTCATCGTAAATTATTTAGAAACAGTCCACAACATGGACACAGTGTCTTCCATATCTGTCTGCATGGCGTTCTCATAGCTCACTCCGTGGCAGTCCCTTCAACACGTTGTGCATTTCAGGACATTCTTTTTGCAACTGCATTGAAAATCTGTGCACCCATTTCTACAATTACAGCTGATCAATATGAGGAGCTCTTATGGTGTGTGTGGAAGATTTGTCTGAAAAGGCATCATTTTCCCATCTTCAATGATCCAGCCCATTCTGTAGGGTCGAGATCTCTACCTTTCCACTGCATTACTTGGGCGAAAACTCGATAACTGTGATACTTGGCAGCGGAAGAGGTAGGTGGAAGAACGTGTGGGCTGATTACAGACTTACCAGAAACAGCTTTATCACAGAAGGTATTGTAATGCAAGTCATCGAGTCCTTCACCTTCCTTTTCATTTATATAGGCAAACGAGGGCATGCTCACCAGATGCTATTTCCTCGGAGGTGATAAGATCATTCTGGAATACTGCAGCCTTTCATTGCAAATGCTCTTTCTGTTGGAATATTTTAAAAGATAACCCGTTGCCGATGCTATAGAAGCTTGATGTAGTGTCGCACCCAAGAATAGCATGAGGGAACAAAACATTGTTGCATATATCTTTGTCCAACAATTCCTTACATACAATCTCTGCCAAAAGTCCTTGGAACACCTATTGAACAATGAAGTTTATTTGACAATAGCGAATTTCCGGTCAAATTTGACAGCTACTGATCCCCTCCCCCCTTAAAACAATGTTGAGGTAAAAGCTTAGTTGCTAGAGTGCTATTTGAGAGCAAATTGACGTGTCTGCTGGGAGTAACTCCTGATTAATTCAACATTGTTCTGAGGGGGGAGAGGGGGAGATTGCTCTACGAGTCAAAAAGTAATGCAAGTGTTCCAAGACTTTTGGCAGTGATTGTCTGAGCCAATTCTGTTAGGAGGCTACATTTTGAAAATTTTATCGGTTATACTATAGGGTTTTCGATGTCGCTGATCTCATTGGTCATATTGAAAATTTGATATTGTGCGGGGTAAGGGCACAATTGAGGGGGTGTAGTACTGATGCACTGTTCTTGGCTGGCGATCGTGTTCACCAATGCCATACCAAGTATAAAAGTGGAATCAATGAACAAATCTAAGGAAATGTAGTTATTATGCTTCTAACACAACGAAATAATCAACGTATTCTGGAATCGGCGATAGATTCTATCCACAAGAGCGGTTTCAAGCACATTTATAATCACCGCATTGAATTGGATTGCATTTCTGTACTCGTTTCCAACGGTTTACCACACGGTTTACCATTTTATTATTGCTTTATAAAACTACGGGGAATTATGCCATAACTTCCCAATTTTGCATAAAGTGGTACATAAGTAAGTACTACTGTTGTATTAAGTTCTGTGCAAAATTGACATATCCTTTTTGAGAAAAAGGAGAAAAACTGCACGGTTTACCATTTTTCAAGAAATGATTCTAATCCTATTCATGTTTATCTGCGTAAAATGGTAAACCGTGACAACTTCCTCGATTTTGCTCTCCTCTCGATAATATCAATGTACTTTTCCATATTCCTACAAATGTACTTATGCGTGTACCACTTTTACTGCGGCTATTTCTTCGATATCGCCTAATACTGAATCACACAAGCTGGAAATGTAATGGTAAACCGTGGCCAAATCGCTGTTTCGCTACCATTGCACAAGCACTGCGGGCCATCACTACTACGGAGGAACTACGAAAAGTGACGTGTATGGCAGCTGCAACAAAGAGCTAGACAATAAGCACATAGTGAGAGAGATTCTTGGTCTTGGAAATTGAAAGAGTGGTGAGAAAGTAGGAGGCCCTTCTTACAGTGATAATGTCAGCGAACCGATCGTCTCCTACAGAAATTTAGAGGGGATACCGGTGCTCGTACTGTAGCAACACACTTGTGTGCTGCCAGTGCCTTCAATAGCTTTGTTTTGACTCGTTTTCTGGTGTAGTACATTGGACAGTTTTATCAGCAAGCTACAATACATTATTGTAGCACGGAAGCAAGCGGGCAAGCACATAAATCATTTCAAACTATTAGCTGTTATTTCTGCAGCCCGTAGCAATACAAGGGAGTGATTTGGTATACATGTTGATAAAGTGAATATAACTGTATGCCGGGCGTTTTAGCTGTGTATGAGGAGTGTATACAGGGCCGGTGACACAAATATTAGTACCCTTGCCAAGGCCTAACACCAGCACCTGAAGGAGGCATCTGCTAATCCAACTCCACTGGGTCTATTCTCCAATAACAGGACCTTCTTTTAAAGGCAAGACCTACTCTCTTAGCCCCTGCCTTAACATCTGAACATAATGCGTTCTTTTTCTTTTTATTGGTCGCCATATTCTAAACAGGTGAGCATATTACAGAACTTTATTGCCTTTGTTCGATTTGACGACATAGCGTTACTTGTTACTTTTGTAAGCAGAGGGTGCAGCTAATGCAATATATAGACTCCAGATCAAACTGCTCCAGCAGAAACATCTAAATGGTTGTGTTGCTATAAGTAAGTAGATAAACTCTTCCGACATCTTTGTTGTCTATGTCATACAAGAAATAAGTGAGTTGAGACTTTGCCATTTTGATCGTATAAGTAATAAGCTATCGCGCAAATGACAGTTATGCCTTACGTGAAACGTGCATTTGCTAGCCTAAAATTCAGACAGCAACTTTATTATCAGTGGAAAAAACACAATTTTGCTTATTAACTTGAAGTATGAACTCATGTGCCTTCAGAATCGGATAGTCTTTCTGGCATGGTAGAAACAGCACAAAATTGACCCATGTCACTATCTCTACCTCCTAAACCATCACAGATATGGAGTTGGCAACAAAACCATTGAAATCAGGACCACGGAAAACCCTATGGTACATATTTTTTCCATCATGTAATTCCCCTTACAACCATATTTGTGTCAGACAATCTCTGCCAAAAGTCCTTGGAACACCTATTGAACAATGAAGTTTATTTGACAATAGCGAATTTCCGGTCAAATTTGACAGCTACTGATCCCCTCCCCCCTTAAAACAATGTTGAGGTAAAAGCTTAGTTGCTAGAGTGCTATTTGAGAGCAAATTGACGTGTCTGCTGGGAGTAACTCCTGATTAATTCAACATTGTTCTGAGGGGGGAGAGGGGGAGATTGCTCTACGAGTCAAAAAGTAATGCAAGTGTTCCAAGACTTTTGGCAGTGATTGTAGCTTAATATCCCAGACATTTATATTTCTAGCATTCTGCTTGGACTCAGAGTAGAAGTAGATCTTTTTCGATTCATTGGTTGCATGGTAAATGAGCAAAATTAACAAATCTGTGTCTTCACCAATCACTGCTGTCTCTGCTTCCAATGATAATGAATACCATTTCTTCCAAACATATTCGTGAACTCTTGGTGTAAAGGTCGTGTCCGGAGGCGGCAAGTAAGGCATCATTGCTTGAACAGGTTGCAAGTGCAGGTTCCAATCTCCGGTCCTCTCAGCTTTAATACAAGTGAGAAGAATCTTTATCACTTAAAGGTACTGCAACCAAAGCTTTCCTGTCCTGGAATTATTCGCGGACAATTAGGCCTCGAGCATCTTCTGCTCTACATCCTGAAGATCATGTGATTAACAAACATTGTAAACCCATATGTCTTCTCGACTTTGACTTCTACGGTTAAAATCCATGACAAATGTTTTTGCTACAACTACTTTAATTCAAGTAGCGATTTTGACACTTTCCACTTCTAAAATATCTTAGGACTTTTGATATGTTATAAAGCATAATTTATTTAACAAAACTAACATTGTTTCGTTTCTATTGCAATCTGCTTGAGGTTCAATCATTTTTTGACTTAGAATGACTGGATTATGGGTGTTCATGTCTGAAACAGTAGATATGCTGAAACTATTACTATCATGTTATCAGGGGTAGACTCACCATTACCTGGTTCTAGATTGTGAATGCGAGGAGGTCTGCTCCTTTTTGAAAGCAGAAAACAAAATGACAGGCATTGCATGTTTTACTATAGACACTGCATGTTTTACTATAGGCAGGGCAAGGACGTCTATGATTTCCAGAGCAATATTTTTATTTCTGTATCATTTCATTCTGAGCATGAGGTTTAGATGTAGTCTTAGATCTGATTCTAGCAATCAATGGCGGCTAATCAGATTCAAATGACAACATATGATGAGTGGCCTCTTTGGATGACAGCCCAATTCTATCAGCTTGATCAAAGGATAATGATGGCTCTCGTAAGAGGTGGTCCCTAAGTCCATTACTTCTGATCCCTACAACAATGATGTCTCGGACTAATGAATCAGTGAGACCACCAAATTCACAATCGAGTGATAATTTCTTTAGGTCTGTGATAAAATCGTCGAATAGCTTATCTGCCTTCTGCTTGTGAGCAATGAAACAGTGATGCAAGTAAGTGATGTTTCTATGAGGAGAGCAGTAGCTATTGAAAGCAGCTATGATACTATCAGGTTTCATTGAGTTTTCTTCAGACAAGTTAAGTGCAGTAAACTTCCCTACCTTTCGGTCCAATACATGTTAAGAGGATAAATGCTGACTCTCTCGGGTTTTGGATCACATTCAGTAGCAGCGAGATAAAAATGGAGGGCTTGTTTCCATCGACACCAATTTTTGCCAAGATTTCCATAAAAATTAGTAGTTCTGGAGGAGTGAATTTTTCCACTCTTTTGAAGCTATATGCGAGAACACCCCACTTCTGGTACCATGTTGTGGTCCTTAAGATCCTTCTTTGGCGGGTGAGATAATGGATCTAACTTAGAGCATGTGGTATATAAAAGCTGCCTGTGAGGCTTGTAGTGACCATAAACAACGCGAATAAAACCTTCAACGTAGGCCTTCTTCCATCCTTCATTCACAACTGGCCTTTTCCATTTTTGCATGCCATCCACTGTCACTTCACATCTCAGCATTACCCTTGCATCATCCCTGTCGTCAGTTCACACAAGTCAGTCCTTTGCTTTCGTTTATCGTATCTCTCCATTTTTGATTACTCAGCCCAGCACCTTCTTCTTCTAGTTATTAAGTAATTCGTATGTAATATGTCATCATCAGTATCTGTGTATATATATATGTATATATATATTTATAAAGTCATGTGCAATAATCAGTCAGTAGATCAGTTCATTAACTCAACATCGTCTATCTCTGGCTCCTTGTTCTCTGCATGTTAAACCAGAACAACCATCAAATCCAACCAACAACGAAAAAGAGGCTGGTTACAACTAGCAGCATTTCATATTACTAAAGACTAACTCAAAAAGAAGCTAATAAAAACTACTTAAATAAATAATATAATACTTGAGAGTGGACTTCTTAATCTAGTAATGTTGGAGGCTGATTGACTTGTTTTCAGTAGTGTTTTCATGATGTGCCAATATGGCAGGTGGGGAGCAGTGGTGAAGCTAGAGGTCACTTGCCATGCAAATCATGACCAAAGTTTCTCACGAATGAGATCCCTTACTTATACTTACTCTACTAAGAAATGTTTGGAACAATAATGTTTTTACTTATGTCAAATTGTGTTTCTAGAAAGAAACATTGCTAAATGCCTGCATCTACATGATTTCTGAGAAACAAACAATGAAAACAAGATATTTACAAAGGAATTCCAGTCTGGTAATGTAAAAATCAATTTGTATGACTTGCACCCTGTGGTTGGTCATGTTTATATAGGAAAAGGCATATGGGAAAAGGCCTCAGGGTCATGATGATTATTATGACAGGGTCATGCACTTTTCAAAAGTGAATGATCCCATCAAGATAATAATCATAACTGTGCCACATTTGGAAAGATCGAGAGTAACACAATTGGATTAGGCCGTACACATCAAGTTCTATCACTTTTTGGTCATGCAAATAGTTTGCTCTATGACTTGTCCACCTTCTGTGTTGTTGCAAGTTACAGCGATAAAAATTGATCCAGAACCAGATTGCAAGTGCAGTCGCCAAATCTTGTCAGCAACAAGTGCCATACTGTAAGAAGTTCTGAAGAGTGGAAATCAATTAATGAATGAAGTTGATCACTTCCAAAGCTTAGAATAATTTATAAGCAGCCTGTGTGCACTCCATGTCGCCTACACTGGGGATATCTGATGTGGACTGTGCATTTTCATCTGTGTTCTGGCATGAGACTTTTCGCTTCTAGCTTCTGTGTACTGGCATATATAAGTACCATTATTTATTTGCTTCATCTTGGCACAAAAGCAATAATTCTCTGGCTGCATGTATTTTTACAGCATGCACATTGGATGAGTGTCAATCATGTAAACAACCTGGTATCAGAAGATTGTCTCTGTGGTATTGAGGGTAAGCAGGGAGTCTTTTCCATCATCTATGCTTACCTTTTAAGTCTGTCTTTAACCATGCCTAGAAACTCCAACAAAATATCATCTATAGTGCTTTGCCACATGCTGAGGTCTGTGGTACTGAGCTGTATACTGGAATTCTTGAAGACCCCAATTTGTAAACGTGTAAACTTGGTGATGATAGTGGTGCCACTTTGCAAATGGATGGAACTTTTTCTGGCTTCATCTTTTCTTCTTGTGTCTTGATCTACTACTAGCCAAGGAACTGCAGGAAGTTGCAGCAGGCTGTATGCCTTCACCTCCATTAGTGCCATGGTGTTGCTTGGGTTGCTTCTTACCAAAGATGGCAACTCAAAGAAAGACAAATGTTTACCACCAGCTTATCTCACAATCTTGTATTTAGAACTAGTTTATCTAGGCAGTTGCAATGACAGCTTTGCATTATTTTAAAGGTGCACTTTGATTTCTATGCCTAAAATTGTTTATCAGTCAAGCCTAGTGATGCTATCATTCTAGCAGTATTGGTATACTAACAAAAGAGATATATTTTTGACTATAGATGTATTGTAATAGATAAATTACAAATTTAAGATCTATCTGTATGCAAATAGTGTTATACCTAGATAATTTCTCTTTAGGGTAGCTATCTATAATGCAGTTACAATGCCATCCTTGATTTCCCTTGTAAAACAATGATTTCTAGATAGTACCCTCAAAACAGACTTAACTTTTAAATGTTTGCAAATAGCAATGGTGGTATTGACCTTTGGGGCAATGATTGATAAAAATCTGTTTTGCAGATTGTTATTTAGAGCTTGTTCTAATGAATCTCACTATTCTGTTGTCACAGTTGACCAAGTAGCTTTAATTAGTAGCTTTCATTCCTTTATGTCATTGGGGATAATCTGTGCTTTTTGAGGTAATCCTGCCTCATATATTGGTGCCAAAGTTGCACAGATAGCAGTGAAGATAAATGCATGACCAGCTCTTCAGATCTGGCTTCACAACTGGTGGGAGGAAGGAAGTGTGGAAATTATGGTTGGCCAACAGGATGGAAATACATTTTCTGGGTTTAGTTTTAATAGATACCATTATATTTCAAAGTGATTATCTAGAAATAAATGGAAATGTATACAATCTAGTTTATTCTAATAAAGGCATGAAAGAAGCAATTTTTACTATTCCTCACAGGCTCTGAAAAATCAGTATATGCACTAACTGCAAACTACTCTGTAGCAGGGCTTGGGTTAAATGCCTATACATGTGGATTAAAACAGTCAATTTCAATACTGATAACAAGAAATAGATACATAGAGCCATGGGAGCTGTCAACCTTTTACGTCCATCAATGTTTCTAGGACATATGCACATTATTATAACCTTCATCCCAAAACAAAATGTCATGAAGCATGATTAATAAGCAAGGGTGAAAACTTTAATAACTGCTAATTTATAAGTGGAATTTAATGCTGATACTTCATTAAACTAAACATTAAATAAAAAATCTGTCTGGTACTTAGCAATATAATGAACAATTTGAGAAAATGAACAGGGCCAATATGCTGAAGAACGAAATCAGATAAAACTAAATCATGTACACCAGTCGATGACACTAAAAAGAATGGAGGTTAAGGAAATTAGTCAATATTTCATTGTGATGTGCTTGAACCTTTTGTAAGTAGGGGTCAAGGTGCCCAAGGATATGACATCTGAATATTTTGAAAAACCATGTATTTAGGACATATATGCTTGCAGAAGTACCAGTATATCGTAACACATGATTCAAAACATTTGCGGAGGATATAGTGAGGAATTCATGTTTCGTTCTACAACCAATATTATCAATAAAAATTGAACAGAACGTGCTACTGTTTATATTTCATCCAATTCAAAACTCTTAATTTATCAGTAACCTTAAGGTAATGTAATAAACGCAGAATTGTTGTAAACTGCGGGAAGCATGCTCCATAAAATAGAACAACACTCGTGGAATGGTAAGCTTTCATTTGATATACAATTTAATACGATTTGGCGACAATCCTAGACTGCAAATCCGCCGCACACGTGCATATAAGGGGATAATGAGAGTGCAAAACTTCTTCTGCAAATGCAGCTGATCGTCAGAAGCAACAATCAAATGCGTGCAGCTGCAACTGTTTCTCAATATGGCTGCTGCTAGATAATTTCTGAAGTGATATCAGTACAGTAGGTAGTTATCAGCAAACAGACTCGAGGCTGAAAATGTGTAGTACAAACCGTCATGATCTAAAGGGAAACTTCCTTTAGCAGGTGGTGTCCTGTTAAATACCTTCAATGGGGTGTTGCCTGGATTCATTTCCAAAAGTTGTCTTTTCAATGATGATCTAATAAAATGGACTGTTGAAGTAAAATCAATCCACATAAACGAACATCAACGTACATCAACGACATTAAGGTTTTCTGATAACGAGACTAAAGTAGACACCTGAGGTTTCCTCATTTGGGAGATTCCCATAACGGGAATCTTCTGAATGGGTAATGAGTAAAGGGTCTTTAAAAAGTACAAGCTTTACCTTAAAACTTGAACTATTTTCATCTCCTCCCCTAAGAGAAGAACTTCATATCAGCATGAGTCCACATTTCAAGCACTTGACTACACTTGATGCAGCCTCAACCTATTGGTCAACACCACTGGCCGAAGCCCACATAGAAACGACTGCATTTTCCTTCCCTCGGGAAAATGTGAGTTCAGTGTTACTCCAAATGGATTATGCAATGCTGGCGTATCAAACCAAAGAATGCTCGATATTAATTTAGCAGGCCTACCATCTGACAGAATTCTCATTTACATGGATGATAATGTTATACTTGGTAAAACATTTTCTGCACATTTAAAAAGTCTCAAACAAATGTTCCAACGACTTCACTCATCAGGTGTCTCATTGAAACCCTCCAAATGTGTTTTGCAAGTCAAAATTATAGATGTCTTAATACTTGACTAGTCACATAACTATTTGAAGAATGAAATGTATCGAAATTTAAATTTTAGAGCAAAGAACATATCGAAGTTGTTTCTGGTTTAATTGATTGACTGAAATTTTAGGGTAAGAGAAACAAAAAGTTGTTTTATGGATTTCTTGTTTAATAAACAATGTTCCTTGCCTTGTAGAATTGTGGGGCATGGATCTCATAATGTTTGAGCAATTATGGGTCACAGTTTTTCAAACATGGGCAGAATTATACCCCTAAATTTTGAGTCAAAATAGCACGTCCCGGCCCCCCCGGAGAACTGACGTAGTTTTGTTCTACCAAGCATGCGCAAAGAACTGAAAGATTTTCTTAGCTAAGTAGGTTTCTTCAGGCCATTTGTGCGAATCTTTGCTCAAACCAATTAACCTCCAAACCAACTAACCAATGATAAGGTCCCCGCTATCTGCAGCGATACATGCGAGACAGCGACTATAAGACAGCAGCAAGGGGTAACACGGTAAATAGATACTGACTGCTTAGGAAACCTATTGTTTTCAACAACAATAGAAGCAGTAGGAGCTATTATATTATGTTGAAAAATGGCCACCTGATAACGAAGCGGTAAGAAAGTTGATCATCACGGAAGGAAAATAGTGCATAACTGGGCGCAGACAAAATGTTTCACGATATTTTATGTTTTCAGATGCGCTTATTGCTCTCACAGAATTCATTTTCGATGACGAAGATATTCAACACACTTCCCTTGGTGCAGAAGATATTCGTAAACTCATAGTTAGCTCAAAATTTTACTGTTGGAGGACCTCATATCATGGAATGATGGCCTAAAATCACAAACCAAGATCTACACTATTCTCAGCGGAAAGACACGGTTTAAGCGAATGATGATTTCAGTGGCTACCCAAAAGAAATATGAGAATAATCATGTACGGATAGTTTATACCTAAAATGCCTGCGAAAGTCTCGGAACACTTGCTATGATTTATCCTATAGACGAGCTACTGCAATTTTGTATGAATGAAATATGAGCAACTCAAAGGGCCAAAGTGATGTATGTGTAGAAAGCTTCGGGGTTTTGCTATCAAACCAATATTGCTTAAGGAGGGGGGGGGTTTAAATTTTAAATGGTGCCACCGAAAAGAGACAGAAGTCGGGAATTCAAAGACTTGTATGGATTTTCCAACTACTTTTGGCAGGCGTTGTAGTGAACGTTCTTGAAGAGGTTCAATGCATTGCATTGGATCGATTTCAAACGGCTCCTAGCACCTTAAAAGACATCCACATAGCGACCTTATCATTGCGCACACAAAAATAATTACATATAGTAGATTCTACACCGGATACTCAGCCTAATATACAAAATTCTCCACTTTTTGATTAAGCGAAATACCTTTCTTGTGACGCTGAATTCTTGCTAACGATCGAAAGGGTACAGGCAGGCAATTAAATGCTGCTGTGGGGTTGTGACATCCCCCAATCGTTCATCTACTTAGAAACCTAACAGCAGTCAGAAAGTTTAAGTCAATCTGGAAAAACCTAGGAGAAAAGTTGACTCGGAAAAGGTTGCAATGGTGAAAACTGAAATCACGACTAAAAATGACCTTGTAACTAACTCAACGATAGGCATAAGAAAGTAGTTATTCCTAAGAATTCATTGTCATGCAAAATGCTTGCTGTAGTATAGGCCTTCATACAAAATGTTAATTGGCATCCCTGTAAAGGATATTTCTTATAATCTAAACGGATATGCCTTCCCACTAAATTTTGGTTGGTGGGGGTGGGGGGGGGGGCAGATTTCCAGTAGTTACAATGATACTACTACTACTACTGAGGTGCCATATCCAGCCGGACGTGGGCAACCATGGAACGCCAGAGACTTCTATCCGTCATCATTATTCTCAATTCAACCATTGAATGATTTCTTCCCGTGATCTCAATTAAAACTGTCTGTATAGCTTTTCCTTGGGGGGCCACTTCCTCTTCTCCCATTCATCATATCAACCATGCATAGACTTTCCCATCCATCTTTTCTTTCCATGTGACCCACAAAACGTAATTGCCTTTTGTAAATTATTGTCATTAATTCTCTGTGTTCCCATTCTTCTCAAAATTTCTTCGTTGTTGATTCTGTGTCCATGATACCTTCAGCACATATCTCCATAAGTTCATCTCAAAGGCCTCTAATCTCATTCTTGTTTGACTGTTGATGCTCCATGTTTCACATCCATATAACAAGGTGGGCCATATATAGCATTTTACGAACCTTTTTCTTGAAGTCATAGATATTTTTCTGCTTGTAATTAATTTCCTAAGTTTTCTCATGTTGTTATATGCTATAGCTATCCTTCGTCTTATTTCCTTGTCCTGTCTACCATCCCAGTTAATAAGGCTTCCCAAATACACAAAGTTATCTACTTGCTCAATTTCATCATTGTTAATTCTCAAACGAATTGTGGGGCTTCTATCTTTTTTTGTAATCACCATTGTTTTTGTTTTCTTTCTGTTTATCTTTATTCCCATTGCTTCACTGTGCTCACTAACTTTTTGTACCAAAGCTTTTAATTTTTCCTCTGAATCCGCCATTAGTTCTGTATCATCTGCGTATCTGATGTTGTTTATATTTTTACCCCCAACCCTAATTCCCTCCTCCTCGATGTTCCTCATTATAAATTCGGCATATATGTTAAATAGATCTGGTGACATTACACACCCCTGTCTTACTCCTCTTTTTATATCTATCCAATCCGTCAGTTCTCCGCCTAGTTGTAAAGCTACTCTTTGCATCTCATAGATGTTCTTAATTAGTCTTAGATCTTTTCCATCTACACCTATCTGCTTCAAGATGTTCATTAATTCATTATGCCTGACCTTGTCGAAAGCGTTTTCATAGTCATCAAAGCAGAGATATACATTTTTTTATACTTGTATTGCATTTTCAATTATTCTATTTAACGTGAAAATTGCATTGGTGGTTCCGGAGTTGGCAACAAACCAAACTGTTCTTCTGCCATTTCTGGTCTTATCCTATTTCTTATTCTTTCAGTTATCACTTTGAGGACTATGTTTTTGATATGATTTATTATGCTGATATTTAGATGTTTCTCACATTTTAGAGTGCCTTCCACTTTTGGCATTTTTATCATAATTATTTCCCTCTTTGGACTTGGAGTCGCTCAATTTTTGTATATTTTGCTTGCAATTTCTATTAAAATATCAACACCCTTTTCTCCTAAAGCTTCAATAATCTATTTTGCTATCCCGTCTGTTCCTATCGCTTTACCATTTATCATATTTTTCATAGCTTTTCGAATTTCTTCTTTTAGAATTTCTGGACCTTCATTATTTGTTTCATATACTATTTGTTCTCTAGTGTCATCATATAGCTCCTCTATATATTCCTCCCATCTTGCTTTTACTTCGGCAGAATCCATCAAAATTTTCCCTTGTTTGTTCATTATAGTGTTATTCAGGTTTCTCCTTGTTTTCTTTTACTAATATTTTCATACATCTCTTTTGCGTTACATTTTGCCATTTGCTCAATTTTGATACAATTTTCATCCATCCATTCCTCTTTTGCTAACAAGCATTCTTTACGTAATCTTTTATTAATTTCTTGGTATAGGTGTTCATCTATGTTCTTAACCTTCCTTGTGTCATCCATTAACTTCAAGCTATTTTCAGTCATCCATGGTTACTTTTTCCTTCCTTTCGTCTTACGTAGTTCTTCACAAGCTTCTTCAACTGATGTCTGTAACTTAGCCCATTGTTGCTATACATCATCCCCTTCCATCTCCACTAGTACTTCGTATCTATTCATAGTTTTTATGGCAAAACACTCCTTTATGCTCTGGTTTTCTCTTGATGTTTATTTCCCTTGTCGTCTTTGTTTTCTCATTTTGGTGTTTCTTCAATATTACCTTTACTTCTGCCACTACTGGATTATTATCAGTCTTGCAATCTGCGCCTGGGTATGTTTTATCTTGAGTGACTGCACGCCTGAATCTTTTGTTGATGTTAATATAATCGATTTGATTTTTGTATCTTCCTCCTGGACTTGTCCACGTCCATAGTTTTCTAGAATGATGTCTAAACCATGTGTTTGATATCACTTGCTGGAAATGTGAGCACCATTCTATCCATTTTTTTCCTCTTTCATATCTTCTTCCTGTCCATATTTCCCCAACTGCATCCTCCTGCCTTCCCCTACCTACTTTTGCATTTAGATCTCCCATAATTATATTTTTCTGATCTTCTTTACATTGTTTTCTAGCACTTGTTAGCTTTTCATAAAAATTTTCCAATTCTTCCTCTGTACTATCCTCCGTTGGAGCATACAGTTGCAATACATTCCTATTAAATGGGGTGCCTTTTAGTTTGATCATTATGATTCTGTCGGATATTGGCCAGTACCCTATAACTTTATTCACAATTGTTCTTTTCATTATGACTCCCTCTCCTCTATGCGGCGTTTCTCCTCCAGAATATATTACCTTATTTCCTTCACCTGCTGTTATTTCTGCTGCCCCAGGCCATCTCAATTCTGTAATTCCCATTACGTCAATCTTGAGTCGTTCCATTTCCTTTTCAATGTTTGTCAGTTTTCCACTTTGATAGCCTGTTCTTATGTTCCATGTGGCTATTTTCATTTTATTTATTCTTGATTTTTATTATCGTTGGCGTTGATGTTGGCTAGCAGTCGTTGGATGACGATCGAGTGCTACCTGCTGCGCATAGCTACCTCTACCGAGGGAGACAACCGAACCTCTTTTACGGCTCCCACTAACGCTGTTATCTACGTTCCTTATATTTTGACTTTCCATGATATATTCTTGAAATAAAACGTGGTGAGGTCTCCAGTTCTCTTCCACGCCGTAATTATGAGTTATGATCCTAGCCTTTGCCTAAACAGGCTAACTACAAGGCAGTAGTGACTGGGCATATTTGAAGGCGACCCATACCCGCCTTGTCACGATATCGTCATGGATATGGGGCATTCTAAATGTAGAAAGGTGTCATTCTTTCCACTACCCTGTCTGGTAACATCGCCGCTGTTGGTTCGGGACTGCATTATTCGTCTATGTCAGCTTATATCGCAGCTAACCACCATATCTGGTGGCCGTTCACTGTCTACCACTTGTGACCCAATCTCTAGCCTTCAGCTCACCCGAGAATGTTACAATGATAATAATGTATAAAAGCTGGAAAAGACAAGGCAATCTATTAAAATATGAAAATAGAACTAAGCGGTAAGGTAGAGCTCCTGAAGTAGGCTTTAACGAGTTAAAAGAAAGAACGGCCATTTGACAAATGTTTTAAGATCATTCTTAGATTTATTTGTAACACGCATGCTCTGTTAGGAGTAGTTGCCCAAGATTGAAAATAACAAATAGTAGTATTTTTCCCTGATTCAAAGATTTCTACTTCCTGACTCTTATGATATCTTACAAGTAATCGCCATGATTCTTTCAACTTACTGTCATCATATTGCCGCTTTCGTAGACTGTTGCAGGAAGGTGATCCACTACCAATTCCTTGTTTGGTTGGAAAGTTATAAATATCACTAGCTTAGTACTGATAGCCCGCTAAACGCGGGCTCCCCTATCCCCAACTCAAAAGGTTACACATTAGCCTTGGAAAGACTAAATCTGTGGCCCCATGAAAGCTGCAAGGTCTGCATTTTCGAGGAACAAGGATCCAAAACGCTCGCATAGGATCACGAGGTGACATCATGGGCCTCTATCATGGAGCATGTGACCTTCGGCCTTGAACTGTGTAAATCGAGGAAGATTACGAGAAAAAATTGTGCAGAAAATGCTCCGCCAATTCATTTGTCACGCAGTTTTTCAAACTTTTTATACAAGCCTACTGTAGGGGTGGATCGTTTCTTTTTCAATCTCCGTAGAATTTTATCACAGACTTTTATCATCATTTGAATTCTATTGGTAATCCAGGGCTTTGTCTTGAATTTTGATTCTTTCTTGGAACACTTTTTAGTTGGTACATGCTGCTCTACAAGTGACACGATGTCTTTAAGAAATCCACAATAATTGCTATCAATGTTAGAACCTTCATTCAAGTACCCAAAATCTATTTTTTTCTTTGAAATCATGGACAAAATTTACTTCATTAAAGTTTGAATAATCTGATTTAAACACTGCTGTCTTGTTCTGAGTAACGTTTACATTCTGCAATATAAGAAACTGAAGTAAATGATCAGAAATTGGCGTCAAAATATTTCCACTAACAATACTAGCATTTAGTAAATTCGTAAATATATTATCTATGTCTCGAGGAATTCGCAGAGATTCTTGTTGATTGATTTATACAAGGTAAGAAAATGTTAGAAAACAAGCTATTGGCAAAGTCATTTGTGGTATGCGTGTCATAATATAAAAGATTAACATTGAAATCACCCATGATAAAGACCTGCTTGTCTAACAACTCAAGTAGCATCGATTGAAGATGGGAAGTGAAAAATCTATGTTTGAATTTGGATGTCTATATACACAGCAAAATACGAAATGTCTGTTATATCTATTTTCAACCTCAACTCATACAGTTTCAAATTCCTCATACCCAAAATCTAATTATTTGCATGGATTAGAGACAAGAGTATTCTTTATGTAAAGGCCCAGTGACATTGTTTTGTAGAATTTATAGCCTTCAATATCGATATTACCAAGATCTCCATTTTGCATTGAGTGCCTCGTTTCAGAAACCCCAATGATGTCTATCGATTTCGTAGTCTGACCACACAGAACTAAATCGTCAAAATGCAGTGATAGACTTCGTATATTTGTATGAAGTATGAAAAGGTCATTAGGACTAGTTTCCATAGATGCAAGTTCCGAGGTAGTAACGTACTTTGACTGTATATTTGCAGGGAATTGCTCGTCAATGTCATAGTCTCTCAAATTAGGTAGTCTTATTAGTTGGGAGTTCGACCCAAAACGGGCAGGCTATCGATACATGAGGGGAAGCTATGATTCTGCAAATCTATCATGTAATCTAAAAACCAAGAGAAGCTGTAAAGTGAAATAAAAGAAAATTAACAAATTAACAGATAGAAAAAAAATGCAATGTGTCTTCTACTGGAAATGTAAACGACAGTATGAATCAAACGAGTTTATGTAGCTATTGGCTGCTCAAATCAGCGTATTTAGGATTACCATTAAATCTTTCGTTGTTATTTGTACTGAATTTACATACATCAAAATAAGTCCGATGCCACAAGGGTCATCTGAACTGGGAAAAATACCACGAGAACTTCGATGAATGGAAAGTCATGGTTTATAGAATTGCCTAAAGTGTGAGGTAGAATAGGTAGAAGTAATGGCATTGTGACGAAATTCAGCAAACTAAAAGCAGGATACAAACAAACATATTATCGAGTAACAAATATCAAGAGGAAAAAAATAATAAAAAGAAAGACCAAAAACACAATACAACCCCTAATGATTAACCGTATGAAGCAATTTTTCAAAGTTATTCTCACCACTGAACTATCTATAGTTTCCTTGATCATACCAGCAAGGTCGACAATTTATGTTACAAAATGCAAAGGAGTCAGGTTTCTCTTCTAACTTTTCGTTCACATTCCTTAGTAAATGCAAAGGATGTCGGGAAACTTCGCAGGCGCACGCTTATTTATTCACGCTTATCCATAATTATGCAATTATTTACTTTTTTTGGAGTGACAATATTATAGTACACGCGAGGACAAAGTACACTGATTTGAATAGTATGATTTAGCATTCCATGAGAAGTGATTGAGCAAAGACACGAAATTTGAAGTTCTTTCTTCGTTGTGTTTTCTGACCGATTCAAGCCTAAGAACTAGCGAAACTGATGTCACTGAGGTGATATTCCCGAAATCTGGTCCACGCGAGCCAAAGGATGAGTCGAGAAGAAACAGAAGACGTTACGTTGGGGTTTGAGTTCTTGAAAAAGAAACGAAGCGTCTTACGAAGGAGTGCGACCAAGAGTGTAAACAAAATCATAGGATGGAAGGATACGCATGAAGTTGTAGAGGTAATAGAGCTGAAGACATTTGACATTCAATTGAAGGGTCAACGTAATGAATTGAGAGAGCTTGATAGCATAATCCTTGAATGTCTTTTGCACGGCGATGCAAACGAGGAAACATGTGATAAAGAAGTGGATGAAGCGAATGAATACCAGGAGAGAACTACAAGGGCATTGGTTTATTTGGAACAAAGTGTGAAAGAAGGAGAGCATGACGATGACGTTGTATCAGTTAGACCAACTAGCTCTTTCCAAAGGGGTATTTCAAGAAGCCAGTCAGAACTGGTTGTAAAAGATGGAGAAAACGGCGATGAAGTAGCATCAAATAACTCGGCTAGTTCTTCTCACCGAAGCATTTCAAGAAGCAACTCAAAGGAAAGTTTAGTATCTGGTTGTTCGGGGGTTCTGGAGATTCTGATGAGTCAAAAGGAAGTCCCAAGAGAAAAGTTCGTGTGAAATTGCCCGAGTTACAGATAGAAAGGTTTTCAGGAAAAGTGTATGAATTTCAAGCATTCTGGAATAGCTTTTCAAGTGCCATTCATTTTAACGAAAATCTTGCTGATGTTGACAAGCTACAATACCTGAAGGCGTTTCTCGATGAAAATACTAAACAAATATTGCGGGGCTTACCAACCACAGACGCAAACTATCAAATTGCAGTTGATTTGTTAAAAAAGAGATTTGCAAGGCCAGCAGTAATTCAGCATGCTCACATAAACCAATTGATTGGTCTATCGCCAGTCTATAATGAAGATAATTTCTCACGTCTGCGCAATTTTCGTGACCAAGTGGAGGCGCATTTCAGAGGCCTCGAAGCCATGTCTGTTGACAAGGTTACCTATTCGGCCATAGTTGTTCCCGTTTTAATGGAAAAGCTTCCAAAACAGATTCAGCTGACAATGGTAAGAGGGGCAGAGAAAACCATGTTAGAATGGACGGTTGAGGAGTTCATCAATGCGCTAGACTCTGAGTTGGATGTACGGGAGTGTCATGCTTCTGTATTGAAATTAGGGATGCCCAGCAGCAACCTGCCACAGAGGCGGCCTAGACAAGATATGTCAGCTTCAGGACCCAGTACAGCAAGTGCCTTGATGACCACTGGAAACCAACGGAAGTGTATTTTCTGCGGAAAAGAACATGCTCCAGAGGACTGTTCAGAAAGAGATCCGGAAGAGAGGAAGAACATTCTGAAGAGGCAATTTCGTTGCTTTATATGTCTAAAAGGAAATCACAGGTCATTTGAGTGTAAGTCAAAGGTTAGGTGTAAGGGTTGTAAGGGGAGGCATAACGTAGCCATATGTACCAATAGATCCACCTCTGTAGTAACCCCTAACCCTAGTGCAGTTCCTGCTAGTGAGGACTTTAGGCAAGCGAATGCAGCGCTCAAGCTTAATCCTAATGCAGCAGCATATGTAGGAAGCGCATGTTCTGGAGGGAAGGTGGCCTTACAAACACCAGTTGCAAATGTGAATGGAATGAAGGATGGTAGAGTGCGAGTCCTGTTTGACCCTGGGAGTCACCGATCTTTCGTAACTGCAGCTGCTGCAGAAAAGCTAGGGTTGAGGCCAGTGAGGAGAGAAAATCTGTCTATAAAAGCATTTGGGAGCAATGAAGCAGAAAACAGGATGAGAGAAGTTGTAGAGTTTAATTTGGTTCCTGTAGTGGGAGGAAAGGGAGTGAAAATCTCTTGTTTTGTAGTTGAAAGTATTGGTAGTATTTCAAATGTTCATTTAGAAGAAGTAAAGCAAATCTACCCTCATTTGAATCTAGTCTGGTTTTCAGATGTTTGCAGAAATAAGGAAGTACTTGATATACAGGTATTGATTGGATCAGACTATCAATGGGAATTTTTAGAGGGAGAACAGATACGAGGGGGGCATCACGAGCCCGTAGCAATCAAGACTTCATTAGGATGGGTACTATCAGGACAATTGAAAGGTGAGTCTTTTTCCTATCAAGATTCAGTAGTAAATTTTGTACAAGCTGATGATAGATCAGATAGCAACATTCTCCAACAGGTCAACAAACTGTGGGATCTGGAATCATTAGGAATTAGGCCAGAGAATGATGCATCTAAGGAATCTTTTGTTGATGAAATTCAATTCACAGGTAGTAGGTATTCTGTGAAGTTACCATGGAAGGCTGGTCATGGACCCATACCCCAGAACTATTCAACATGTGTTTCCAGACTAAAGAATCAGCTTAGAAGACTCAAGGATGACCCAGATGTTCTGAAAGAGTATGACAAGATAATCAATGAACAAATTCAAGAGGGCATTGTATCAAAAGTTACAGGGATGGAAGATGCACAAAAGATCTCCTACTTACCTCATTCTGCAGTGATAAGACAAGAAGCAGAAACTACAAAGGTAAGGATTTTATATGATGCATCTTGCAAGGATAAAGTAACTAAAACCTCTTTGAATGATTGTTTACATGTGGGGCCACCATTGACACCTCACATTGTTAATATCCTTTTGAGATTTCGTATGTGGAAGGTTGCTCTGGTGGGAGATATTGCTAAAGCCTTTTTAATGATAGAAGTAGACCCTGTAGATCGAGATGTCCTTAGATTTTTGTGGGTCAAAGATATTAATGCTGAGGCATCTGAAGTCATTGTTCTTCGTTTCAATAGAGTAGTGTTTGGGGTGAATAGCTCACCATATTTGCTCAATATGGTTACTCAACACCACATTGATTCATTTCAGGAGTTAGACCCTCAGTTTGTATCTAAGTTGAAACAGTCATTCTATGTGGATGACCTAGTGACTGGTGCAAATACTGAAAGAGAAGCTTTAAGCCTATATGAAAAATCTAAAGAAAGGATGAAAATTGGAGGGTTTCTATTGAGAAAATGGAAAACAGTGAGATCTTGGCAGAAAAGATTTATCTTACTGAGGAAGGGCAAATAAGTGAGAGGAAGCCCAGTTAGAGAGGAGCAAACATATGCAAAAGAAACATTAGGCTCACATAAGGATGCAGAAAAGAGTAGTAAAGTTTTAGGAATACCATGGGATAATAAGAATGATACCCTGACATTTGACCTCACTAAGATAGGGAAAGGTATACAGGTCAATAAGCCTACTAAGAGAGTAATCTTGAGTTCCCTTGCCACTTTATTTGACCCCTTAGGTCTATTATCACCCATTGGAGTCCAAGCTAGAGTGTTATTTCAGAATCTTTGTGTTGGAAAAATTGATTGGGATGACCCAATTCCTAGAGAAAAGGAGGAAGAATGGAATGAATGGATAAATGGTTTAGATTAAGTGAAATCAATTTCAATCCCCAGAAGTGTCTTCAGTGAAATTGAAGGAGAAGGTTCCCATTTTGAATTGCATGGTTTTGGAGATGCAAGCGTAAAGGCATATAGTGCACTCATATATCTTGTGTATGAATCAGGAAGGGGCATTCTTACCACACTGCTTTGTGCAAAAACACGAGTAGCCCCATTGAAGAGCCTCTCTATCCCTAGATTAGAACTGATGTCCGCTAGAGTTTTAGCTGTCCTAATGAGCAATGTGATTGAAGCATTATCCTCCATTATTAAGATTGAGAGAGTACGATTCTGGTTAGACAGCAAGACGGCATTGTACTGGGTATACAATAATGGGGAATGGAAGCAGTGGGTAAAGTTTAGGGTAGCAGAAATACTTAAGTTAACAGAAAAGGAGCAATGGGGACATGTAGCTGGCATAGATAACCCAGCAGATATAGGCTCAAGAGGAGTAACACCATCCTACCTTAAGACATGTCAGTTATGGTGGGAAGGGCCAGAGTGGTTAAGAAAAGGTGAGAGTGAATGGCCTATCAGTCTGGTATTGCAGAATTCTAATGAAGTAGAGAGTGAGAGAAAGAAAGTATGTGCATTTATAGTTAATGAAAGGGGAATATACGTTTGTCATGGCAGATTAACTAATGCAGAGCTCGATGTAAAATCTAAGTTTCCTATTATCTTGCCCAGCAACCACAGGTTTACACACCTTATGATATTGGATTGCCATAAAAGGGTGCATCATTTGAAGGTGGGTGCAACCTTGGCTGAACTGCGTTCTAGATTCTGGGTGCCTAAGGGAAGACAGTGCGTTAAAAAAGTAATAAAGCCATGTTATCGTTGCAAATTGTTGGATTCCAAGGCATTTAATGCACCATCTCCAGCCCCTCTTCCAGATTTTCGTGTTACTGAAACCTCTGCTTTCACCCATGTTGGAATTGACTATGCAGGTCCCTTGTTTGTGAAAAGTAGTGGTGAAATGTGCAAAGTATATTTTTGCATATTTTCATGTACTGTCGTAAGAGCTATACATTTGGAATTAGTGTCAGACCAAACGCCTTATACATTTCTTAATTGTTTCCGTCGGTTCTGTGCTCGAAGAGGGACCCCGAGATTGATCATATCCGATAATTCAAAAACTTTCAAGGCAGCAGATAAAATACTGCACAACCTGTTGAGTAAGAATGAAGTAAATAATTTTTTGACAAGGAAACGGATTGTTTGGAAATACAATTTAGAAAGATCACCTTGGTGGGGAGGTCATTTCGAAAGAATGATAGAGACAGTTAAGCGATGCTTAAGGAAAGTTTTGGGTAACGCTAGGTTATCGCAAGATGAATTATCCACCATTTTGACTGAAGTGGAAGGCACAATTAACTCGAGACCTCTTACATATCACGGCGAGGAATTAGAGGAACAGGTATTAACACCATCACATTTGATTACAGGCCGAAGAATTTCTCCTCTTTCTGAAAATGTTAATTTTCCTCTAAATTCTGATGATATTGTGACTAATAGTGATGTGTCTAGACGATTTGTTTATTTGATGACGAAATTGGACCATTTTTGGGCTAGATGGCATAAGGAAAATCTTTTAGGCCTTAGAGAGACTCACAGGTTACAGAGGTTCTTACTCAATGACATTACGGAAGGTGACACTGTATTGGTACAGGAAGAGAGAACCAAACGTAACACATGGAAATTGGGAATTGTAGAAGAACTAATCAGAGGAAAAGATGAGGTAATTCGAGGTGCAAAGGTAAGAAGGTTGGTTAAAGGTAAGCCAGAAATATTATGTAGACCTCTGCAAAAACTTTTCCCCAGTAGAGAGTTCCCAAAGAAAAGATAGTGTGGAAAGCATGATCGGAAAGGAAGGTAAGAATGCAAAGGAGGATGTGAACAAAGAGAGGAATGAAGGACTGGGAATGAAGAGCGAGCGGCCGCGCAGAGCAGCCGCAGAAAACGCGCGCGTTAAGTCCCGACTAATGCTTGAGGCTTGACATCTCAAGGAGGGGGGGATGTCGGGAAACTTCGCAGGCGCACGCTTATTTATTCACGCTTATCCATAATTATGCAATTATTTACTTTTTTTGGAGTGACAATATTATAGTACACGCGAGGACAAAGTACACTGATTTGAATAGTATGATTTAGTATTCCATGAGAAGTGATTGAGCAAAGACACGAAATTTGAAGTTCTTTCTTCGTTGTGTTTTCTGACCGATTCAAGCCTAAGAACTAGCGAAACTGATGTCACTGAGGTGATATTCCCGAAAAAGGACGCTTTGTTAAATCTAGTTTGATTTTATATTTTGTTGAACTTTTTCTCGCACTGAAAATCATTGTACGGTGTCTGAATGTTGTCAAACGCACAATCATCGACCGAACCCTCTTCCCTTTTAATACGATTGCTTTGCCCACACGATGCGCCCATCAATAACATTGGTAGGAATCGATAACCCAAGTTCTTCAAATACACCTTGCACTTTATCAAGGCACTCGTCACTCGTCTCCTTTCCATCTACATCGGACGGTAAATTAATTCCATTAAATCGCAAGCATAATCTCCTTTGGTACTGTTCTTCTTCATCATTTGCAATTACAAGGTGGTCAATATGGCTTTCAAGGACGGCGATTTTAAATTTCATTCTTGCAATTGTTTCTTTTGCTCATTAATGACTGTCATTAGGCTTGATATACATTCCTTCGTTGCCACCTTTTCCTCCAATTTCTCAAGTTTGTCGAAAATAATTTCGAGCATATTACCATCAGATGGCTGTGCACTAGATTCTTCTCGTGGTTTTGTCATAGTCCCTCAATATAACTGTCTTAAATAGGAAATAATCTAGTCCCTTAAGCAGTTACAAAAAATACAAGTCAGTATATAAATCAATTTTCGATAATCTTGCCGCCGATGATTACCTCGCTACCAAAACACGTCCGCCATGCCTCGCGCCTAATTGTTCTCAATAGTATAGAAGCCATTGTTGTGACAAGAGCAAAAAAGTAGTGAGGGCTATTCCATAAATATCAACATAGTTGCCAAGTTTTGGTTGTCAAAATGCTTGAGAATTGGGTGAGACAAATTATGCAGTCAGGAGAATGGGGGTGGGGGTGTGCTACCACTGCCGTGCAGTTTTTATGGAAACAATCAATACATAGTAATATCTAAAATACCAAAATACAACAAGTAGATCAAAACCATAAAAAGCAATGGTTCTAGAATCTTGCTATTTCGTGGTTATACTGTGATGTCACAAGTCCCACCAGAAAAGAAATGTACGGTCAGCAACTGAAATCTGCCCTCCTCTCAACAACATTGACAAAGAAATAGCAATTTAAATGTGGATATTACAGAATCTCAGGATCTTTTCCAATAATCGAAGCTGCATATGGCGAACTGTTGAAACACTTGTTTGAAACCAACTTGTTTTCAGATAAACGGTTTTCAGATAAATAGATAGAAGGAGGGCCTCTTGAAAACCAACTTCTGTTGAAGGGCAACCCTCCTTAAAAGAATGAAATGAAATGAAACATGATGACAATAAACACTACAACGACTAAGGAAAGTAAAAGTTGGTTGAAAGCATCCAAGAATCTATTGACAAAGTACAATTTACAGAAAGAACAACTAGCTAAGTAATCTTATCGACTAAATCACACATAATCCTGTTATCAAGGTCATGTATTCTATCTTCCTGTCCAATACCCATAGTTATCTGTAGAAAGATATAAGCATAATATGATGTAATCAAAAACTGCATTTGCTCACGTACAAGGAGGGGGTGCTGTAGGGTGATGGAGGTAATGAAAGATCAAAAGATTGGAATGTAAGTGCAGATCAATGATAAACTGTAAAATGTAGCAGAGAGCAGAAAGAAGAAGAGCCACCTCGTATGTAGAAATTGTTAGACATAAATGCCAGACATAATTTTCAATTATATCATATAAAAGTAGATCACAATTAGCATAAGCAATGGTTGCCAAGGATACCGAAAGTCCCTTCAGCACGCTATTAGAAATGATGCATTTACCATCCATGCGAAAAATTTGCATGACACGCCAAACCTGTCAATAGTAATCAAAATGTTAAGACGTCAATCGAAACCGTTGCGTATATTCAGAACTTTTGATTGCAATCAGATTGATAAAGTTGATAGTTAAAATTTTGTGATATATGTTAAAACGCACTTTTTGATTTCAAAAATATCAAGCTTTAATATGAAAAATTTCTGTTTTGATTTCAAAAGTTCAAATTTGACTTCAAAAATATCAAGTTCTGATATCAAAAGTTTCAGTTCATGATTTCAAAAGTCAGCTTTTGATTTCAAGAGTTATAGTTTTGATTTGAAAAGTTTCAATCAATGATTTGAAAATTTTCAGTGTTTGATTTGATAAGCTTCAGTTTTCGATTTCAAAAGCTTAACTTTTTGATATCAAAATTGTAAGCCTAGCCTCACTTTCGCACAGAGGGGATTTATTGGTTCATTTAAAGGAGAATGGCAGAATTTTTGACAATAGCATTTATTTCATGAAAATCAATACGTAGATTCAGGATCTAAAATAATCTTTCCTGTATCTCCTTTCGTTTAGACATTAGGGGCTGATAAAGTTAGGGGAAACGGACTTTTCCGAAAAAGGCCAGTTTTGATTGCATTTTCCCTCGCGGTACTTCACACAGCCGTTATGACGTCAAATGTGATCAGTGGTCCTACCAGTTTCTAAGTATTATATAGGCCGTAAACGCGCGATCCTGCAAAAGGTACATTTAATTTCAAATTGCTAAAATAGTCGACACACATGAAAGTGAATCGATGCAAGATTTTGCAATTGAACCGTTCACGTTCGAACCAATCCCAGAATCGAAGGAATATGGTAATGCAAACGGTTCATCGTCCTCAAAGCCAAAAGGCAAGATAGAAGATACGAACACAGAGAGATTCGAAGACACACTTTGGTAAGTCAATGCCCATATACTAGTAAAAATGCTGCAAAATGAAATTGTCAAAGGCGGTTAATATCGTCATGTCTTCATTCCTAGGTACTTTATTTTTAGCAGGCTCGTAAGCATTGACGTTTACTTACGTCCTCAGGTGCCTACGTAACTTTTGCTCCTCAATGCCAACAGGCCGAGAAGGCCTGTGCTGATGAGAGATTTAAAAATGAGAGCCAAAGCTGAAGATCAAGGTGTGATTGGAATTACGAATGATGCCGAAGTTAAAACTGTCTGTTTCAATACAGCTGTGGTCCACACTGCCATTTGTCAAGTTACTGAACAAGGAGAATTCCTCGCTCACAAATCAGGAGCGTTACAAAAGGAAGAGTGAAAACGGAAATGAGGATGGTTCTTCGCTAAATTATAGTACTTCGGTTGGATAATCATATTTTTCGTATCACAGAATCTAGGATTAACCCTAATATATTCCCTCCGCAACCCGTTGTCCCACTTGACAATAATTCATATTGATAGGTACGCATACCCTCCGCTCAATGGTGTGTGTGCTATCCTGACGGAAGGGTCAGGTATACTTTTGTTTTAACTTCTCTCCTGTGTATAATACAAAGAATTTTACAGTATATTCGGGAAGTACATGAGAGGTACTTTCAAATGATATACAGCTTACCGTATTTTCTCGAATAGAAGCCGCGGTTTCTATTAATTTTCTTTTGTTTAAATTGCGGCTTCTATTTGAGCGCGGCTTTTATTCGAGGGCGGCTTTTATTCACTTTTTCAGTAGTTACATTGCATTCGAATTTGCTAAAAGCTGCGTATTTTAATTTCAAAGTGCTCAAAATTGAAATTTATTAGTTTTTGAAACTTTCTGGTGTTGTCGCAATGGCAGAAACTGGCAAAAGAAAGTGCTATGATTTTCGGTTCAAAGAAGCAGCGGTAAGGTATGCTGAAAAAAATACCAATTGTGAAGAGCAAGAAAATTTTCAGTTGATGAAAGTATGGTAAGGAGGTGGAGAAAAGTGATAGATACGAGTGACTTGCAGCAAAGTCCGGCAAAACTATTGAAACGAAAACGAAATTTTGGAGAAGGCAAAAACCCGTATTAGCAGATCTTGAAGAGGAGTTGCTGCAAAGAATAATCGATGATCGAGATAGACATTTGTATGTTCCTTGTAAGCTGATAACTCCTTGGGCTTCAGATATTGCTGGAAAGCATAACATCACGGACTTTCAAGCAAGTCGAGGTTGTTTGTTCAGGCTTTTAACACGAGGAAATTTATCCATTATAAGACGCACCACAACAGGTCAGACAATGCCAAAAGATGTTCTGTCAAAAATAGCAAGCTTTGTAAAGTTTTGTGAGAAGCAGAGAAACAAATTTAACTTCTCATTAGCTCATATAACCAATATAGATGAAACCACCATATGGGCGGCTTCTATTTTAGGGCGGCTACTCCATTATTGTTCCTGACCGCGGCTTCTATTTGAGGGCGGCTTTTAAAATTTTATTTTCGTCAAAAACTGCGGCTTTCATTGGAGGGTGGCTTTTATTGGAGGGCGGCTTCTATTCGAGAAAATACGATATATGTAATTTCAACCGTCCGGATTCTTAATATCCTCCCAATTGACGATTCGAAGCGTCTTCGGGAAAGCTGAAAAAGTCCTCCTCTTTTCTGGCTTGGTGCAAATAGGGGCTTGTGCGGTACCAGGCCGCTTTCTGCTATCCTGCAAATAGTTGTACGCGCTGCAGTGGGCCAGTTTGCTAAGAAAGCTTGACAAGTTTTGCGCTGCTTCATGTAGGCCACTGTTGGCGAGCGAGAAACCAGTGATCACATATGACGTTACAAGGCGAGAATATTTCAATGACAAGGGAGTGAGTAAATTTGCCTCTAACTTAGTTGCTAAATTGCGTAGTATTTAACGTAAAAATTAGTCAATGTCATCAGCATTTGTCATCCAATAAAGGTTCGGCGATTGCGTCCCTAAATGTTAATGGACTCCGTAGGCACTTCGACGAGGTTCAAAGCTTGTTAGTTGACTTGGAATTACATATCCTTGCTCTAAATGAGATTAAACTTGATGGTTTGTACCCTGAAGAGCTAACTCATATACCTGGCTACCACCAAGTACGCCTTGATAGGTCCTGTAAAGGGGGAGGGGTCTCAATTTATATCCGAGATTCTATGAGGTTCAGACATCGATCTGATATCCCAACAAAGGATTTAGAGCTAATATGTATTGAAATTGAGCCCCCAAAAAGCAAATCTTTTATTGTTCTTGCTTGGTACAAGCCACCAAGTGACCTCGTTGATGTATTTAACAGACTTGAAAATGCAATCTCTCACCTCGACAGGGAAAATAAAGAATTACTTTTACTCGGTGACACCAACTGTGATCTTTCCAATAAAGTAGCCGGCCTTGTTACAGAAGGTAATACGAAGCACATATGTAACCTCTATGAGCTATTTTGCTTCACACAATTAATTGATGAACCAACTAGGGTTACTCTCAGCTCAGCAACTATTATAGATCATATTGCTACAACATGTCCAAGGAACATTATAGAAGCAGGGGTTCGTAAAATATCTTTAAGTGATCACTATATGGTATATTGCATACGAATACAAAATGGATCCCTTACTAAAGGCCACAAAATGATAAAAACGAGAAAGATGAATGATTTCATTGAAGGTGATTTCCTTGCTGATATAGCTAGTGTATGTTGGGAGCATGTGGTCACTCTAACAGACAACATCAATTCGCTTGTAAACGATTGGTCAGCTATTTTCTCTGCAATAATCGAGAAGCATGCTCCGCTAAGAGAAATGCGTGTGTCTGAAAAGTACTGCCCCTGGATAGATAAGGATCTGAAGAGTTTGATGCGCACTAGGGATAGGTTAAAAACAGCAGCTCTTAAAGTAAGTCCCCATATAATAATGGACCCCTATAGGCAGATCAGAAACAGGGTCAATTTCCTAAATAACCAACTAAAAAAGCAGCATTACTCTGATTTCCTCCAATAAGGGGAACTTAAAGGACTCCTGGAAAACGATTAACGAACTTTTAAATAAAAGGTCTAAGTCATGTAATATAGACTGCCTTAAGGATTCAGGCAATGTCGTAACGCACACAAAGGATATTGCTAACATGATGAACAATTATTTTTGCTCCATAGGTACCGAGCTGGCCAATAAAATTGATTATTCTTCAAATCCTCTTCTGTCCGGGGAGTATCATATCAATAATAAATCTGAAAAATTTAATTTTAGGCCTGTAAATGTACAAGATATTAGGGACGCACTCGCTAAAGCAAAAACATCAAAGAGCTTTGGGAATGACAACATATCCTATTTCTTTTTGAAACTTGCTCTTCCTTACATTGAGAACTCTCTGGCAATCCTGTTTAATACATCCATTCAAACGAGCGTCTTTCCGGACGCATGGAAATTAGCCAGAGTTACTCCAATATTTAAGGAAGGAGATAAAGATGATAAGTCAACCTATCGCCCCATTTCCGTCTTACCAGCTATCTCAAGGCTCTTTGAAAAACTGATTACCAATCAGTTGTACCAGTACATTGAAAAAAATGGTCTATTTTCATCTGACCAATCAGGATTTCTACGTCAACATTCCACTTTAACGTGTCTATTAAAGAGCACCGATGACTGGTACAGAGGATTCGATCTAGGAAAGCTAGTGGGTTTGGTATTCATTGATCTCAAAAAAGCCTTTGACACTATTGACCACGACATTCTCTGCCAGAAGCTACAACATTATGGTGTATGTCAGCGTGAACTTTCCTGGTTTAAATCATACCTGTCCAACCGGAAACAGTTTTGTAGGGTGAGTGGTACTGATTACAAAAGCCGAAGATATAACTATAGGAGTGCCACAGGGGTCATGTCCTGGACCCCTTCTATTTCTCATATATATCAATGACCTCCCACTAGCTATAACTAATTCGAATACTTCCATGTATGCTGATGACAATAGCATTTGTTACCACTCCCATGAAATCACTCAGTTGAATGAGGCTATTAACAGAAACCTCTACAACCTAGAAAAGTGGCTAGAGGGAAACAAGCTTTCTTTGAATGTGGTAAAAACTCGTGCAATGTTAATTTCCACCAAACAAAAGTACAAAGCCTTGCAGAACCAAAGCCAAGATCTTCATTTGAGAATTAAAGGTGTGGAACTTGATACTGTTACGAATACTAGGTACCTCGGTGTCAATATTGATAGCTCTCTCGATTGGAAGGATCACATAAAGGCTATATCCACCAAAGTTTCCAGAGCTATTGGCTTTTTGAAATATACTAGAAATATCCTTCCCCAAGACACATTGAAAACACTCTACACAGGTATTGTAGAACCGCATTTTCGTTACTGCTGTTCCGTCTGGGGCAGTTGCGGAAAAACAGATCTTAACCAACTACAAAAGCTGCAAAACCGAGCAGCAAGAATTGTGACGAACAGCAGTTATGATGCTCCCAGTGAGCCTTTGTTACAAAAGCTTGAATGGAAAACCATTGTAGAACTTATTGCCAATGAAACGAAAATGATGGTTTTTAAATCTCTCAATGATTTTGGACCACAATACATGCTTAATATGTTTACTAAAAATTCACAGCTTTCTGAGTGCAATCTTCGAAACACTACCACTGATTTAAGGCTCCCTTTGAGAAAATCAACTGCGGGGCAGAAAAGCTTCTCATACAGAGATGCCAAGATGTGGAATAGCCTCTCAACTGAGTGCAAAGAAACAAGACCATTACGTGTCTTCAAATCCCTCCTAAAGTAATTTTAAATCTTCAGTTTTTCTTTTCCTCTGATTATAATTACAAGAATTGACTTTCTTAGAACTATTTTGATATTTAATTTTTATTTCTACTTTGTTCTACAATTATTATAAGTATTTTATTGTATTAGATTGTAATTTTATATTCTTTTAATGGAGTGCCCCTCGAAAATCAGCTAAGCTGAAGGGCCACCCTCCCAAAATATGTAAAAATGAAATGAAATGAAAATGAAAATGCAAGAGACAGACAACGAGAATTGTCCCGCAGAGGAAATCCATTAATTACTCCAAAACTAGCTTAGAAAAGCAAAAAACGAACAGCACGGCGGTGTTCAGCACGAAAAGTACCATCATATATCAAAAATTAAAATTTATCTGCAATTCTCTTTTAAGAGATCGTTGCTTTTAGTCTGTGGTGGCTAGCAACAAGAGAACTTTTGAAGAATAGCTTACACGGTTATTTGTGACACTGAAGTATATTCTTGAAAGGACTGATCGAGAAACGGCAATAGGGAACATAAACATTATGGAGGAGGTTACAGGTACCTAAGGATCTTTATCTAAACATTATTTACTAGCACTTCTGTACCTTTTGGTAACAAATGGCCACTACCGCCTTGCAGAACTCTTCGATAGCCTGGCAGTTTCCCTGCTAAGTTAGAGGGAAAACCATTAATGGAAAGTTTAACATATGTCACTACGTTTCCGGTTGTGAACCGCATGAACTACTTACTGTCATTCGTTCTTGGTCTGTTGAAGTATTATGTTCTATCTTCTGTGCTATCTATTTCTCTGTTTATGCTAATCAAATGCTGTCTTTTCGTTGTGTTAAACTCATGATCTTCACATCCCTTTCATCGTACTTTCATCATGGATGAATGGCTATAGGTGTCTGTGACCGCAGTCCGCAATGTTTGTGTTCCCTATGGCCTTTTGCTCAATCATTCCATTCAAGAAAATACTTCAGGGTCACAAATAAACGTGTATATTCTCCTTCATTTCATGAAGCAAGATTACATAGGGATAGAAAATGCAAATGCTGTTTGCGAATGCATACTCTACGAAAAGCTGTAAGTCAAAGACAAAAATCTCTTATGTTATTAACTAATGCATGCCAAATGCAAGGGTCACGTAAATGAACCAATAAATGCCCTCTGTGCGAAAGTGAGGCTAGGCCTTATAATTTTGATACAAAAACAGAAACTTTTGAAATCAAAAACTGAAACTTTTAAAATCAAAAATTGAAACTTTTGAAATCAAAAATTGAAACTTTGCAATAAAAACCTGAAACCTTTGAAATCAAAAGGACAATTTAACATATATAACACAAATTTTAACTATCAACTTTATCAATCTGATGCGACCACAAGCTCTGAATACACGCAACGGTTTTGATTGAGATCTTCACATTTTGATTACTTTTGACGATTTTGGCGTGCCATAAATTTGAAAATATTCATGACTGGGAAAATTCAAAGTGATCATTTAAGCAACAAATATTCATCGTTCGCCGTATAGAGCACCAAGGGATCAACAAAAAGGGTGAAAGTGTCAAAGGCGTTTCGTCAGCCATCATGAATCATAACAATGAAACTGCCATGTCGCTTCACTTGATAATTTTCGTAATATAGAGAAAGCTAGTATATGTAAAGACAGCAAGATTTGGGATTGGGATTTATCCCAAATACTGTTGTCTTTACAAACCTCCCTTCAACTCTATCCAGTCGATGGGGCCTAATCAACAGAATGTTTTTGTACCTTTAGTTCTTTCTAATCCCTTTGGAGTTCTTGTCTTTTAAACTTTTTTGCTTTTCTTGTATCGACATCTGCAGCTGTTTATTTGAAGGTATCATTTTCGATTTCCTTCCACATTTAATAAAAATGAGTATGGACCATTTTGATCCATTTCCATATTCCTTTATTTAGGTAATTTCCATTCCCATCAAACTTATTTGGTTATTTATCTACTCCTCGCTTTACCTAGTTAATTATCCTAAGATGGGACTGGTAGTCATGAAACGTTCTCGGATTTGTTTAACTCGGATTAGTCTTAACATGGCTAATCGATCAAACAAATGAACATCTAAATGATACATTGAACTGTTCACTACTTTCGAGTCTAATGTGGTTCGTTGTGGAATAATCAAATTTAAGCTAAAATATTGTTAAAATATCAAGCACCAGATTTGCAGTGATTCCATTATCATTCTGCTATTCCCTATTCAATTATCAGTGACTCATTGATTCATTCATGTATTCATTGATTACCTTCATTCTTCAGAGACTCAGAGCCTTCACTTCCATTAAGCTAACTTTAAATCTAACAGTACACTACCATTACATTACGTCATAGCATCCTATCGTGTGATTTGGGCATACCAGCTTTTCCTGAATGTGACCGTAACTAACCTAATCCTTCATCTCTAGTACATTTATGTAAGTTCATTCATATATGAAATATTAGAAAACAAGTGCATTTCTCAAATAAACTCATAAAAAAATAGTTCGTTCACATTTAGACTAGGCTAGAAGGGGCAAAAAATATGTGCTCTGCAGTCTACAAAGCTCACAATGAAGAAGAAGGGTAAAGTATATCTTACAATAGCAATAGATCTCACTATAGATCAAGCCGCAGTTCAGTTGTATGCATAGGCCTTCAAAGAACAAAATAGGAAAAACTACTTTACCTCTTCAGTTGTTGTGACTCTATTTTGCCCTTCTGAGTGATTTCCAACAGAAAAAGATCTACTTGGGAAGCTCGTTTGGCAATTTCTCAAGATTGCTTTGACTTGTTCGATGTGGCTAAATGTGAAGGAAGATATGAAGTATATCATTTATTAAGTAATGGACTAGAGATTAGTCTACCTTCTCTTCCTTTGGACCACATGAAAGTCAGGTCAAACTGGTACAGTTTGTTACAGCTGAGACAATAGGCTACACAGCAGACACATAGAGGAACCTGACCCAAATAACTGTCCGTAAACAGTATGCTAATTGAAGGTACCACTTTCGATAAAAATTGTGTATTCTGTCAGCAATCCAGACAAACCTAATATTTGAGGTACATTAAGCCTCAATGAAATACCAAAAGTTGAGTAAAATGATAATTATGATTATGCCGCTCAGGTAAAGTTGAATGTCGGTCAATTTTACACCTAAAATAAAAGCAAACTGTGTACTACATTTCAAAACGCAATCAACATACGAGTGAGACAAAGGAATCATCCGCCCTTGTTCGAGATTAGGTTCATGGCGGACGGTCACACTTTCACGAGCTCACCATAGGTCAATGTTCCTGCGTCGTGCTATGGGCAAAACAAGTCCCTACTAAAGGTAATCTAATTTCTTTGAATTTATGAGGTGTGATACATCAAAGTGTGCATTATTCTCTTCGCATATCCTCGTCTAAATAATCTCTGGGTAGGGCCATAGCGTGGCCTGCAGCTGCATGTGGAATGGCAAGTGGCAGTCCCACCCGCTCTCGCTCTGCAGAAGATCAAACAGAAAAGGCCATATAGCAAACACTTTCTGAAGCAGAATTAATTACCAATAAGCTTATGACTCAACTAATCGAGAACCTTGAATCGCAAATCAATCTTTCTCTTACTAAACTCGTCACTGATGCTACGAAACCAGTCTTGGACAAAGTAGATGCTCTTGAAAATAATGTAGCGGTATATGAAGCTTTTTTTAAGGAACTAGGTGGAAAAAATTATATTGAGTAGAGATGAGAGGTAAAAATGGATGATACCGGGCAATACAATCTTTGATCCTGCATTAGACTCTATGGCCTACTCCTCCCTCAAGGTGGCAAAGAAGCATCCTCCGAATGCTTTCTAAAATCCAGCAGCAAATTATTGAAGAGGAGCTCCAACTACCAGATACTGATGACTGGTTCGAGAGGGTTCATGGGACTGGTAAATTTATAAATCCAAAGGACGGCAAAAATGTATCATAAGCCATCATACTAAAAGTGAGGTCCCGGAAGCAGCGTGAAACTACCTACTGCACACGGAAAAACTTGAAAAATGGCCAACAAATTGGCCTTGATCTAACAGCTCGCAGAATCTTATTGCTAAAAAGCCAAAGGTAAGCTTATGATGCGTATAGGGCTCTTCGTAGAGAGACAAAAGATGTTTCGTTCACTGCTTTTATCAATCAAATCTCAAACTTCCCTTACATGATACGCAATTATAAGTAGGTCTGCCCTTGTCAATTAGCTAGTGCCCACTAGGGCCAGGGGTATGATGACAGCTAGTGTAGCATTTACCGGAGGAGAAAAGCCAAGAGAATAGACAGTGTTCTTTGTTTCGTTACTCACACTAACTGATCGCAAAACTAAACCATCTTTTTATCAATAATCATAATTGTATGTATTAACTAACTGAGAGATACCAACACTGCAAACAGGACATTACAGAGACACCACCTATGATTTACAACACAACACGCTACAACTCAATAAGCCACACACATGAAATTAACCACACACACATCAAATCAACACATTCATTATAATCATGTGCAATGCAGAATGTTATACCTTCCCCTCCCTTAGAATTACAAGAACAACTAATGCACTGCAGCATCCCCAAATCTAATGGGAGGGCTAATCACCTGGCTAAGGTGGGGGGTCGACCAGTGTTCCCTCTGGCAGTCCCTGGGTTGCCGGCATCCTGAGCGTCTATAGCTGATTCCATAAAAGTGATCCCTGGTGTCTCTGGGGCTGGATGAACTGGGGTCCCTTTGTCTATAGGAATTGGACAGGGCTTTAAGAGATTGTGATGGGCAACCAGGGCTTTCCCACTGAGGATACTAGCCTATAATTGACCCCATTATGAGCTAGTACTTTGTAAGGCCCGGTACTTTTTTCCCAGACTTCCAGTGTTTTGGGTGCCAGAGCCAAACAGTCTGTTCAGGTTCATAGGGTGTCCAATCTCTCTTACTCCTGTTGTCATAGTGAAGAGCTTGTTTAGATCGAGCGGCTGCTAAGTTACGTTGAGCAAGGTGATTAGAATGGACTAATGCTTTTCTAACTGACTGACAGTAATCTGACTGACTACTAATACTGACACAAAGATTATCTGCTGACGTTCTAGGGGTAACTGTTGCCGACTCTACAACTGGAATAAATTCAGCAACTTTCTGTCCTGCATGCAATTGAATAGAAGATGCAGAAGGGTTCATGACTCGTATTAAAATTCTACTGTTAACCGGCTTACTTAATGTAAAGGCAGTAAAATAGGGTGAGTTATCATAATCTTCTAGGGGGCATACCATGCCTCACTGACCGGAATAGCCACGAGGTGTTTTAACTCCTACAATACACTCACTACGACCAGGTAGAGAGAAGCTGTTAACAAGGGTAAGAGTAGTCGGCCCTTGGCTAGTAGACTGTTCAAAAGCTGGGGAAATTCCATCCCAGGAAGTACTGGAAGAAACTGAGGAATTACAGGAAAGAGGGCCTAGCACTGGTTCCCAAGGTATAATAGGGGTACTACCATGGTGCCCTACAAGGGAGTAAGAATCGCCAAGAACAGTTAACTGTAATGAATACAATGTGAAAAAATCCCACCCAAGGCCACACTCGAGAGGGGAAAGGACATTATCACAAGCTACAAATTCTACAGCACACAAAAACGCACTGTCCATGAAAGACAATGAAACAGTGATGGAACCAGAAGAATTTAAATATTGACAAGTAATAGAAACACACTGGTTGGCTATGCTTTGTAGCAACATGGGTGACTGCTTTTCGTGGGCACATGAAGACAAAAGACGCTCATAAACACTGGAACCTATCAAAGATTTCATAGAACCAGTATCAAAAAGAGCTGATACCTGTACAACTTCAATATTGCAAAATAAAAGAGGCCGAGGAGGAACGTCGGATGCGTTAATGTTCAAAGCAGAACCAATAAGAAAAAGACAGGGGTACCGGTCACCACAGTCTCTTAATAGCGAGGCACCCCTTGGTAGTTTAAAGAATTTATAGACTTACGAATTGATGAAGGAAAGTCCTTATGATTGGCACAGTCTCATCATATCATCATCATATAACAATATTTAAAGTTGGTTGTGAATATAATAGTAATTAAATACTAATTAAAACCAACTATTTATAATACAACTGTAAGGAAAGAATTTTATAAAATAAATACTCATATACATAATTCCATAAACTAAAAAGTACTTAGCGGCAGATCCTGCAGGTGCATTCTTTTCCAGACCAATTTTTAATTTTCATTTTGAATGCTAGAGGTGTATTTTTATTTTTGATACTGTCATCCAGGGCATTCCAGAGGAGACTCCCCCTAAATGATAGCGATTCTAGCCCAAAACCTGTACTCTTTATTGTAGGTAATCTGCAAAGGTTTTTTGTCCTCAGATTATACTCTACATGTTTTTTTTTCATAAAATTCCCATACAAGCGATGGATTAAGATGACTTATTGAATTATAGACTTCTATCATTAGTTTCTGTAAGTTTCTTACATGAATGCAGACACTACCACTGCGTGTAAGTAGTAGCTCAAATGAGCATTCATAGTCTTCAAATAAGCATTCATAGTCTTGTTCTAAGTGTACCCAGCCAGAGCAAAGGCTGCACTGAATCTGTGCATTAGGCGATGGTTGTAGCCGCCGGCGGGTGGGAGGGAAAGTGCAATTCCTTGCAATGTGGCCCAGCTGGTGACATTGGAAACATTCGATGGAAACATACCTGACTTGCGCCCAATTTGCAGTGTGATGTTGGGGAGTGATGGCAGCTATAAGGAGGGCATGGCTGTCACTCAGAGATAAAACCATGGCCTCTCTCTTGGCAAAGCAATCATGTTGTTGCTGGTGCAAAGTAAGTAGCGCATCGAACTCAGCAGAGGATGGCTTGGTAGATTGCTGGGGGGCGGTGCAACTCTGAACAGCACAATCAGGGATTCCAGCGTTACACACATCAAATCAACATATTCATTATAATCATATACAATGCAGAATGTTACACTAGCATTACAAGTAGATCATTCCCCCCTAAAACTTAGTGGATAACATACTCTCCAAACCTCAAAGGATGTTGAATGTTTTGCCTCAAACGAGTTGGGAGTGGATGTTGCTGATTGTTCTGTTCGGGATTCCATTTCCCCCGATTGGTAGGGGCACCATCCTCAGCGTAACTGATGTCCATAGACTCTGGCACTGTGGAAACTGTGACCCCCTGGCTTACAGGAACAACATATAGCTTAACATTGCCATGATAGGCAACTACTTCCACACCAAGCTTTGAGCGTAATCAATAAGTAACCCCTTACCTGGACAGGACCTCAAATGGTCCAATACATCCACTCCTAAGCTTCCATGACTTCGGGCACCTCTAGCAAATGATGAGCCTGTCCTGAACATTCATGGACAACAATGTTTCACGAAGTATCGAAAGAACATGTGACATCATCTTTAAAACATTCTAGCTTCTTATTCATGCTATGCTGTTGTTTCGCTGCATGTGTCTTGGATGGTAGTACAAAATTTAGGGTACTGTTGTGGGAGTACACTAGAGTCCGACACGAGAGAAGAGGAAATATATGAATGAATTGTGATACTGTCAAGCCCATGTTCCGCTGCAACATTTGGTAGCAGAGGGGAGGATCATATGAGGAAAGAAAACTGGAAGTGAACAAACTAATAGGGATAATTCAATGCTTGAAATGACCTATTCATAGAGCAATAACTTTCCAGAGAAACATCATCTAACAGAGATTGAAGATTCATTACAAATACCCCAAACATTTCGTATTTATGGAAATTAGAAACTACTGGTATAAAGCCACTTGAAGAAAACAGGGAAGATGAAGGGGGTTTGACACACTTTCAAAATACTGTAATGAGGAAACAAGGCAGGTATCCAGTAGCATGGCCATGGAGGAAAGGAGACATTACTTACCTGGGAACGATAAGCTATGAATAGGAAGACTAAATCATTGTAAAAGCGACTCAAAGAAAATCCCGAGCTACTACAGAAATATGACTCAGCTATCAAAGATGAACTACACAAATGAATAGTCAAAATGCTTGACAAAAACAGTGAAAAGGGAGAGAAAATACACTATATTCCCCACCATACCATCATTACGCCAAAGAAAGGTATCACAAAAGTTCGCATCGAATATGATGCATCAGCGAAAACAAAGAAAGCCAACTTGAGCCTCAATGAATGTCTATGTGGTCCATTCAGAAAGTAAGAATGGCTGCAGATATCGAAAAAGTTTTTTTGCAGGTAGGTTTGCAATCACAGGAAAAAGATGTGACAGGGTTCACTTGGTTGAAAGACATTAACCATCCACCAATACCAGAAAATTTGAAAACATACAGGCTTACAAGAGTTATTTATGGTGTCAACTCAAGTCACTTATTACTTGGTGCAACAATTAAACACGATTTTGAAGAAACCCTAAGTGCATCAAAGTTCAGCAACGATTCTGAAAACCAACATCAGACAGTAGACATCAGCAAAGATAAGTACATTGACAATCTGGTCACTGGAACCAACAATGAAAATGAAGCTGTTCAATTATACAAAGAAACGAAGGGAAGCTTCAAGACAATCTCAATGAACCTGAGAGACTGGACATCTAATGCAGCAGAAGTGAACATAATGATCCCTGATTATGATCGAGTGAAGGAAACAGTCATAAAGGTACTTGGACTTCAATGGGATACTGAAAGTGATCGCTTAAAAATAACGGTTACAAAATTCCAAAATATACCTCCAGTTAAAACAAAAGCGACAAGTACTAACAACTATCGCACCTCCTTTGATACAATGGGATATTTATCACCTGTCACTATGAAGATAAGACTGTTTCTACAGAAGCTTTGGAATGAAGGAAAGGAATAGGATCATGGACTAGAGGGGTATTGAAGAGTGGAAAAGGATGATCAACGATCTGAAAGGGATATCAACGATATTAGTACCCAGACATATCGGTAGCAAAGACAGTCGGATTATTTGTTTCTGTGATGCATCCAAGAGTGCTCATGCCACAGTTATATACCATCCAACAAAATGTGAAGGAAACGCCAAAGTGAATGTATTATTCTCCAAATCAAGAATCTCAATAAAAACAGGTCTTTCCATTCCATGACTTGAAAAACACTATATGGACAGATTTGCAATGTGTTCTGCATTGGATACGAAGTGTAAAGCCTTTATCAGTGTTTGTTCAGAATCGAATCGCCGAAATTAACAAGAATAATAACGTAGAGTTTTGCTACATTAACACACACGAGAATCCAGGAGATATGCCAAGCAGAGGGGCTACCAGCAAAGAGCTCAAAGACAGTACCGTGTGGTGGAACAGACCACAATGGCCTCAAGCAAGTTTCACTGAATGGCCCACATGGAATACGTCCACAATCGTTCAAAGCGTACTGAACGATATCAGATCACAGCATAAGGGACAAAGAGCACTTTATGAGACATCTGTTATTGTTCTAAGTATCAAATGAAGTCATGTCCTCATTTGGCATTAATGAAGCAAGTTACTCATCTCTTGCAAACTTATTGGATGTAACGGCTTATGTGAAAAAGTTTATAATGAAACCAAAGAAGAATAATGTATCTAGCGGAACCCTTACAGCTGATGAAATTGAAGATGCATAACTGGAGTGGGTCAAATACCTTCAAAGCAAGCATCATATAGACAATAAGCATAAAGAATTATCTCTAAAAACAAACAGAAAAAGCAGAGTCAACTCAATCCAAGAACTGATATATAGGGAGTCGTTAGATGCTTTGGCAAATTTAGCAACACCATGTTACCAGAAAAGACAGTAACACCTATCTTGCTACCATGAGGAGAACTATGCTTTCACCTCTTGATTGAAGCATATCATGTCAAGTAAATCCATGCAGGAGCAAGCCTATACCCTCTAAATTACGACATCAATTATGGATTCCCAAAGGAAGAGCTGAAGGCAAATAAATATTGAAAAGATGCACAATTTGTCGTAAATACCATGGAGGACATTTCAAAATGCCCCAAATAATACCGAGGCCCAAGAGAAAAGTAACTCGATTGCTAACATTTCAGAACACCGGCTTAGGTTAATTCGGACCGTTGTTTGTCAAACAACATCTTACCAACGAGAAGAGAAAAACTTAGCTGTGTTTGCTTACTTGCGTTGCTGTGAGGGCCATACATCTGGAGATTGCGGAAGATCTTTCGGCACAAGAGTTCTTGCAAGCACTACGAAGATTCATTGCCAGATGAGGAACACCTAAAGAGATCATTCTAGGCAACACCTCTCAATCTAAATTAGCAAAGTCAACAGTTGATATTGCATGCGAAAAGACTATTCATGATTAAACCGTACAATGCTACATTGCTCAGTAAAGAATAAAATAGAGCTTCATAGCGGAAATGTCACCATGGAAGGGGGATGTTACCAATGACTAGTAGAGTGTAGTAAAATGGCTTCAACCAAATCCATAGGAAGGAAAAGTTCAACCATGCTACAGCTACAGACATTCTTAGCTGAAACCAAAGCTGCATTGAACTCAAGAGGACTTGTCTACATTGGAGAAGAGTTAAATGATGGAACTGCACTCACATCGGCTCATTTCTTATCACCTAATACAAAAACAGGAACACCACAATTAGGAACAGAGGGAGGGATCAAAGATCCTGACAACCAGGAAAGTCTTTCATCAAAGGCGCCACTTTTGAACACAAGGAAGAAAGGACAGTATATTTTGCAATCCTTTTGGAAGGTATGGAGAAATGATTATTTGTTAAATTTACGAGATCGAATACAAATAAAGTTGAAGTCACGGTGTATTGAATTAAATGTATCCCTAAAGTTGGAAATATTGTTGAATGTAAAGAGGACTTCCCGTGGGGATCATGGAAAATTGCAAAGATAGTGGAATTGATTCGTAACAGTGACGGAAATATTAGGACCGCAAAGTTACCTTTACCCACAGAGAATAGTATCGCTAGGCCATTAAACATATTATACCCGCTCGAATGCGAAATGGAAAAGAACACTGTAGTCAGAGAAGACGAAATGAAGGACGACACTCAGGACGAAAGGTGTAAACATAGATGTACACTGAGAAAAGCAGCATATCTTGCTAGAGACAGGATTATAGGACAGATGGTACCGAGCAACTAAATCCTTAATTTCATGATGGGAATGACATGAGCATTCATGGATAACATAGTTCACGAAGTATGGAGAGAACATGTGACACCATCTTTAGAAAATTCTAGCTTCTTATTCATGCCGCAGTGTTGTATTGTTGCTTGTGTCTTGGATGGTAGTACAAAATTTAGGATACTGTTATGGGAATACACTAGAATCCGACACGAGAGAAGAGGAAATAGATTAATGAATTATTATACTGTCAAGCCCATGTTCGATCGCCACAGAGCCAGGGGTGACAGGGCACCATTTGGTAACTAATGGCTGGGAGTTCTGTCGTTTCTGGCTACTCTAATGTAAATTTGCTGTAACCTTATGTTTTAAGCTATGTAAGACTTTCCTGATTGACTGACTGTATTCAGGCTGACTGCAGGGGTGCTTAAAGGGAACCTCTAAACCCAACTCTGGATGAGTTCTGGGGCTACACCTAAAGACTAACTCATAGGGACTAAAACCAGTTGAGGCATTGCAACTGGTACTGTAAGCATAAAAAATGGTCGAGATCACAACAAATTTCTCTGAAATTTCATTTAAATGGCTATTTTTGTCGATTTAAAAATCCGCGGTTGATGCATCCTCGTTTTCAATCAAGTGCGCCAACTAATTTTTGTGACGTCACACTGAGAAGGCAGGAACAGGAAGCAAACAAACGTACTAAAATCGTTCATTATGGCATTGTCAGATAGTGAAAATTCCTTTTACACAGCCTCTAGTAGCTACTCAGAATCTGAATATGAATCAGATTCAACGTCTGATGGCAGAAATGTGCCTCAGATACAGCCGTACATGTTCGAGCCAAAGCGAGCCGTTGCTGACAGAGAGATGGCTAGTGCCGAAGATAGCGAAGGTGATGATGACCGTTTGGGAAATTTAGATTGGTACGTACAGCAAGTTACATTTTCTAGGAGAATGCCACACGGGGGGGGGGGGTACTTCATACTTCTTTTATACGGGGTGTGCCCACTATGTGGTGTGATTTTCACAGCTGGCTTCAGGAAAACTGCCAAACGTTAGATATCCGGCTCTAGAACAAGTATTTGAAAACGAAAACCTGGAAACAGGACATTCCCATGAACCAGAAAATACCAATTTTAATAACTAATCCCCTGGGGGAACAGTGCAACTCATTTTGGAAAGTACTTTTTATTGATTATAAATTGAAATCAGGCAAATGATGTAAATATACATTCAACAGATCAAACACTGTCTTGTTTTATGAATTTGATTTCACCATTTTGTGACTATTAATTTTCCACCGAAATTGTTTCACCCATATCCACCACAGAATGGCTGAGATGCACAGGGCAGAGAGATTCCTGACAAAGCTAATAAAGTGTTTTGTTTTGCAAAACTTCTTCCCCTAACACAGCTATAAAAAAGACCAGCCTCTTCTATTTTGAATTTGATATTTTGCCACAGGTGCAGTTGTGAACATTGTCAAATTATGGACAAAGTGGTTGAGTGTCTGTGTTGCAGAGAATGTGATAAAACTTTTGGAAAGCTTGCAGATAATGTGAATTTTTTTGGAAACGAGAATAGTTTTACTTGCATTACAGATCACAAAGGTTTTCAAAGTGTTTGCCTTGACCCATTTGTTTTGCAAGTGGCATGGCAGGGTTATAAACAACATTACAAAAATGCATATGAAGGACCAACCCACAAAAAGTATCGGCATATTGCATATAGACAGTATGTAACATGGACTCATGGGTATGTTGGAAAGCATATTAGAGTTGTGATACCCTCATGTGCTGTCAGCTGTATCAGGGCATATTTCCCTCCTCCTGGAAATGAAGAACATTTTGAATTTGTTGGTTTCTTATATCCTGACCTCTAGGCCAAGTTCCAAACTAATACTTATGCCCACCAGTGTTCAATTTTATATTTTTCTGCTAATGTACATTAGACACATATCATTTATCAAATGGTGATCACCATTCATTTATTGTGTGCAATAGAGTTTATACTTTTACTTTCTTCATAACATTGATGACAGTATGTTTAGCAAGAGACAGTTTTATGTTGTTTTAAACAGTTTCTGCATTACATTAACTTCAGGTAACATTCAAGGTTGTTTATGGTTGGCTAATAGTTAACAGAAGAAGTAGCATTACTATCTGGGCTAAGGAAAACTTCCCCTAATTAAGACTTCAGCAATATATGAAGCTCAATTAAATCTACTTGTATGTTCTTCTACTGCAACCTCCTTGTTTGGTATGTCAAAGTTGGAACATAGTGGAGGAGGTGACTTCATGTCTTGCTGCTCATGAATATCTTCCGGGGAAATCAATCTGGATACCAGTGCATTAAACAGTTCGTCAACATAATTGTAAGTGCACATAGTTCGAACCTTTCTAACAATGTACCCACCCTTCTTATATTTTGGAAATGCAATGGTAAACTCAGGCTTTCCTTTTTTGTTTTGGCATTGGCGTCTTCCAGCATTTTCATTGTAATGCATGGCAGCCAAAAGTAATCTGGTTTTCATACCAAGAAATGAAAAATGGTACATTTTGGGGGCAAATTGATTTATCAGGCTGTGGTATCCCTCAATGTGTGATGTCTGACCTAATGCAGAGCTATTTGCAATGTCCTTTATTAGTGTCTTATCCAGAAGAATCTTTTCCAATGCATCACAAGGCTCAGAGTCGGGGGTAAACCATGCTGTGTCATGTATAGTTTCTGGTGATAATATCTGGTGTGAACACCTTGGATATCGATACCCATGACCCTCATGCTTGTTCTGAACATGTCTGATGAGAGATTTCCATTTTGCTTCAATGAGGTCCTTGTCATCTATCTCTGTAGACATGACTGACCAACAATAGTGGTTGACTAGAGACCTTATCCATTCTCCCACAAGTTCATATCCTTTCTTCTTAGACAGCAATTTCAGTTTCTTCTTAATGGACTTGGCAATATGCCAACAATCAAAATAGTGCTTAACACCTTGCCAATTCTTTTTCAACCATGCTGTGACCTGCCTGTGACGATCTGTGACAAGTGCTCTAACCTTCACTTGAAATCTATCAAATAATTCAATTAGCCTTGTTATCCCCTCAAGCTCCATATGATATGAAGATTTCACTTCATTGCTTTGAACAAGTTCTACATGTAAGATCTTATTTCGTTCTAGGTCAACAGCTGCATAGGATCCATATTTAGCAGAATGTCCCATGCTATCACACCTTCCATCCCCTCCAATTAACAAACCTTCTTCTGTTACACCTTGCAACAACTCCTGCTGCTGTGAATTCCAAAGTTTGGTCACAACATAATGAATATGGTTGTTCTGGTGTCGAAAAAATGATCTTGTAGATTGACACGCAATGCTTATACTTTTGAACAACCTCAATGATTTACTTGGCAGATTACCAGAGAAAAGTATGGCTGCACTCAGTAGTATATCACCAACAGCATATCCCCTAATTTTTGGCTGACTGCACCATTCCCATGTGGATTTGCAATGTGAACACTGGACTACAGCAACTAACATGCTGCCTTTCAAAACAGACCTAACAGTGACAGCGTTGGATGAACACAAATGGCATATTGACAACAACAGGAGCAGCTGGTTGTGAAAAATCATGTATTTAGGCTCTTTTTGAGGCCTAGAACTCTCTTGGAAGGGTTCCATTTTCCTAAACTGTGGCTCTCTATCTTCATCACTTGAGTAATCATCTAAATTGTTTTTTGGGTCATAATCACCGTCTGAATCATCGTCGGTGCTAAATTCATCACTATCAACATCAGAATCACTCATTGCATCATCAGTGTCTTGCATGTTCTGTGTTAGATATCCAGCAGAGTCATATTTTCTTTTTTTGTTTTCCAAAGAGGATGATGGAGGCACCAAATCCAATGATGCTTGTAAGCCAACTGTCTTTTGGTTTTTTTTGGTGGCATCTTGCTTGGCGTTCTTTGTCTGAGTGAATTTGCTTACTGACTTTTGAACTTGTAAGTGGTCAGTCTGTGTAGCTCTTGAAATCTTGTTACTACCGTGGTTGCTACCTGCTGTCCAGTCTTTCTCAGCATAATTAATTTCTGTATCTTGAATATTACCCTCATACTTATCTTTCAATATTTCTTCCAGTACTCGTGCCCTTTCTCTTTTATTGAATGCTATTCTGGATGGCTTATGTGTGAATGTGTCCTGCAAATGGATGGTTGGCACAGCAATTTTTCTGTTCAGTAGAAGTCTGAAAGAAAGTGAAAAAGTCAAAATCACAGAATACAGAAACGATGAAGTCGACCTATTTCCTGTAATATTGGGCCATCCAGAGAGTGAGAAATGTCCCAAATTAAAATTCAAGTAAAAGTTCTAGCTTACCTCTTAGCAAATCCAGCATTGAACTGAGTAAGGTTACTGAAGCATTCAGCTGTAAAATGTTTCCTACACAAAACTGAATTTTTCGTTTGTTTCCACTTGTCCCTCTTGGTCCTTACAAAAGCATTCCACTGTTTCACTAAAGAAGCTTGCTCTGGCCAGACGTAAAGTTGACTGTCCTGGTGATTGCAATTTGCCGCCACACATCTTCTTGGCATCGCAAAATGATAAATGGAGTATTTCACTTCCAAATAAAAGCTGGAGATACCAAGTAAAATCTAATTTCCAATGGCTAATTGTGATATAGAACGTTTTTCATGTGATCAAGATGGGCAAGGATCTGTTTTTCACTTAAGGCAACATGCAACTAACTTCTCGCCGTTCTCACTGTGACGTCACAGCCTCGATTTAGTGTCGCGCATAAATCAAAAAATTTCTTCATCAAATTAGCCATTTTCAGCCCAGTTTTTGGACCATATGAGTGGTTTACGGACAAAAAAATCTTGCCTGCATAGTTTTTGTGACCTGATCTCTCCAAATAATTATAAAAATAAGATTCAAAAATTTGTGTCACTTGCACTTTAAGAATAGGATCATCCGCCAGACCAAAATGGGGTGCTTGGGAAATTATTAGACTTAAGCTCTATGATGTTACTAAGCCTTGCATCTCCTGAGACAGTTGCAGATTGACTCCATGAGTGACGGTAGTGGAACTTGCAGGTGAGGGGCCCATATTTGTTGGCTCATTTAGATGAAATAAGGGCTCTTGCAAGGAAAGGCGGGATCTGTGGCAAATACAAAGGAAAGAGTTTCTTTTTCAGTGGCAGAGTAACGTTTTTCACCATCAGACAAAGACGGGCCTGCGAACGATATCACATGTTCTTGGCCTAAAGAGTCATTCTGGGTGAGAACAGCACCTAGTTCAAGCCGGAATCACCAGTTTGTAGAATAAAGTGCTTATCAAACTGGGGATATAAAAGAACAGGTGCAGAACAAAGTAACTGCTGCAGGACTTGGAATGCATTTGGTTCCGGAGCACCCCAATGAAACTATGAGGTCTTTCTGGTTAAAGATACTAGGGGAGCAGAAAGAGAAGCAAAGTTGGGAGTAAATCTTCAATAATACCCAGCAAGGCCTAGAAACGTTCTTACATGCTCTAATTTTTTGGGAAAAGCCAAATTGGACAGCTGCAACCTTCTTCGAGTCAGTATGCACCCTAGTAGAGGAGACAGTATGGCACAAAAACAATACTCGGTCTGCACCAAAGCAACATTGGGAAGCTTTAACTTTCAGATTATGTTCCTTGAATCAGGCGAGTACAAGTGCAATAAGCTCATTTTGTTGTTGTTAGTTGCAAGAAGGGATTATAATACCATCAAAATAACAAAAGCAAGTTTCAAATGTTGAGTCTGGTAAGACAATTTTTAATGGCATGTTGGAAAGTAGCAGGTCAACCAAAGACCGCAAATGGAAGGCTAAGGAACTCCTAGAGACCAAGCTGTTCTTTTCATGTTCTTTAGGGTCAACACTCACCTACTAGTAGCCATATATGAGGTCAAGTGCAGTAACCACCTCTGAGCTTTGCAAATCATCAAGGAGGTCATCAACCCTGGGAAGGGGGTGGGCATCTTTCTTTGTGACTGCATTCAATCTACGATAATCTATACAAAAACGAAAAGTATCATACATTTTTAACTAAAACAATTGGTGGAGCCCAGGGACTACTAATGGCTAGGATGAAGCCTTGATCTAGCAATTCTGCAACTTGCTTTCTAGTTTCCTCATGGTAAGCAAAAGGTAATCTTCTTGGAGATTGAAGAATCGGCCTAGAATCGTCTGCATTGATTTTGTGCTGCACAACATTAGTACACTCCAGGGTTTCCTCAAAAACATCAGAAAACATAAACTGTGTATTAATGAGGTTGTGTTTCTCATGTACAGTGAGAGAAGGGCTCAGAGCAGCTTTCAATTGCTTTTTTTATGTCTGCAAAAGTGGCCGTGTAGATGAATTACAGGCAAAAAGATCTGGGGCTATGAGATCACGTTGAACAAGAGGAAAGAAATCACTGACTCGTTGTCCAGCATGTCACTGAATATCAACAGTTGAAGTAATAATTAAACGGACTGGATGGCAATGAGAGGGTTGCTGAAAACAGAATAGAAAGCAAGAAGGTTGGAAGACAGAGTAGTGCGGGCTAAAAGATGTGAAATTATACCTAAATGTTTGTGACAACTTTTAGGAATACTAATGACTAGAACTTCAGTCCTACATGGAATACATGTATCTGACTGTAGCTTGGTAGGGACAGGTCCATTGCTGGAGACTGGACAAACAAACAGGGCGATATAGCATCAGAGTTGGCTGTGGCATGTTCACCAGACGAGGGAGTTGCTGAAAGTTGGCAGGGGACTGGAGAGGTATGAGGACTTAAGAGAGTTATACCACCTGGACCCACAAGTGAATACACTTCATTATCAGCACAGGAGAATTGTAAGCCATTATGGGTTAAAAAGTTCCAGCTTAAATTGCGTCAAAGTGGCTGAAACTAAAGATTAGATTATAAGAAACTAAAACAAATGTCAACTGAGTGTGTATTGTTCCTTCAATCTTTAAGGGCTGGACAGTGATAGTAATGTGAGTGGAAATGCTATTGGCTATCACCTGTAGTGGACTCATTTTATCAACAACATGTATGCTAGAAAAGGTTTTCATGGAGTCAGTATCTATTAGGAAATGGGTATCTTATCAACCTAAATCACTTAATCAAGGGCTGGTTGAGTACAAGGATGTGGTGCAATCCAACAGATAAAACACAGGGTGACCTGCAACCCAGCCCTTTACTAAGGCACCCCATTAAATAATGAGTATGAATTTTAACTTACAGTACCTGTTGTAGGTAGGGACTTACCGTCCATTGGTCCACTCACGGTGCAATTGTTGGCACACTGTTCCTGATGGTGTCCCAAACCAAACTACAGGTGGCATTGTGTGTCCCATGGACAAGATCTTGAATAATGTCCGAGCTGATTGCAGTTGAAGCATCATGCACCTTGTTTTTTCCATGTTTCTACATTCTGCCATCGTTGATCACTTGTGCCTTGGTTTGGCAGTGGTTTCTGCTGTTGCAGTTGCCATGACTGTGCAGGCAGCGACATCTGATCTGCAGTCAGAGTGGCAACAGTGGCAGTCAATTTGACAACAGAGGTACTGAGAGAGTCCTGGGGAGCATCAAGGATGTCAAGTGCATCGGTTGTGGCAAAAGCAATGGTTGATTCCATGTGCTTTGTAGGCAGCATTATGAACAGCATGAAAACATTGAACAAACTCAATCATGGAAGCGAGCTGGGGGTGAGGGCATGCTCCAAAAGACGCAGCTTCAACACTTTTGGCAGAACTTGAGAAGGAATTGTCTCTCCAATAGGGCTTGCTTGGCATCATGACTGAAGTCCGGGTTGGCTTTCAATGGAATGCCCTCAAGGGACTAAAGAAAAAGCGATGGGGTCCTCATTCAGATAAAGGCGGCGTCTTTCAAAGTCTATATAAAACTGCTCATGAGCAATGATAGGGCATAAATGAATGCAAAGAAACTTAATAAGGTTTGTATAAGTGTCCTTTTGATCGTCTGCCAAACTATGGAAATACACAGCAGCTGGCCCCCAGAGAAATGGGGCAGTTTCCATAATTTTCCAAATCAGTCCAACCAATTGCTGTAGCACGGCATTCGAACAGGCCCAGCCAGGTAACAAAATCACCCGACTGGAAAGTCTCAGGAATAACAGAAGACATGCTTGATCACTCACTTCTGTATCTGTTTCACCAATTGTGGCGTGTAGGGTTCTTCTAACAGATACACAAAACTTTCCGTTCACTGCTTCTATCAAGCCAATCAAAAACTGCTCTTACATGACACGCAATTACCAGTTGTTCTGCCCTTGTCAATTAGTGTCCACTAGGGCCAGGGGTATGGTGACAGCTAGCATTATAACTATATTTAGTATTAAATTTGCATTCCTGGATATAAATCGCAGACTTGCACTATGCAAGAAGGATGATAGTGCAAGGCATTTTAACAAATACGAAAATTTGGAGAAACGTAGTTCAAGGTTAGTTACTTAAGCAATTTGCCCGCTGCTCTATAGGAGGCCTTTTCCTTTTGATGCCGGTTGATACTGATAAATGGAGAGCAGTAACAGGTAGGTTCTGCTGCCATAAACAAAGCCGGTGTATATGACCAAATTGGTTTGCCCACTCTTACAAAGCTACCAGTAGGGCATAATAAATTAAACTCTTAGAACTTTAGGCATAATTTCAGAGAAACAATCAACCCTTTGTGTCCTTCAAACGATGGTACAGAATATATGGAACAATACCTGCTGCTTTGCCATTCATATGCTGAGCTTAGATATGCTTAGCCAACTTCCCTGATGGAACTTTCCGCCAACACTTCTTGTGTATATTCCATTCATCGATCATTGCAAATGTTTCGGTTTATCAGCTCCAGCCTCACTACTTAAGCAAAAGCAATGCCGTAGCTAGATCGAGACTTCCGACCCTGCTGAAGTTGAGCAGCCGCCAAAAATATGTAATGCCCATAAATGCTTCAGTCAGCATTCAAAAAATAAAATTGCTACCTGTGGCAGATCTGTGCAAATTTTTAGGGGTGTAGATAGTAAATTTGCCTACTCATGAAGACTATGCTGCCTGCAATCTATATTATAATTCCTAAAATAAAGGGATAATAGATACTATACACCTTCTATCATAGTATTCAAAATTTCTCTTTCCTCCCTGTCTTCGTTAATGCGACGTTCTATTTACTCACAAATAGCTCCTCAACACTCGTGTAAACAAAATGTGTTTCATATTTTGCACTATTCTAAATGGTGATTTGATGAAGCAGAAATCAGTTTGAATTAGCTGTCCCACTACAGCTAGCAAACAAACTTTATCTAAAAATCACTGCCGGCAGTCCTTGGAACACCCGTTGAATAATGCAGATTACTTGAAAATAGTAAATTTCCGGTCAAATCTGATGGATAGTGATCCCCTCCCCCCTTAAAATAATTCTTAGGCAAAAGCTATTTGGCAGAGTGTTATTTGACAGCAAATTAACGTGTCTGCTATCAGTAATCCCTGAGAAATTCAACAATGTTCTAAGGGGGAGTGGGGGAGCTTGTCTGAGGAAACTCTTCTAGGAGGCTGAATTTTGAGAATTAAAATGGTTACACAGCAGGGTTTTCCATGCCCTTGATCTCATTGATAATAATGAAAACTGGATATTTTGAGGGGTAAAAACTCAAGTCAGGGGGTGACGTACTGCTGTAGTGTTCTGGGCTAATGATCTTGTTCTCCAATGTCATACCAATCACAAAAGGAGAACCCAGGGGCGGATGTAGACCGGGTTGACCGAGTTGAAAAACCCAGTCAAATTTTTAAAATTGCATTTCAAGTTATGATGATTATTACTATTCAAATCTCGACCAGGTTTCCTGTCATGGTATGTCAGGCATGCATTGTGACAAAGTATGAGTTCTTGTCATCTTTCCTGTCATTTATCACCATCGTCCCTCTACTTACAATCGAATGGATGCCAAAATAGCAAGAGCACATTTTGTAATTGACCAATCAGCGGATTTGTTTACATAAAATTATTATCCAATCATGTGCCTCCATTTTTTCATTGTTTCTTCATGTCGCCATTGTGAAACGGAGGTGCTGTGGAGAACTCATGTCTCACAACGTTTGCCCCGGAAAAAAATTTACGTTCATTTACAACAGCAATTTTTTGGCTACAACTTCGTATCTACATTTCTCACCGATGTCTCCGAGCCCTAAGCTGGGCTATGATCCGTTATAAAAATATTAGACATTGCGAACCACCCTCCCATGACCTCCCATTACACAGGTCCTGCATGAGCACACCTTCACCAAGCAAGCAGTAAGGAGTTTGTATTTTATCTAAAAGCCGTTGGAATAGAGCTAGGCATGCCTAATTATCCTGAATTCACTTCTACTCTTCTCAGATCTGGGTTGGGTACGCATAGTTCTGAAATTATCACAGCTAGGTGTCATGCCGGTACCCCTAAAGCTGGATGATAACAACAAAGTGACTTGTAGAATCAGCATAAGCCTTTAGTATCGCTTTTGTGAATTCTGCTTGCTCTTCAACTTAGTTTACATTTCCCGCTCAAAAACTAGTATACGACAACAACGTTTTAAGTATCAACAACGTTTTAATTCAATGCAATTCGCCTCAAATCGAATCTACCAAGAGGAGTTGAAATGAAAAAGCTGTTCAGGTCAGTGGTATACTTGGACGCCGCCAAGTCCAAACTTGCTGTATTAATTGTTCTATCCAGTCAGATTCAGTTGGACAGCTTAGAACACTTGTCGTCAAATCATCAACCTCAAGATCTGAACAACCATAGTCGTAATTAAACTCATGATTCTGGCCAATTTGGTATACTGCCTCCGTTGCTTGTTTGCTACCGTTTTCATCTCAAGCTGTACGGCATGGGTGCACTTTGGGCAATAGCTGATGTTTGGAATCATGCAAGTGACATGGTAGGAATGGCCACAATCACGAAATACTCCCCAAGTTGGACTTTCATTACACCTGCACTGATCTTTCATATCACATTTCCTGAAGCAGTTAGGGAAGATAATAGCTCAATCAGTTAAAAGAAATGATTGGTAATTTTTCAGCTTGTTCGTGTAGTACACGTGTTATTTTTTTCTCATTGTCTCTTAGTTTCACTCTGTTTAACACATTTATTTCAAGGAATTTGAAGAACACAAGTCTATAACTTAGGTTATACTTAGGTTATACTAGATTTAGAAGGGCATATAGGAACGTGTGTTGGTGAGTCCTATAGGCTGCTGTATTCGATCAGTGACATCCTTCGTTGATCCATTGTTGGAGAGTATCAGATTCAACGTGCAGAGAACATAGAGGCAGAGAGAGGAGACGGCGATGTTAACTGTACTCTGACTCTACTCTGACTGAACTTTACATTACAAATAACAGTGATATATACATAAACAGAGAACAACCCAAAATAAACATGATTTACGTAAAGGAAGGGTTAGGTGGATGTTATTTGTTTGTTGAATGGAATCGTGTGGCGATGTTTGCGTGTGGAACAACAGAAAAGGAATGACCAGGTGTTTGATGACAGGAGTGACGTATGGTCATGTCCCAGGTGTGTGATTCCAGATTGTGAATGAATGAAAGAAAGAAAAACTGGCGTTGAGTAAGAAATGGCCTAAGTTACAATGTTTACGTGTCACTACAGGCTCACTCTTGTAACTTTTACTAAATATTCCTTCATTGAAGACAACTTGAAGGACAAAGAACTGACAAGGCCAATCACAAATAAATGGAACAAGAAATTTATTGATGTATACTGACAAACCACTTTCTACTGTAGAAGATATTCCAGTGCAGAGTGGAAATTCTCAAGAATGGAAGCTTCATGCAGTCCACTAGTTTACTAGTTCAATGGTGTTTCATCTAATAAAAGTGATATAAATTGTGGTGTCCCACAAGGCTCTTGTCTTGGTCCACTTTTGTTCCTGATCTACATAAATGATTTACTTTTTTCGCTTGAAAAACCGCATGTCAGTATGTACGCAGATGACACTACAATATCTCACTCCTCTATGAGTCTCGCTGATCTTCAACATGACTTAAACTGTGATCTTTCGAACTTGCAGGACTGGTTGCATGGAAACAAGCTCTCATTAAATGTCGTTAAAACCCTATCTCTGATTGTTGGTTCAGGCCCAAATATCCGTAAGATCCAAAGCCAGCCTGATGATCAACCATCGTTTGAAATAGATAATGATAATACTGAGATCATCAGTAGCTTTAAGTATCTTGGTGTTCAAGTTGGCAATCAACTGAAATGGGATGACCATATTGATAAGGCAAAGAAAAAGGCACTCCGAGCTCTTGGAATGGTCAAATATTCGAAGAAATATCTTTCTTCAGAAGTCCTTGCAAAAATGTACTGAGGCTTGGTTGAGCCCCATTGTAGTTACTGTTGCTCCGTATGGGGTAACTGCAGTAAGCGTAAAATCGACAGCTTGCAAAAGGTACAAAATCGGGCAGCGAGAATAGTTATGAATAGTGGACATGATGCATCAACGGCCCCACTTATCCAGAGTCTAGGGTGGTCAACGATTTCTAATCTTATTCACAAAGAAACAGCAACATTGATATATAAATCTCTGAATGGCCTTGCACCCGGATACTTGCGAAATCTGTTCACAAGATGTTCAGAAAGCAACGGTCGTGTACTATGCTAAACAGGTACTGATCTAAAATTGCCTCTTTTAGAAACTAGCGCTGGTAAAAAGTCATTCTCGTATCGAGGGGCCAGACTTTGGAACAGCTTGAGTAGGGAAGCTAAAGTGGCAACCTCCCTCAGTGCCTTCAAACGGCTATCAAACAACGATGTCAATACACTGAACCAGAGCTAATGTTTTCCTTTGTCTCGTTTTCTTGTCTTTTTTATTAAACGATTGTATTAGGGCTACTTTGTTTGTAATATTATATCTATTAATTTGCTTTTAACAAGTTAGTTTGGAAAACAGCATTTATATTATACTGAAACTTTTTACGTGTTTAAATATTATAAAATGAAAAATGAAATGAAATGAGTTTGCCATTGACCTCATAGCTCGTATGCCTTGAATTTCCTTCTGTTGGCAATCATGAACAAGCAGTCTGCTTCTTTGGGACTCAGGGTCAAAGAACTGTGCTAGAAGCCAATCTGGCATTATATCAACACGTGTTTTTGAAAGAGATGGTGTACGCCCTCGTAGAAGAGGCTCAAGTAGAGCTAAATTTGCTGGTAGTGAATCCTGATCAGCATAGCTATGTGGTTTGATGGCAGGCATTGTTGGAAATTTTTTACAAGAAGTGTTGTCATATGGCATACCTGAGTTTGGCTTGATGATGATGGGCGATGATGGCTATGAATATTATGAAAGTCATCTATGAAAAGAGCTAACATGCAATTGTTAGTAACAGCATCCTCAAAAAACTGGTGAACAGTTGCAATATGCTCTGAAGAAGCTTATTTTGTGTCACTGAGAACTGTATTAGGGTGTGCTGTAAGTCCCATATTCCTTAAAGTTCCAACTCCCCTACTTGAAATGCCTAGGCCCTTAAGAGTTCGTTCATTTGCAACTTGAAACCAGTTGCCTTGCTGTGACTGGCCATACATTAAAGTATATATTATAGAGGCAGTCCTTCTTTCATTTAGCGTATGTCTTTTGTCTGAATGGCAATCACTTTTCATTGCTTCAAGGATTGTGTGGAAAATTTTTGCTGCTCCAGCATCCATGCATAGCTCTTTATATGTTGCAGGCTCTGTATACATCTTTGCATTTCATACATCATACACCAAATACATCTTTGCATTTCTTTCTTACCTTTGTTATTTCTAGTTGCAAACTGCAATGCCTTCTTGCAATCTCTAGTAAATTGTCAACTATCTCTCTCTTCACAATAATATTATAATTTTCATAAATGCCAACTTCACCAACATCTGCATAATACATTTTTGTGTGTGATTTGGGTTTTGCTTGCTCTTGCTCCACTTTCTCTGACCCTTTTTCTCCAACTGCTACTGCCTCTTGTTAACTTATCCAAATTTTTTGACGAGGACAGCTTAGTGTGTCCGTTTTTTGAGAATCAGTGTCTGTATCATGTACAGTTATCATTGCTGGTTCATCATTCTTCTTATGATCAATCTCTCTCAAATCTCCAATAGTATCTTCTGCCCATTTTAAGTCTTCATTTTCTTTTTCATATTTGTCATCAATGGATTGTTGCTGTAAAATGTAGCTAATTTAGAGAACTTTATTTAGATTTAATTATTTTCATCAATACAGTTACCTTTCATCTAACTTATTACAAGAACTTCTCTTGCACTAACAACCTCATTTAAGTGCTGTTACTCAATTTCATTTTTCCATATTTTACATTTGTGTTCTTCCAGTAGCTGCATTTATTTTTGCACTATGTAAATTTTATTATAAACTAGTTAATATTGGCATACACATTCTTGTGTTATACTCTTTTAGTACATCAAAAGTATTCTTTGTCACTGAACAGTAGGGGCCCCTGATTGTAGATTTTTGAAAGTTTCACCACCCATTTCCATTTGCTAAACAACCCCCACCCTAACTAAGCAATTTTCAAAAACCAACCCCACATTTTACTAACCTGAAAATTTCAAAGTTTTAACAAGGATAAGTAAATAGAATAAATTGGCTTTGTGAATGCAAATCAATATTAACAAGTAAGGAAATCAAAACAAACTATATATATTATAGGCACTTATACAATGCTAACAACCAGTTGCAATAATTCTTGAATGTTTGGGTCTCCATACTGTCTATTGAACACTGACCCTCCCATCTATTAACAACCCTCTCCCAATTTATGCCTTTTTAGGAAAAATATTAACCCCTCTCCCAATTACACGTATCTTTTATTATTAGAAAGTTTAAAATGACCCCAGTACTCAAACGTTCTTTATAATCTGGCAATTCCAGTACTCAACCTTTCTTATGACTTTCTTGGGGCAAAAACTGAATCTCTTGGATAATAGAACTCAATACTGTACATAAAATGTGTTTTTAATCTGAAAATTTGGGACAAAATGAGCCAGAAAAGAGAACAGATGCAGAAAACCTCGGATATTATGTATGAAACCTCAAAAGAACAAAAAGCTACAAGCAAATTATTTCAACACCGTCAATTTAATCAATTCCTATGTAATAAGTTGTTAGAAGTGCTTTTCCTGACTAACTCTAATTGGTCACAGGATAAAATTTATCCATAGTTTTGCTTGTTTATCTTTATTGGGTAAAAACAAATTTTTAAACTTTCTTAGGTTTGCAGAATCCAGTACTGAACTTTTGTTAACTTTTTGACGATTCGAGTACTACTTTCCTATAAAGCACTTTCTTATAAAAAAGTACGTCTATACCACCTACTATTTGGTGCCAAAGAGTACGATGTATGTAGAAGTTATTTGTTTATACTTAAATGTAATGTTGGAAAATGTCAAACATGTATTCTCTTATGTTTTTCCTTTTGTAAAAATCTAGTAAAATCTCTCTTATTTGGTGCCAGTTCGATGCACTTCTTACAAACACGGACAACTTTATGGGCTTTGAAGCCTCTTGCAACAGCCAACTTCCGGAATGCTTGCAGATAACGATATTTCGGTATCTTTGACTCTGTAATGGTGTATTTTTTAGTTTTGCCCTATTTGATATGGCCGGTATTTGAACAATATGGTTTGGCTTTCCCCATATTACCTGAATGCTACTTCCATGCCTGCAACCAATGACGTTCAGATTTCCTGCCAAAGTGGAAAACTGTATACGCCATAAAGACAGTCGAGGACGGCCTTAGACATTAAGAGAGTTAAAGAGGTTTGATATTGTTGTTATTGTCATAACTTCACTGCAGTGAACAGTTTTGATGTACCTGGATTATATTATCAGCGTAGGACAATCCAAACATCATTTAATTTTGATCATGGCTATCATCTAGCTTTAGGGGTACCTGCATGACACCAAGTATTTAAATGTTGATATAGTTGGTTATATACCAATCTTTCAAAGAGCCTTGAAACGACCGGAAGGACCGATATTGGCCTATAATTTTCTTTGGCATTTTTATCTCCTTCTTTGGAAATAGGAATAACTCTAGCAGTTTTCCAAAGAGCAGGGAACTCCCTATTCTCCAAGGACCTGTTAAACATGCACGCCAATGATTTGATGATATAAGGCAAGGCAAGTTTGATAAAGCAACTGGAGATATTGTCGTTTCCAAAGCCCTTAGATGCTTTTGTTTTATCGATGGCATCCCTGATATGTTGCTCGGAAATCTTTGTAAATTTCATGGTTTTATTACCTTCATTTATCATATAGTCACCAACCAAAAGGGGGTTCGGAGATTGGTCAATTTCATCAGCTAACTCTTGACCAATTGTGCAAAAGTAATCATTCATGGTGTTCGAGATCTCCTTTTTCTCATGGACTTGAATGTCTCCTTCTGTAAGGGATGTGATGTTAGTTGACTTGTAGCGCTTATTGAGAAGTGTGTTAGTTGCTTTCCAAGTTTCTTTCATATCACCTTTACACTCACTAATCTTGTGCGCAAAATACTGTTTTTTTAGCTTGATATTAAGGCCGTTTACCCTATTACGAATTGCCTTATAGCTGCACATCATGGTTGGAGATTTGTGCTTTACGGCAGCTTTTTTCAGCCTATCTCTTGATATCATCAAGGATTTAAGCTCCCTTGTAATCCATGGAGAATTTTTATCCGAAATTCTCATTTCTCTCATAGGAGCATGTTTTCAATAATGGCTGAAAATATGGATGACCATTCTTTCATCATATCATTAGTATCGCCAAAATAACGACAATAACCTTTGACTGGGTTAGATAATACTATTTATCTATCCATCCTTCGATTGGTATGACATTGAAATGCTTCAAAAATGGGCGAGCCTGAAGTTTCGAAAGGGCATGGTTCCCAAATATCAAATCTGAGCCCGGTAACATGATTTGCAGGTTCCGCACCAGAGAAGCAATAAACTAATCTGAGGAAATTTAGTTAAGAAGCTTCTAAAACGCAATAATCAAAATACTCTCCAATCGACGATAGATTCTATCCATAAAAGCACTGTGAAGCACGCTAATAATCACTGCATTGAAGTAAATTGTTTGTCAACGCTCATTTCCCAACAGTTTATCAGACGATTTTGATGCATGTTGCAATCCTTACTTCCAAAACCATTACATCTATGGAGCTAGTAACAAAAACCATTGAAACCAGGACCATGGAAAACACTATGGTGCATATTTTCTGTATCGTGTTACTCCCCATACAACCATTTCTGTGTCAAACAATCACCGCCAAAAATCCTTGGAACACCCATGGAATAATGTAGTTTATTTGACAATAGTAAATGTCTGGTGAAATTTGATGCCTAGTGGTCCCCTTCCCCGTTAAAACAATGTTGAGGCAAAAGCTTAGTTTTGAGAGCGAATGGGCGTGTCTACTACAAGTTATCCCTGATTAATTTCACACTCCTTTGAGGGGGAATCGACTTGCTCTATAAGTCAAAAAGTAATGCAAGTGTCCCAGGACTTCTGGCAGCAATTGTATGTAAGCTCGGCTACTGAATGTAACTAAAGATGCT